>BSQZ01000013.1:8994781-8997281 GCA_033239005.1 Lamellibrachia satsuma | reverse complement strand
ATATATATATATATATATATATATATATATATATATATATATATATATATATATATATATATATATATATATATATGTATGTATGTATGTACATATATATACATACATACATACATACATACATACATACATACATACATACATACATACATACATACATACATATGCCTCTGCCTATGCCTATGCCTATGCCTATGCCTATGGCTATTGCTATGGCTATGGCTATGCCTATGCCTATGCCTCTGCCTCTGCCTATGCCTATGCCTATGGCTATATACATATACATATACATATACATATACATATACATATACATATACATATACATATACATATACATATACATATACATATACATATACATATACATATACATATACATATACATATACATATACATATACATATATATATATATATATTAGCGCCAACTATTTCATGTAACATTGCACAACGTATTAAAAAAAATCCAAACGAGGTCCTGTATTGTGACTGCGTGGTCAGTGCCCGTAGAGGCGGTGGCGTTCACGGTAACGTGGTACTACTCGAACACTTTCCATTTTAACATCGCGTCTAGGCTGGTGTCAAATAACACTTGGCTCCATTTTATAATGAAACCCATACTCTCCCTACAACGTATAATGCTCCCGTTAATGCGGTGTTATTTTCAAATGAAAGATGCATGTCTTGTAAAGATGAAAATGGTGTTCTTTGGTGTAAGATTAATTTCGCATAATCCCAGCAGTATTATGTTGTAAATTATCGCCTACTGATTCAAACTAAACGTGATTTCTAGGATGCGTATTCAAGTAGATATAGCGAACAGAAAGTTATAATTATTATACAATTTTATCTGCTACTGAATTTATGTTTTTTCTTTTCTTGGAAATGTTTTGTTAGATTTGTCATGTTTAATTAAATGCTATTAAAGAAATTATACAATTTGCAGACGCTATCAATTGTATTGTCTATTTTAAACGAGGAGCGGTTTATTATTACAATTTGAAATTCTCTGTAACAGGCATTGCACAAGTACACATATTTAGTCATTCTGATTGATTGTGAAACGTGGTTCAAAACAATTAAATTTTGTATAGCGGTAATAATTCGACCAAAAAGGATATGCATTAAAGGTAAACACATTCTAAAATTACCGCGGAAGACAAAATTGTGACGCCGAACTAAACTGAAGGCAGGTAGAAAAGAATGCTCCACGTTGAAGAAACGAAATCACGAACATGTTTACACCTCGAAATGTGTAGATCTTTTTTGTAACTACGTATATACGACATTGCTCCAATTTATTTAACCATCTGTTGTTACTGTTCACATATCTGATTTGCAGCTTTTAATCAGTTTTCAATAAGATTAATGGAATTTTAAGTCTAGGTCTTAAACTAAAATATTTAATTAACTGCAAATAGCATCACGTGAGTAGGCCTTATACACGACGATCATGTAACTTTTAAATATAAACTGAACGCTGAAACTCGGGTACAGTCACATTTGTTAACGTAACTTCCACCGATAGCACTAGTATAGAACTCGTAATTAATGTGTTGCCTACTGTTTGTACGTACGTTGTTACGATAAATGTTACTGTGGGAAACAGCAAACCAGCCGTAGCCCTACCGCCCGCAGATGGCACCGTCGCCTAAGGCTCTGCCCACATTACACGGGATGAACGTCTTTACGTTTCCCCGCTGCGGGAAATTACCACAGAAGGTGTGAACACGGTGTCTAAACCTGGTTTGGACCGTGCGCCAACGTTTAAAGTTTACCTGCGAGCGCGACGTGACGACGTGGATTAAGACAGGTGTGGATTCATTGATACCGCAATACAAAGTAAATGTGTACTTTGACGGCAACATCAAAGCGAGCCGCCTTTGGTGAACAGAGGCTATTTCATTAGGGTCGGACGGGGGCAAAACGTCCATTGCAGCTAAATAAAGACATTGACTCAGCGAATGACAATACGACGTATTTTAGCAGTCAAGTCGGGATAATTAGAATCTAGATCATGCCCAAATAATGTTCAACTCTTCCCGGATTCGTATCTTCCTTGGACTGGATATACTAGCTCCACAGAGGTTAGTAATACACTTGTGCTAATTGTGTACGCGTGTATATACTCTGAGGTATCATATATACATTACGTATATTTATTCACACAAATTCGTTATTGTCTATCAAATGTTATTGCCTCTGCCGCTGAAGTTGCCTCTTTGTAAATGTTGGTGTCATAATAACACATTTAGGAAAACTCACCAACACAAAGATAACTATTCTAGATGCAATGCCAACATACGTTCCCTACCCTCTTCCTCTGTCTTTTTCTGTGTCGGTTTTGTATATGTCTCTATATATGTGTTTGTCTGTGAATAGACCCTATGTGTGTTTCCATTCCTCTTTCAATAATATCTCTCTCTCTCTCTCTCTCTCTCTCTCTCTCTCTCTCTCTCTCTCTCTCTCTCTCTCTCTCTCTCTCTCTCTCTCTCTC
>BSQZ01000013.1:8917281-8989781 GCA_033239005.1 Lamellibrachia satsuma | reverse complement strand
CTGCGATCCACACGTTCTTTGCTGTAACAACGTGTCCCTATGCTGTAGCAACTTGCACCGCTTACGAGGCTAGTTGTTACAGTCGACCGCGCCTGGGAAACCTCTCATATCTATCTAACAACAATATGAAATATCAATAATATGGTACATTTTATTAACACAAATAATACATTTATTGTATACGTTGACAGTAACATACTTTTCGCAAAAAATTACTTTAATTGAAAATTGTAACAACTAGCCCCGGTCTCCCCTACTAGTGATGTTAGCTTTTATACTGTCTACACTGTTTCTACTACAGTTTAAATATGTTGTCTTGTTTGTCATTTTCACCACTTGCCATATGTATAAAAATGACGTAAACTGTATCACAACAAGAATTGCACTTTGTCACATACCAACACTACGTGGTTGCTAACTTGTAACTTATCACTGAGGAGAGTCAAATATTTTATTATCGACGTCATTATCAGATGTTAGACGGCTGCAATGTTTGTAAGAAAGCCGCGGTGTTCAGCGCCCGACTAAAAGATTTCAGGCGCCAAGTGTAGACAATTTTCTTGGCTGCCTGATCGTCACTGACTGCCAGAACACAACGGCTTCACAACGTAAGGTGCAACACAAATTCCTCGAGGAACGTTGGCGCCTCAGAGCGAAAATTAGTGCTTCATGCCGTGGCTGCAATTTTTTCGCATCAACACGAAACAATGCTACAGTTTGTCCGGCTGATTGGTTGAATTTAATTATGTAATATTAAAAAAAGAATGTTTTAAAATGGCATTTTAGTGTATGACTTCAGAATGCAGAGAAATGCAATAATAATTATCATTAGTTAAGTATCGCACTCTTAAAGACAAGACCTTAAGACGAGAAGGCCGGCAAACTCACTTCAATTATCTAAATAAAGAACGTGCAAAACAAATACAATCTTGGAGGTTTCTATTATTAACATTTGTTATTATTTCTTGATTATAACTGTGGCGCAATAATCAAAACCTCGGGGAGTGGAGAACAAGCTAGAGCGCGTGAGTAAAGAGGGCGGTGAGACGGCAGTGAGACGGGGAGTGGAGAGGGTGGTGAGACGGCACTGAAACGGGGTGTGAAGAAGGCTGTGAAATGGGGAGTGGAGAGGGTGGTGAGGCGGCAGTGAAACGGGGAGTGGAGAAGGTGGTGAGACGGCAGTGAAACGAGGAATAGAGAAGGCTTTTAGACAGCAGTAAAACGGGGAGTGGAGAGGGTGGTGAGACGACTGTGAGACGGGGAGTGGAGAGGGTGGTGATACAGCAGTGAGACGGGGAGTGAAGAGTTGGTGAGACAGCAGTGAGACGGGGAGTGGAGAGTGGATGAGATGGCTATGAGACGGGGAGTGGAGAGGGTGGTGAGACGGCAGTGACACGGGGAGTGGAGAGGGTGGTGAGACGGGGAGTGGAGAGGGTGGTGAGACGGGGAGTGGAGAGGGTGGTGAGACGGCAGTGAGACGGGGAGTGGAGAGGGTGGTGAGACGGCAGTGACACGGGGAGTGGATGGTGAGACGGGGAGTGGAGAGGGCGGTGAGACGGCAGTGTGACGGGGAGTGGAGAGGGCGGTGAGACGGCAGTGACACGGGGAGTGGAGAGGGTGGTGAGACGGCAGTGAGACTTGGACTGGAGAGGGCGGTGAGACGGGGAGTGGAGAGGGTGGTGAGACGGCAGTGTGACGGGGAGTGGAGAGGGCGGTGAGACGGCAGTGAGACGGGGAGTGGAGAGGGCGGTGAGACGGCAGTGTGACGGGGAGTGGAGAGGGCGGTGAGACGGCAGTGTGACGGGGAGTGGAGAGGGCGGTGAGGCGGCGGTGAAACAGGGTTTGGAAAGGGCTGTGAGGCTGCAATGAGACGGGGAGTGGAGAGTGTGAGGCTGTCAGACGGCAGTGAAATGGGGAGTGGAGGAGGCGGTGAGACGGTAGTGAGACTTAGAGGGCGTTGAAACAGGACCAGTGACAGAAGGAGAAGAACACAGAAATTGAGGAGCAGTACAATTGATGCCAGCCTCACCCGGACTTCACGGACAAAGTGGAGAGCAACAACAACAACAACGACAACAACAACAACAACGACAAGATCAATAATAACAACGGCAACGACAATGGCTACGACAATGACAGCGACAACAACAACGAAAACATCAACAACAACAACAACAATGATAACAACGACAACAAAACAACATCATCAAAAACAACAATAGCAACAGCAGTAGCAGCAGTAGTAGCAGCAGCAGCAACAACAACAGCAGCAGCAACAACAACAGCAACATCAACAACAACAGCAACAACAGCATCAACAACAACAGCAACATGTGTATGTAAACAGAGATACAGAATACAGCCTATTGATCTAATTACTCGCAGGCTCCACGTGTTTCGTCGTCTACGCGTTCAGTATAGAGCGGAACGGAAGAACATCTGATTCTGTATTTTTGTCCAAGTAATGCTGCAAATAAGATGTCTGCAAAAAGTGTCGCCCCAACAACCATTAAGCTACGGGACACGTTGTTCAGTTGTTGTTCATGATGATAAAAATTTAAAAGTTTAATACCTATGCACGACGCATGACGGGCTCAACTAGTCTTCACAACCATTTAGTTGCAAGAAGTGCCATCTGGCGAATACTGTCATATCGCCTTAACTAGTATTGCCACCTGACGGCGTATCGCTTATCGTTTTCAATGTAGCTGACGCGCCATTAAATTGTATTCTCAACACAGAACCTTTTATGTATATTTACGTCTGGACATTATTGTGCATACGTGCGTGCGTGCGTGCGTGCGTGCGCGTGTTTGCTACGATTAAATATTATATCGAGCGCCGCGTGAACATAGCTAGCGAAGCGAGCAGTCACATGACGTAGGTGCCAGTAAACATTGTCATACCTTGTCATTGTGTGTGGCTGCCAGTAAATATTGTCATACCTTGTCATTGTGTGTGGCTGCCAGTAAACATTGTCATACCTTGTCATTGTGTGTGGCTGCCAGTAAACATTGTCATACCTTGTCATTGTGTGTGGCTGCCAGTAAACATTGTCATACCTTGTCATTGCGTGTGGCTGCCAGTAAACATTGTCATACCTTGTCATTGTGTGTGGCTGCCAATAACAACCGGAGTGAAGGAGAGGGGAGTAGGGGAGACAGGAGGGAAGGAGAAGGGAGTGGGGGAGACGGAAGGGAAAACAACCGGAGTGAAGGAGAGGGGAGTGGGAGAGACAAGAGCAAAGGAGTGGGAAGTGGGGGAGACAGGAGGGAAGGGGTCAGGACAGAATGTGATGGAGGGGATCGAAAGGAAGAGTTATTCTGCAGCAGTGATAGAGGGGGTGAGGAAGAGAGCGAGGGTGTTTGTGGGGGATTCGATAGTTAGGAAGACCGACAGAGTCTTAAACAAGGGAGATGATGTGGTAGTCTGCTTGCCTGGAGCCAAAATAGAGGCGATAACTGAGAGGGTAAAAAACATCGTAGGCTCGGGTAAGGGTGAATCTGTTTTAGTACACGTAGGGACAAATAACGTAGAGAGGGAGGGTACAACTGCCATAGTTAGGAAATATAGGCAGTTGGTCAGAACACTAAAACAGACGCGGGTTGAGCAGGTAATACTGTCAGGGATTTTACCTGTAATGGGCAGGAGGGGTCACAAATATCGAAATTGTCGGGGGATGGCAATTAACATGTTAGTCCAGAGGCTGTGTAGGGAAGAGGAAGTTGGATTTGTGGATTTATGGGGAAGTTTTGTTGGGAGGGCTGATATGTACAAGAAGTGCAGGGGGGTTACCTAGAGGTGTCTCAAGCAGAAAAAGAGGCCACTAGCACAGATAAACCAATATCAAATCATCCGAAAAACATCTCTGAAAAAGGTTATAGATGCGTATGTTTAAATGCAAGGAGCATAGTAAATAAGAAAATCGAATTAAACATTATGGTAGAAGATATTGACCCTCACATAATTGGTATAGCTGAATCATGGGCCAACATAGATATAACAGATGCTGAATTAGGACTGACAGGATACGTAATGTTTAGGAAAGATCGAATAGGAAGAAGGGGCGGGGGAGTTATTTTATATGTTAAAGAATCTATTCAGGCTTATGAAATAAAACTAGAAAGGGAAGCAGATTGCGATGAAGCTGTTTGGTGCAAAATTGTTTCAGGAAATTCAAAATTAACTATTGGATTAGTTTACCGAAGTCCAAACATAAACGAAGAGGACAACACAAAAATAAAAAACGCTATAAAGGAAGTTAGTAAAGGGGAATGTATCATAATGGGAGATTTTAACCATGGACACATACAATGGAATTCTCTAGAGAGCACAGGGATTGAGGATCAACAATTTCTATGTTTAATCCAGGATAGCTTTCTTACTCAGCACGTACTAGAACCAACCAGGGGAGAAAATGTATTAGATATAGTTTTGTCATCACAAAAAGAATTAGTGGACAATGTAAAAATATTTGAACCATTGGGTAATAGTGACCACAGGGGTTTTTAATGGCGGAAGACCTAAATGGTTACTTCAGTTCAGTGTTTACCAAAGAAGATATTAGTTCATTACCAGTTGCTGATGCTAAATTTCAGGGGGCTAAATCTGACTATTTAGGACCGTTAGTTGTAACTCCAGAATTGGTAGCTAAGAAAATAAAGGCAATGAAGGATAACAAATCACCGGGAGTGGATGGGATTCCTCCAAAATTACTAATGGAAACAGTAGATCAAATCAGTATACCACTTGCAAGAGTATTCAACTTGTCATTAAAAGAGGGAGTTGTTCCGTTTGAATGGAAAGAAGCAAACATCATACCATTATTTAAAAAGGGTTCGAGAAAAAAGTCAGAGAATTACAGACCAGTGAGTTTAACGTCAGTGATTTGTAAATTATTAGAAAGGTTAATTAAAGACCATACGGTGGACTTCCTCGTTAAGCATAAATTATTAAATTCATCTCAACATGGATTCCTTAAAGCGAGGTCATGCTTAACAAATATGTTATGTTTTTTGGAAGAAATCACTAAGTGGATAGACATGGGATCGCCAGTAGATATTATCTACTTAGATTTTCAGAAAACTTTTGACAAAGTGCCACATCAAAGATTACTACTTAAATTAAAAGCCCATGGTATCGGGGATAGCATAACTGACTGGATAGAACAATGGCTGACTGACAGAAGACAACGAGTTGTAGTAGATGGAGAAGTTTCAAACTGGAAATCGGTTTTGAGTGGGGTACCTGAAGGATCAGTATTAGGACCTATATTATTCTTAATTGATATCAATGACTTGGACGACAGTATAACAAGTAACGTACTGAAATTTGCGGATGACACAAAACTGTTTAGAAAGGTTAATACTGATGGTGATAAACAACATTTACAAAATGATCTAGACAGATTAGTGAAATGGTCTGAGAAATGGCAGATGCTGTTCAATTTTGGGAAATGTAAATGCCTACATACAGGACATGGGAACTCGAATGTAAACTATAAAATGGGAGATACTGTTCTGGGTACTACTGTAAAAGAAAATGACTTAGGAGTTACAATAAGCGCTGATATGAAAGTTTCAGAGCAGTGTGGTATTGCAGCTTCAAAGGGTAATCAAATTCTTGGATTGATTAAAAGAAACATAACATACAAGGGAAAAAATTTAATTATACCTCTTTATAAAGCAATAGTTAGACCTCATTTAGAATACTGTATACAAGCATGGAGACCATATCGTAAGAAGGATATAGATACGCTTGAACGCATACAAAGGAGAGTAACTAAAATGATTCCAGAACTTAGAGACCATAGTTATGAAGAACGCCTGAAAGAATGTGGTTTAACAACTCTAGAGACAAAAGGTTAAGAGGAGATCAGATTGAAGTTTTTAAGATATTGAATGGGTATGAAAATATTGATAGAAATATGTTTTTCTCACTCAAGAAGGATAGCAGAACTAGAGGACATGAGGTAAAATTAGTAAAGGATCAATGTAGATTGGACATCAGGAAGCACTCGTTCGCACAGAGGACAATAAATGAATGGAACAAACTGTCTACAGATTGTGTAACTGCTAGCAGGGTGAATATGTTTAAAAACAAGGTTGACACATATCTCAGGAGGGCGGGTTATAAGTAGGTGAACATTGTTGGACTCTTGATAAGCCAATGGCTTCCTTGTCCACTTGCCATCTGGGCCTTTGGCTTGGATGGCAAATCTTGTTAAATTGTCATACCTTGTCATTGTGTGTGGCTGCCAGTAAACATTGTTCTGTGTGGATTATTTATATCAAAATAGCCTCTCAGTGGAATGACATGAGGTTACCTCATGCAAATAAGTTATACTTCCACTAGATGGCAGCACAGTGATAGCTATTTTAGCAAGTGTCCAATGCAATCGATATGTGGCAGCACTGGATATGCCACAAAAGACCGTAGTTTTAAGATTGCTGTTTATCCAGACAGTTTTACAGTTGCTTCAACTGAAAGAGTTCATTCTTTTAGAACATGTTTATACAAGGCCCACTCACCAGAGGCCAACTTGCCATGCAACAAATAAGGCTTTCCCGTGATAATATCCTCTCTCAAGAAGCCATATAAGTTATAAGGCTGTTGTAACTTTGCAGAATGGGTAGGTAAGAGAAGAACTACTGTAGTCCTATTTGAATTGATTTGATGTTTAAATATAAGACACTTGGTGTAGTTGTACGTTGAGTCAAAAGAAACAGAAGCAGCAGCCACTTCTATGCAAATGTTGATACACTGTAATGTTGAAATCAACAGGGCAGTGTACTTAATAGTGACAGTGTATATTATAAAACATGTAGCAGCTTTGGCTTGTGGACCAAGTCGCCCGTGTGACACTTAATGTTAATGTAATGTAGTGTATTGACTACGGAGGAAAATCTTATGTTGGTCATGACGGCTTCGGCTGACTTATTTCAGCAACTTTCATATTGGCTAATATTTCTATTTTTATTATTTATAGCACCATGTGATTTAAGTGTCAAGATTTTATATATGTATATTTTTTATCCTATCACCATAATTGTTTTATGTAATATTAGTATTTTATTATTACTTTTTTATTATTAACATGTACAACATCAAATAATATTGTTGTATAGATTACATGTACATGCAGTATTGACTCAGCCCTCAGCCCCTCTTTCCCAGTTGTCCTCTGCTTCACAAAACTGTTTGCCTAGATCTGCCGGTCTTTCATTGCCTATGTGAGAGAGAGAGAGAGAGAGAGAGAGAGAGAGAGAGTGAGAGAGAGAGAGAGAGAGAGAGAGAGAGAGAGAGAGAGAGAGAGAGAGAGAGAGAGAGAGAGAGAGAGAGTGAGAGAGAGAGAGAGAGAGAGAGAGAGAGAGAGAGAGAGAGAGAGAGAGAGAGAGAGAGAGAGAGAGAGAGAGAGAGAGAGAGAGAGAGAGAGAGAGTGAGAGAGAGAGAGAGAGAGAGAGAGAGAGAGAGAGAGAGAGAGAGAGAGAGAGAGAGAGAGAGAGAGAGAGAGAGAGAGAGAGAGAGAGAGAGAGAGAGAGAGAGAGAGGCCATTGGGATGGGTCGTACGTTAACAAAATTAGAAATTACTCCGGGGGTGGCAATATTACGTATGTGGCCATTTGACATAGATTACGTTACTGAACTCGAGAAAGTGGCCAGCGTCAGCACAACATTGGAATATTCCTCTTGAACCATTTCCGTTGTCTGCTGAATAATATCACGTGAATGCAATGACTGTTTTATGCATATAGTCATGTATTTATTTATTAAATGTAAACCGTTTATTTAGTTAAGTCTTTTATTCACAGATCTTGTGTCAAACGTAAGTGAAATAGGCCGAATGGTAGGCATGAGTGTATCTGCTGCAAGTCGAGCTTCTTTCCACTTCGCCATGTATCTCCGCCTGGTCTAACGATCGTGCTGCATTGTTGACTGTATTGTTATGAGAAAACAGGCAACGTTGGAAATGTTGCAACTTTGTTTTATAGCAGAGTTTAGTTTAGTTTTGTGGCAACACGATCGTGATACTGTACAGTCAACCTTTAAAATTAATGATGCTTTGCAGTGGCTTTCACACGAAAACTATACAAGACAACACGAGTTAACTTTGCACTCTGTTCCCATAGGAGGCATCCATAAAGTACAGGGGCCATTTATAAAGGACAGGGGCCATCCATAAAGTACAGGGGCCATCCATAAAGTACAGGAGCCATCCATAAAGTACAAGGGCCATCCATAAATTTCAGGAGCCATCCATAAAGTACAGGGGCCATCCATAAAGTACAGGGGTCATCCATAAAGTACAGGGGCCATCCATAAAGTACAGGGGCCACCCATAAAGTACAGGGACCATCCATAAAGTACAGGAGCCATCCATAAAGTACAAGGGCCATCCATAAAGTACAGGAGCCATCCATAAAGTACAGGGGCCATCCATAAAGTACAGGGGCCATCCATAAAGTACAGGAGCCATCCATAAAGTACAGGGGCCATCCATAAAGTTCAGGAGCCATCCATAAAGTACAGAAACCATCCATAAAGTACAGGAGCCGTCCATAAAGTACAGGGGCTATCGATAAAGTACAGGGGCTATCCATGAAGTTCAGAGGCCATCCATAAAGTACAGGAACCATCCATAAAGTACAAGGGCCATCCATAAAGTACAGGAGCCATCCATAAAGTACATGGGCCATCCATAAAGTACTGGGGCCATCCATAAAGTACAGGAGCCATCCATAAAGTACAGGGGCCATCGATAAAGTACAGGGGCTATCCATAAAGTTCAGGGGCCATCCATAAAGTACATTGGCCATCCATAAAGTTCAGGGGCCATCCATAAAGTACAGGAGCCATCCATAAAGTACAAGGGCCATCCATAAAGTACAGGGGCCATCCATAAAGTACAGGGGCCATCCATAAAGTACATGAGCCATCCATAAAGTACAAGGGCCATCCATAAAGTACAGGAGCCATCCATAAAGTACAAGGGCCATCCATAAAGTACAGGAGCCATCCATAAAGTACAGGGGCCATCCATGAAGCACAACAGGGCATACAGGTGTACGGGGATCCTTACATGGAGTGGTTGGCGATCATTCCGTTCGTTATTAAAACGTTTGTTTTGCTCGTCTAGCTGTCGATATCAGACTGATAGCATCGGTTGCTCTGCCAGTTTGTGGTACATTTCAACTGAGTTCTAATGGAAAAGGAATTCGCACTCTACTATGCATCAGTGAAGTTAGTATTTAATGGTGTGACAAAACTCTACAAAGTACCAGCTTGTTGCATCCCAACCCCTGGAAAAACGTCATCGAGAACTCTGTACGTTCTTGAATGGTGTTGAGTTGGAGTGGCTTGATGAGGAGGATGACATTCACTGCGCTCCACAAGCTGGGACAATAATCCCCTCGGGCAGCATTGTGAATCCTTGGGAGGATGTCTAGTGTGTGAGTAAGCATAAGGGTGTGTCTTAGTGTGTCATGACTCCGACTCACGAGTGTATCAGTGGAAGAGCTTCAGTACACGTATTAAAGGAACATAAACATGGACATGTGATTAATTATTAATTATACCGACCTATTTTCTACATGTGAACTACATATGCATGCATAATAGGTGGGGGTTCTTTCACAAAACGAACGCAGTTCTAGGGGTAGCTATGAAGCGTGGCAAGGGGTGGGGGGTACATCACTTATAAATAACAAACCAATTTCATTTAAGTCTGCACTGAAGTCCATAATATGAGCGGGTGTGGCAGGAAGTAGGAGGTTGGTCGTAACAATCGGTGGGAGGTTGGTCGTAACAATCGGTAGGAGGTTGGTTTCAAAAATAGGTGGGAGATGGGCCACAAACAGTTGGAATTTGGGGGTTTGATACCCCTGCTACCCTCTATGTCTCTCTCGTATGCATAGACATTTGTCTAGAATCCTACAAAACACCCAGCTACAGATTCATGCATGATTTTATTCAACAACAACAATAACATTAGTTGCAGTCGTAGTAGTAATAATAATAATGTTTAAAAACAGAAAATATATTATAGACTAGTTGAGAAAAAGAATTTTTTAGAAATAGAAAACAAAACGAAATGTACAATGAAACAACGGCAGTATAAAGTAGTAAACGCACAATTAATATCCAACACGTTCATTTGTATCAATACAAAGTGTCCTTATTGGAATAATACTTAATTAAGCATGCAATAATCAATAATTCATTCAATCAATTAATCAATAAAATAAATAAATGTCGGAAAATAAAATGTTGACGCCGTCATCGAAAACTCTAGAAAAAGAAAATCATTCCCATGATGACGTCCGTCAGAACGTTTCTCCAACGGCGGTCGCCAGACGTCTTCTTTTCTTGACGGTGCCAGAGATGGCCCCACGCTCTCCTAAACCGTCCAGCCATTGTCGTCCTCGAGGATGATTTGTTCGGGCGGCCTGCCTCGACGTCCCCGTCATCGCCCTCGTCATCGTCTGTGTCCTCCGATGATGTAATGTCGGAAGACGATGACGAGCGGCGGGATGATGACGGCCGGCCGGGCGATGACGGGAGGCAGGGCGATGTTGCATCGTCCGGGTCCTTTCCAAATGTCTCGCACCGCACAATCTCTTTTTCACGTCTCTTCTTCTGCAACAATTGATGCGACTGCTTTGGAAAATGTTTGTGAAACGACTAAAATGTACTCGATCGAGTATAATTTTGTTTTATTTCTACTGTTACTCCGTGGTAAAAAGACACTCTTATTGCTGTGACCTGTCACCATGCGTGCGTGCATGAGTGCGTGCATGCGTGTGTACTTGTACGTCCCACACTCCCACCACCTACATAAGAGCTACCTACAATTCGCCACACAAAGCCGGCGATCAGTAGAAATCCCATGACACCAAAAATGGTGCCTACCACCAATAGGCACGCAGAGAATCCTGCAACAAATAATACGTTCGTTACATTCCTCTCAGTTGTAGTTCGTGTTAGTGCATACAAATTACCCAGCCAATCGCAGCCAAAGCACAAGCGAAGAAGGGCCGAACGCGCGTGGTGTACACATCGAACAGAAGTACGCCAACATCGTATAGGTGTCAACACTAGTGCTTTCGGGCGGTAAATACCGCTTTTTATGTTGTTCCGCTGTCGTGCTTTTTTGAAAAGAATTTCCCATTTTGTGTAATTTTCAAAAACAGCCAAAATGTACGATAAAAACTATTTGTTGCACACGAGTCCATTATAAGCACATTTTATTTATTTGGTCTCATTCTAAGCACATTCTATTTCTTCGGTCTCAAGTGATTTCTAATTTTCTCGCGCGTGCGTTCACCGAGAACGAGAAAGGGACATCAAAATGGCGATCCATAAAACAACGCGTAAAAGAGACGGAGCACAAAAAAACGACGAAAGTTGAATGGACAGGGTGCTTCCCCCGTTTTCATGAGCAGTTTTCGCTTTTCCATGAGCAGACGTTGACACCTATGACTTCAGCAGCTGTATACTATGATTATGTACTTTACCTTAGCAAGCTAGGGTTAATAACAAATAAACGCTAAGGTAAAATATAGATGGTAAACAACCCGTTCGACAGTTTAGTCTGGAATGACACGCGCCTAACGAAATGGTGTGACGTCATCTAACGTAAGATGGCGGCCGTTCAATACACACGCTATCGGCGGGAATCTACAGAAACCCTCTCGACCGACTAAAATATACACACTAATATTGATGGGTTCACTTCTGGGAGGATCTAGTCGCAATGCCTGTTTAACCAACAACAAGAGCTGTAGACCTACATCCACTTCATGACGTAGATCATTCTCTAAACATAGGCTAGCTTCCGCTCCGAGTTAGGGGCCGGAAGCGAACCTCTGTTTGGGGATTGGACATAGATGTGATGTTCGTCGCGCCATCTTCAGTGCATACTTGGAGAAAATGACAGGCTTATTCGTCCATAAACGTCGGAAGCTGCTGACTATTCGGGGGGGGGGGGCGAGGTTGGTTTCTGCGAGCATATTGGGAGAGGGCAACTTATATATACCCACACAAATATTTGGGTGCTGCTGGTCCATCAGACCCCCCGGTTCCGACATCTTTGTGATATGTTCCTACGTAAAATTAATATAAATTAATTAAAATTAAATAAAAGTAATTATTATTTTTATAGTTATACCATATAGATTTAATTTAATAGGTAACCCTTAACGCGTTCTGCCGTTTGGCCAAATCCGACCAAAGTGTCAATGCCCTCATGTAAACCGATGGCGTAATAAGTTATAGATAGACATTCGTATTACGAAACATGTAGACGTGAGCGTCTCCCGACGTACAAGCCGAGGAACAATCCCAGACATATACGAACGACGTACGTTACATGCTGGCGAAAATAAAGCCAGAAATATATGATATGCATGTAATACTTACCGTCGCCCGAGTGTCTCGTTATGGCTTCGCCCTCAGTGTTCAACACACCAGTAATTGTCTCCATGATGAGAACCGCTATCTGTCGCTTTTCTCGCAATTATACTTTCGAGCTTATTCGCACACGGCACGCCGTATCGAAGTGATTCGAAGAATGACGTCATTGCTTTGTTTCATACAGATTAGCGTAAACTGATGACGTCATTTTATCAACACAAATCTTGGCAGTCTTGACACAGCATGGACGAGAGAATCGTAGGCCAAAATGTTTGTCTGATCAACAAGTTCTATCGCTTCTCAAACAGCCAGACATTATTTGAACCAAAGGAGTTGTTATAAAAATTATATACTAATAATATCCCGTAAAACAGTCGCCATGTTAACAAATGACAATCGTTGTAGGGCCTACATTCCCTTCAAAGGTTTTCTGGAGATTAGCAAACCTTAAGGTATATATATACTAAGGAACCAGAAACCAATGTTTCTATTTGCCCATAAGCACGTCTGGTGGCAGGGTCGTAACACGCGCTCAAATACAGGTCGGGCTGACATGATATTAGTAGTGGTTATCGTTAAATATGCCAGCGAAGTGGGCTTATTTTCCAGCTGGGGTCCAGGGGGACACTGTAAGTCCCCCGAGATATTTTGAAACGTTACACACTGTTAATGGAATAATGTATGTCATTAATTGTAATACATAAAGAGTCTGTCTACAATGAAATTGTGAAATGTTGGTATCAAAATGATACAGCAAATTCAAAGAAATATAGACAATTGTGACTTTCGTGCGACCTTGAAGATGGATTTTGGAAAAGTAACGTTGGTGCATTGAATAATAATAGTAAATAATGCATTTATCAATCTTAAAAGGTTTTTCCTCGATTAAATTTTTTAACATGGCCAATTGATTTAAATTGTCCATGTTAAACAGTTATTTCACGCATATGCGCAATTTGTATGTCATCAATGTGTGTGAAACATCTGGGCAATACATCTATACATTTTTTTGGATGAGTCACTGATTTTGTTTTTGGGGGAAATAGTTTTCTTAATAAAATTTAAGCGATACCACGCAAGACGTAAGTTTCCGTGTGCATTCAGCAGGCCGAGAAACATTTATTTCCAATGTTACATTATGTACGAAAACCTTAATATCGTCTGCACGTACCTGAACTGCCAATTTGTATACATTCCCAACCAAATATTGCTGTTCCTGTGGCTGTGATCATCTTCCTGCAATAAATGAAAATGGTAAAAAATGCAAACAACTCACTCGCTTTTATGCATTAGTTATATTTTACGTAGTCATTACATATCGTTTAGTGTACGCGAGAACACAATACACTTGCTTCTCAATTCAAATCGTGACAGAGATACATCGATTTTAGTTGTCTGTCGATAACCACAAATACAATACCATGGCATGGTCATGCGAAAAGAACTGTTTTGGCCACGACAACCACCACAGTGCCACGTAGCGGTAATAGGCCCAGGGGCAGGGCAGGTAACGTACTAAACTTCCGACTAACGCAGACGCGTGGCGCAGTTAAAACTGTGACATAGCGACCGATTCAAAGGTAACGTTTGCTTTTTCGAAACATCTTTCGTGAACAAATGTTCAGAACTAATGATCAAAATGTATTGTAGATATCACGGGAAGATGAATGTCAGTAGATTGGCTGTTGAGGTACTCTATAAATGGCCTACTGCCGTACTACCACGGCACTGGCACTGGTCACGATTCGTAACACTTGTTGAACTAAAGAGAATGTCATTTTGACAAGAATCAGACGAAAACTTTGCGCAAGAGATGAATATTTTAAATCACTACCATTTATTTAATCAAGTGCAAACAACATTCTGTATTTGTGTGAACTATTTACGTCACGAATGCTCCGAAAATAGGCTGTTTGCTAGTAAAAGACCCCATTGCACAAATTTGCTACGCCTACGCATGTTCGGAAGCCTCGCTGTGTCAGTTCTTGGAAAGTGCTAGGCCTAGGGCCGGGTGCTAGGGTAGACGCTGACTCTATTGACTATAATGGCTTTGACTGCATTGCCTTAGTTGGTAATTGTTCGATTCTTATGAAAGCTGGACACTTTGTCGATTTGGTGACTTTCAGAAAGTGTTGTCATATTTTAATATAATAAAATAGACATATTGAAGATCTAAGAAAAACATACGGAACAACTTAAGTTAAGATGGCTGTTTGCGCATGTGGCATTGTGGGAGGTGTTTGATACTTTGAATATTCACGTCCGTTTACTCGCGACACCATACGAAACACATAGTCATAGACTGTCCATTTCGCAACATCTGGTATCTCTATAATATTAATCATCAAATGAGTTTGATAGCTCTCTTGTGCATAAAACATTCTATCGCTCGTGTGAAATGTCAATGCATAATTTGCCTGCGAGGCACATCGTGGTTTCCCTCCACAGCAGTCATATCAACTCCTTTAAGAGCAGCACGGTCTGTGACCGATTATGGAGCAACATCTAAGACTAGGCGAGTGAACACGTCCCGATTAAAAGGATTAGGCAGTTTCTAATCGGTTAGAAATTCCAGTCGTGAACAGTCGGATCAGCAAGTTCAAGAGCTATGACGTAAGCACGAGATGAAACAGGTGGGGTTTTATTCGACGGCGAAATGTTATTAGATTTCTTGCCGACATAACGCTAACAAAGAGTGAGTTCCACAGAGTTGATGCGGCAACTGAGAAAGCTCTAGTTTCGACGTTTGTCTTAACACTGGGAACAAAAAGTGGCTTAGAACTAGATGATGGTAGCTGTGTTGGATGCCTCGCAGGATCCAGCAGTGAACATTGTAATTTACCCCCGCCGGTGTTCTTGCATTGAGTCGAGCAACTGCGATTTCCCTTCTCTAGTAGCGGTTGTGGAGTTGTTGTTGTTTCCGTGACACAGTTAATGAGAAACGCTACATGAATGTGATTCGTAGGATCATATTGAAGTAGTTTTGCTTATTGACGTATTCTATCAGCTTATTAGTTTCCTCTGGAGGATTATGATCAAAGACTCCAGATGATGCGTTTGGTTGTTTCTTGGCTAGTTCATTGACTAATTAGTTTTTCTGGGGTTGATTCATTAAATATGTCAAAGCTGAGTGGTCAATAGATTCGCCAGGCAAGGCAGTTGCTTCTGGGGTTGGTTAATTATATATTTATCCAGCTGAGAGATCAGTAGATTCATCAAACAATGTTGCTGTTCTTTTTGACTTGGCTGAGTGATCCGCATTTGCGTCAGAGCCGTCAATCTGGAGCAACACTGGGATCAGGTCCACAGAAGTGATGCCTTGTGATAAGTTGTCCTCGTAAATTTAATGCACACACAATTCACGTGTAAAGACCGAACCTGGCACATTCGTGGCAGTTATTGATCCGTCATCGTAACATGCCGCATTTTTGGTTGAAATCCGTAGTGACAGGATGAGTGACGGAAATGGTGATACAGTCCCCCAAATCGTGTTCACCAATCTGTTTGTATGGAGGCAGCGGTGGGATGAATACCGCAGAGCTGATATGTCATCAAGAGGGTTTCAATACATTACTTCTTCCATATCATAGAAACGTATGTTAAACGTAAATTGGACTGTTCATACAAAATAGCCACTGAACGTGTCTTGATTTCAGCGGACATACTCATGAGCGCCTTTATAGCGGGCACTGGCTGGTCGGCGTCGCTGAGGTCGGCTACGATATATACTGTGTCTCGGTGAGTAGGGGCCTGTGGCAAGCGGAATTGGTGTTCATTCATAAAGCGAAGCAACTATGTGTATGTAGCATTGCATTGTGTGTACAGCAATGTGTGTGCGACATTTTCCGATATATACACACGGTATATATATATATATACATATATATATATATATATATATATATATATATATATATATATATATATATATATATATATATATATATATATATATATATATATATATATATATATATATATATATATACATAGTTGGACAAAATAGAATACCTTATGTATATATATATATATATATATATATATATATATATATATATATATACATACATACATACATACATACATACATACATACATACATACATACATACATACATACTTACTTACTTACTTACTTACCTACTTACTTACTTATTTACTTATTTACTTAGTGGCTCCCGCGTCTATAGACGCATGAGGCAGTCAAAGCATTCCACCCAGGTCTGTTGTTCGCTAGCATGCTGACGTCGCTCCATCTTTTGTTGCCCATCTGTAGGTCGTGGTCGACGGTCTGGCGCCAGTTCATTATCGGTCTTCTTCTCCTTCTCTGACCAGCTGGTGTCTACCACATTACTTGCTTGGCAGGTCTAGTAGTTGGGAGCCTCGTGACGTGGCCGACCCAGCTCATGCGTCTTCTACAAATGGTTGCGGATGCCAGAGGTTGACCTGGTCGTATCAGGACCTTTTTATTTATCACATGGTCGCTCCAGTGAATGCCCAAGATCTTGCGCAGGCATTTGGTGTCGAATGCATCTATTTTGTTTACTTGGCTTGTCTTTAGTTGCCATGATTCCCATACGTACAGTAGGGTTGTACAGTAGGGCTGCATAGTAGGGTTGGGAGAACGTTTGAATTATAGAAGCGGAGTTTAGATCTCAGGGTAAATTTCTTGTTGCTCCAAATTTTCCTCGTATATTCTACTTTGCGTACATCGATGTGTATGTGACGTTGTATTTTAAAGCATATTGATGTATAATGGGCACTGTACAAAGAAGTGTACAAAGAAGTATAGGGGGTGTTAATGTTCAGGGACATTTTAAAACTATTTTCTTTACATGCAAATTGCACAAATTGCATAATACAAATGAATGCTGCAATTGAGTGTATTGCATTGTACATTATGTACAGCGATCCGTATGTGACATTGAACTTTGTTTATATACGTGTATGGCATTACACTTTGTGTACAAGGATTTGTTTGTTTTAGTGCACTTTGTGTACAACGATGTATGTGTGATATTCTACTTTGTGTATGTGTATGCGATGTATGTGATGTGTATGTGGCATTATGCCTTGCGTGCAACAATGTGTTTGGTGTGTGTGTTGTGGCCGAGTTTGTCCAGCAAACGACAACAACAGATTGAACAAACGACAACAACGGACTGAACTAATGACAACAACAGACTGAACAAACGACAACAACAGACTGAACAAACGACAACAACGGACTGAAATAATGACAACAACAGACTGAACAAACGACAACAACAGACTGAACAAAAGACAACAACAGACTGAACAAACGACAACAACAGACTGAACAAACGACAACAACAGACTGAACAAAAGACAACAACAGACTGAACAAACGACAACAACAGACTGAACGAACGACAACAACAGACTGAACAACCGGAACTGATTCAACTGAACGGCCTGCAATTAATGTCTTAATATCCGAACGGTCTGCCATTAATGAACGTCCACAATTGATGCTTCTGCAGTTAATGTTACGACGGACGGTCTGGTGGCTGATAAATAACAACCTAAACACCTACTTTATTTGTACGCTTTTATGTTAGTGTCATTAATTATAATACATATGGGCATAGTGCCAATACGAATCAATCCGATCAGTGGTGCCATCTACCGTTAACAGTCAAACCGTGTGTGTGCGGCCGGGGAGGCGTCCGTGAAATCGTACACTGCAAGCGATCTTTACACAAAACACACGACTTAGTAAGTAAAAATGTTAACACTGTAGAATGTTCTGCAGTTTTTAATATACAGTAATACGAATGTGTCATTTTACCATCGCTAAAATATGTTTTTTTTATTTGTCTATCTCTGGATGCAGTTCACATGTTTTGGAGCTGCCTTTAAGGCCGATTTACACGAGCGATTTGTTTCTCGGTTGGTCGGGCTACATCATGTCGCATGAAAATGCGCAGCTAAATTATGTATGCGTTCAGACAATCCACATGTCTAGACACTGCCACCGAGACCTTGACTCGCGCCACTCCCCGTTTCAGCTTTGGTGAAAGTTCGCGTACAACTGCTGTCGGCGTAATTGGAACCAGCCATAATTCCACTAACGCTTTCGTAGCCACAAATTGACCACGTTAATCGGTTTCGCGAGGGAGTTTACACGACCAATTCTTGAACCATAATATCCCACGACACTATATCTATCAACCTATTTGGTAATCAATAATTTTTGTACACCGGCCTTTAGAAACCCTCCTGCGCCAAACGCCATTAACCATTTCAGTACAATAGGTCATTATACCGGCCGCTTTGTGTGTAACGGTACGAGAAGTCAGTATAGTGGCATTGACGAATGTCCACTATTAAAACACTATTAAAAACAATTATCCACTATGTGGAGCCACTTATACATTGTCGTTAAGGCAAATGCCTTAATATTTCAATAGGAGTAGTCGTGGGTAATTGCTTAATACATTTGTTTCGAGATTTTCATGGTTTTACTTAACTGATTATCAACATTTACGACAGCAGCAATGGCGGAAGATGTTACTTCTGGTGGCGTTGATGACTTAGACAGACTGTTTTATTGCTTTAGCGATGGGTTTTTGTCGTGTGTATGACAACCCGAATAACGACAATGTAGAAGTTAACAATGTATGTATGTATGTTTGTATGTATGTATGTATGTATGTATGGATGGATGGATGAATGCATGCATGCATATATATATATATATATATATATATATATATATATATATATATATATATATATATATAATTATATATATATATTTATATATTTATATATATATATAACTAATAAATATTTATATATGTATTTATATATATATATATATATATATATATATATATATATATATATATATATATATAATATAACATAATATATATAGTAAATGCTAACACTGAATGCTTAAAAACAACATTTATAGCTATCTATAGGTGATAATTGTCATCATCATCGCCTTTTCTTCGTGATCTACGTAGAAAAATGGGTTACCACAGGGTGTCTGTGGCGAGTGTGTGAGACGAGACCAGCACTGGAGAGATTACCACATTTGCAGTGCTGGAAGATCCAGTGTTGCGTGGTGGCTTCTCTGTTGGCAAATGAGCTTCCATTCAGACTGAGTGGTTAGAGGCTTCACGTTCACAGGTGTTCATATTGATCCCAGCAGCACTGAGATGCTGCTTTTCATCAGAGCCGTTGTCCTCCCACTGATTTTTCGTTGACTCTCGATAAACCTGCCATCCTTAGCCAGAGATCAGTGTGTTGGGTGGTAGTCTTGTTACGTATCACAGTACGAGCTGCCGCTGAATATCTCTGGACTGTGCCCGCGCTGTCACTGACTGTCTGTGACTTCGGAGCTGTCTGTGTCGCTGGACCGTGCGTTTCTGGGATGTTTGCCGCAGCGTCTTCGACTGATGAAGAGCGAGAGAAGGCCGGACGTGAAGAAGGCGCACCCGGTCAGGATGAAGGGAACTCGGTAGGACTTCGTCTGCTCATACAGGGAGCCTGCATGGTAGATGAATAAAAGACAGTGTGGTACACGCAAGCACGCGCGCTCACGCACGCGTGCAAACACACACACACACACACACACACACACACACACACACACACACACACTGACGGCCAGCGCCACCTGTCGTCGTTTTATTATAATTGCGTTTCCCGTCAACTTTCCATTATCTTCGTTAAATAAACATAGTGAATTTAATTATACGTTTAATGACCAACAGTAGCAGAAACACATTATGTATTAGTGGGGAGCAGACTGCGATGGACAGGACAGATATGAACGAGCGAGAAAATTTTGAAAAAGAGAGCTTAGAAAACAGGAAATGGATGGTAGAGGATCGCGATGGATGGAGACGAATCGTCGAGAGGACTGAGCAAACTCACCTCAATGGACCAATGGGAAGAAGAAGAAGAATGCAAAGCACAACGCGTCAGTAACGAAACAGGAGAGAATGCTGTACCTGCTAGTGGAGGTCCGACGCAGAAGGCGGCGCCTTGGAACATGGCGAGCCAGCCGAAGGCGTTCGTCAGATTGTCGATTCCGAACAGTTCGACCAAGACGATCGGGCGCAGAGATGTCCACGTAGCTGGCAACGAGGACACATCACAAACTGTCATCAACTGTCAATCAATCAGTCATTTAATTCGTACAAAAGAGTATATGCAACATACGGTATGTCTATGTTAACAAAAGAATAGCAACTTCTATATGTGTACAAGCGTATAGAGTGCACATATCCACTTTATGCGAAGTACAGAGGTTTTGTATACATCGCAATTTCCAATATTAGAGCACTGTTGTTCTCCGTAGCAGATATCTTGCACATTAAACATGCATTGTTTAACCCGAGTATTACAAGAGTATGTGCCTTAACTAACAAACACAAGACTAACGCTTCTGTGCTATTACAAAAAGCAGACAATTTAACACCAGCCCGTGACAAGTGGTAAACCGGAACCGTGACCCGTGAGCGGTCAAGTGCGTCCTTATACACTCACCCATGCACAGACCGAAGACTGCCGCCTCGGTCACCAGCAGCGTGTAGCTGTCCGTGAAGGAGAAGGCCACGCACGCGAGCCCGCCCACAAGGAGAGCGGCAGAGTTCACCGATATGGCGGTCACGGTCGGCCTATCCACCAACCAGCCGGCCATCACGCGGCCCAGTGTGTTGGTCAGCCCAATGACGGACATGAGCATGGCTCCTTGCGCTCCACTGTAGCCTTTTATCATGGCGTAGTCCGGCAGAATAGTCAACACACTCGAATGGGCTGAAAAGTTCGCGAACTCACAAGTGGTAAATTTATTAATGATCGTGGAACGCTGTTTATCACAGTATCACAGTACCACTATTACTAACAATTGGAACCGGAAATTCTGTTATTAAATTCTGTTTATCACAGTACCACTATTACTAACAATTGGAACCGGAAATTCTGTTATTAAATTCAGAAGAAGAAGATCTTATCATTGAGGAATAAAACAAATCCTGAGATCAGAACCATCCTAAAATATGGTTACATACCTGTCCAAAGAACGCTCGACAACATGAACAAAAGGAAGGTGGCATCTCGCAACACGGAAAACTGGAGCAACAATCGTAGTGAGTTAACGTTCTTATCAGCACAGAATGCCTCGTTCTCGGTTTCGTCACATGACGTTTCGTCACATGACTCGTGATCACATGCCATGCTGTGAGTTAGATGTTGTGATTCGTACATTTTGCGCAGGTTGCCACTGTAAAATATGTCTTTTCGCAAAAGCGGCCTGGAGTCAGACAGCTTTGATCTAATCTGGTAAGTCAGTTTCTTGTTGATGCCACTGCGCAGTTCCGGGTTGGAGACTCTAACGGCAGACGGCGACCCATGATGACATGCAATGCAGCTGTTCCGAAGACTTGTCGTTGACATAGAGCACGCCAGATGACCAGGTCTTTGGTCGTGAGAGACGCACAAACGATCGCTAGTAGGCGAATACAGTTGCATGTAAAGGCTGTTCCTTGGCCTCGAAACGGTTCCATCAGTGGCCGACTTGTCCGCTGTACCAGTAACAACAAAAATATAAATTATTTGTTCTTGAAGAGTACCAATCATTTAGTTAAATTGTGACGCAACATAGAATATCTAGAAGTATAAATACGTTAATGATATTCAGATTTAGTTTACAAGTATATCCGTTATTCACTGACAAGATACTATGCATTATTATACTTATATTATTATTATTAATATGAATACCTGTACATATTACGTTGGCATTGGGGACACGTTATTAATACGTAATGCACTCCTACGCCCGTTAGAATGTGTGTATAATTTATGTCACTACTTCATTTCGAAATAACGAATTGAATTGGACCTGCACCAAACGCATGACATTACTAAAACTTAAGAACGTTAATGTAGTAAGAGGCCCATTTTGTTTTCATAACTTACAGGCGTATGAAATATGAAAGAACACGCGTGTTCATTCAGAATATGCTGAAAGCACGTTTCTTTAATATATCTGTGTGACAATCGCATCTCGTTGTAACAGGTTATAACTTAAAACAGCATTTGTCTTACTCTTATCTATCAGAATTTTGGATAAAATCTCAAACTAAACAGAACAGTGCCGATTATTCCACAAACCTGCAGAAAACCTTCTTAGATCGGGATTGGTAATAGAGCTATCACCCGCCTCTTCCGCCTCATCCGGCGTCACGACAATGGTGGACACCACCGCCTGCTGGCGCACATTGAGTGGTCGGTAGAGGGCGCCACAAGCGAGACAGTGGGCGTTAATAGCCGCTAGGAGAAACAGGGCGCCCCGCCATGTGTACTCTTGCTGCAGGTGACAGATACAATTAAATGTGGCATAGGGCAAACCAAGGTTGGTTTGATTGATCATTTTATTTTCACTCGGTAACATACTTAGCTGTACACTATTTTCGATGGCCGAGCCATTCACGCGTCATGGAGATTTAAGGCAACGCAAGAAACACTCGGAGAGAGCCACGCTAATGCAGGACGTTTTAAGTTGCCTGCACAATAATATATGTCAGGAAGATAATGAAGCCTGTGGCTTATCGAGAACAACACATTTAACATACACAGAGTGTTACTCACTTACCCTTTTAATTTACAGCAAATGTTAACACAATTAGCAGATACATTGTTTCAAATACGAGTTGAACTCTGGGAAAATGAATACCTTCTTACATCCAATTTTCGCTACCCATTTACAGTTTTGCTTCGTTGTTACAAGTTTCTCAATATTCCTTGAAGCAAAGATTGCTGTGTATGGCATTTGATCCATGTCTTCTTGTCTCCAGTTTAATATGTCAACTCCTAAAACCAAACTTCATAGTAATAATAATAATAGTAATACTAATAAACAAAAGAGTGGGGTAGAAGGAGAAGAGGAAGACTTAAATAAAGATACATGGTTAGTGTTAAGAGAGATACAGAATGGGCAGAGAAAGACTGCCGATAGTTGCAGAGAATGATAGAAAATCGCGATAGATAGAGACGACTCGTCATATAAAGTAATGTGGCCTCCACCGAGCAAGGGACCAAGGGGAAGAAGATGATGAAGAAGAAGAATACGAAATAATAATATTAATAATAAAACTTCTATAATGCCCGAGACCCGAGTTCAGAGGCTCAATAAAACATTACCGTTAAGCTTGATATGATGAACAAAGACACCTAAAAATCTTCTGGGAGAAAGTCCAATTGTTTAGGGTGAAAATGCAACCAGATGGTGGCAGTGAAGTGCGACTCACGTACCTGCAGGTAGTGGCACAAGGGAGCATAGACGAACATGCCGACTCCTGAGCCGCAAGCCGTGATGCCGTTGGCAAGAGCACGACGTTTCTCGAAGTAGAAGCCGACAACTAGAAGAGTCGGGATGTACACCATACTGACACCAACACCTGCAGCAAACACACACACCACTGACACCAACACCTGCAGCAAACACATACACCACTGACACCAACACCTGCAGCAAACACACTCATCACTGACACCAACACCTGCAGCAAACACATACACCACTGACACCAACACCTGCAGCAAAAACACACACCATTGACACCAACACCTGCAGCAAACACACACACACACACACACACACACACACACACACACACACACACACACACACACACACACACACACACACACACACACACACACACACACACACACACCACTGACACCAACACCTACAGCAAATACACACACACCACTGACACCAACACCTGCAGCAAACACATACACCACTGACATCAACACCTGCAGCAAACACACACACACAACTGACACCAACACCTGCAGCAAACACACACACACCACTGACACCAACACCTGCAGCAAAAACACACACCACTGACACCAACACCTGCAGCAAACACACACACCACTGACACGAACACCAACAGCAAATACACACACACCACTGACACCAACACCTACAGCAAATACAAACACACGCACGCACACACACCACTGAAACCAACACATGCAACAAACACACACACCACTGACACCAACACCTGCAGCAAACACACGCACACGCACGCACGCACGCACGCACGCACACCACTGAAACCAATACATGCAGCAAACACACACATCACTGACACCAACACCTACAGGAAGCACACACACCACTGACACCAACAATGCAACAAAATCACACCACACTGATGCTAACACGGGCATAATATGTTACTTCAGCCAAAATTATAATGTATTTAAGCTGATACCGTCTTAACGTTCAAGTCCTTTCTGTTGTTTTCTTGCAAACATATTTAAGAATTTGGAAAATGAAAGATATATTTCCGACTAGCCGAATTAACCGACATTGCACGGAACAAAAGAAGCCATTGCACTAACTTATAACTTCTTACAATACCCGTCCAAGTGTTGCCAATGGCAATGACAAGTTCGTGCCCAAAGAATCATGCACAACAGTCGGTTTCGCGAAGCGTTTGTACCGTACGAATTAAGGAACACATGCGGACGTTTGATGTCGATTACGTAACTCGAAACAAATGTTATCGGTAAAGCACTATAAGGCACATGAATAATTAAAGCGGTTGTGACACCATACACCATCTTGTGGTACATTTATTTTGATACCACCGTACGTTACACACATAGATCGTGCGTGACACCAATCTAGACCTACGTGACACTCACCTCCAATGAGGCCGTAAGTGAACGTAAGAACAGTGATGTTTGGCGCTGCAGAACTGACGATGAAGGCGAAGAATATGACCACGGTCCCAGCCATGGTCACCGGTCGCATGCCCCACGCATTCACCATGGCGCTCGTTAGCGGTCCTGTAAGAGACCACCATTAATCGCATTATATTTCCAGTTTGCATCTTATTATTGTAATGGAGCAAGTGTATGCTTGTATGTTTGTATTTTATGTTATTCCTCCAAGACACTTTTTGTCTCTGGGACCAAACTTTCAGGGTCTCATCTACGAGCCCACATTCGGATCGTGTCAGTTTAATTTTTACGAAATTCACACCGCTTTTATCCTTTCAACGAACAATCGAATTACCTTTTGTAGTTAATAGCAAAAATGCCCACCCTCTGGACAAGTGTTTACCATTTTGGATATCCACTATCTTGAGCCTTACCAGATCTGACGACGAAAGTAAATTAATTCGATGATTTGAAAAAAAACCTAACTTTTTTATTAAACCGATTATAGATATTACTCAAACTATTAACTCATTACATATGAGGACATCAACGAACCGGGTTCGCGATAGGCTAAATCAGTTGAAGATGGAGTTTTAACCATTTTATTTTAGTAATCTGAGCTTTTATCGCCATATAATTGTTTCATTGTATTGTATTGTTTTGTTTTATGTACCCATATATAGTGAACACCAAGTATATATACCAACATATTCCATATAGCGAGAGTCCACTAGACGCGTCGAGTTATTTTGCTTGCTAGAAAGATACTGGCTCTCCCGGAAGAAAAGTTTAATTTATGTTATTATTTGACTAAACACCAAGCATACTACAACGTGCGTATAAATATATATATATATATAAGACTTGATTTTCACTATTGATCTTTCTAAACAACTTACCAACAAGCAAATGAGTTCCCATGAGGACAGAGCCGACCAGGGCAGTTCGACCCTTGCTCTCTCCAAACCAGTCGAGCAGCTCAGCGAAGAACACACCGAAGGAGAAGAGTATTCCGTCGGTAGCGACGTTGCAGATGAACCCGGCGAAGCAGACGACCCAGCCCCAGCCTCCGTCGGGGGCTCCCGTCTGTAAGGAATACTGTCAGCGTGTTACTTGGAACAGTAGGTATATAGTACATGGGGTAATCAGTGTGACATATACAGAGCAATAGTTCTCTACACACTGTTCTATGGAGCTGAAGCATGGAAAATGTATAGAAAACAAGCTATGAAGCTGCATGCCTTACATATGGACACCCTAGATATATGATAGGTATAGCTTGGAGAGATCACATAGCCAACAAAGAAATACTCAAACGAGCAAACAACCCGAACATGGAACAGCTTGTTCTGATGTGCTCGTATGAAAGCTAACAGACTTCCTCAGCAAATGTTGTACTTCCGACTGTCGGAAGGTACTAGAAACAGAGGTTGCCCCAAGCTTAGATTTAAATATGTAGTAATGTGAAACTTGAAGGAAAAGGAATAGACTCCAAACAATGGTGCTCACTCGCCCAAGACAGACCGACCTAGAGAGGACTCCTGCGATGTGAACCGAGTGAGCAGACATGGCCGCAACCGCAACTGACAGCGAGAGAGGTGAGAAGGAGATGGGAGAGGGGCAGAGGGGGAGAGGAGGAGAGGGGGAGAGGGAAGACGGGAGTGACGGAGGGAGGGAGATAGAGAGAGAGAGACAGACAGACGGAAGGAGGGAGGGATAGAGAAAGAGGGGGGAGGAAGGGAGAAGGAGGGATTGAGGGACGGATTGATGGAGGGAGAGAGAGGGAGGAAGTGACTGAGGGGGAGAGGTTGAGGGAGGGAGGGAGGCAGGGAGGGAGGGAAAGAGAGAAAGGGAGAGTAGTAGTAGTAGTAGTAGTAGTATTAATAGTAGTAGTAGTAGTAGTAGTAGTAGTAGTAGTAGTAGTAGTAGTAGTAGTAGTAGTAGTAGTAGAATCAGAATCAGTTTATATTTAGGAAACATTTCAGATGGATTGTACATACAGTCAAGATAAAATACACGAAGCCACGCATGTATAATTCTGTTATGAAACACAGTAATTTGCGTTAAAAAATTATTACACATTTTGTACATAATAACAGTAATGCAACTAAATTAAAATTACATTTATATACATTCACTAAAACGAACCGTGAACGCAATCCACACAGTAGGAGGCACTTAAAACTGACTGTATCATTATAATTACATTAATACAGTTCATTTTATTCAACATAATTAAATTACATTAAAATGAAAATAAATAAATTACTTTAGATATTAAAATTATATGTTAAAACATACATGATAAACCATTTAAGTATTGTGTCTTGTGTCTTGACAGTGTACCAAACACCATGGTATTAACGAGTTTTGGTAGCGATTTATTTGCCATTGGAATGGGTAGCTCGTTAAATGATCTTAGAGCATATGAAACCATTCGAGTGTCCGGTAGTAGCTTATTCAGTTTGTGGTCACCACGCCTCATTCTACCGAAATACGCTTTACATATCGCATTGCGCCTGTCGTGCAGCGTTGGTATGTTTACCAATGTTTGTAAAACCAGGAAATATAGTTTTGAGACACCGTTTTTGGATTATCTTGATATTGTCCGATAAGTATTTAAGCAAGTTCGTGTGCAATACTGTAAAAGCATATTCAACTACTGGTCTGACCACAGATACATAAATTCTAACCAAACCAATTTGATTGATTCCAGCACGTTTCAACTGATAGACCATATACAACCTTTTCCTTGCCTTTGCAAATATTTAATCTACATGTGCATTCCAAGACGATATAGTTACACCGAGAACTTTTGCTTGAGTAACTCTTTCAATATCAGTCCCATTTATATCAATTATCTTTACAGAAACATATGACCATTTCTTCTGTCTTAATCGTGGTAATGCGCATATCATTATGCTAGACCACTGCGCAATAATGCTAGCTGAATCCTGAGTGACAGATACTCTGCTTTGGTTGCATATTTCAAATATTGTGCCGTACTTCAAATACTGTGCTATCATCCACATATTGTAGATAGGCAAGGTGTTCGTAAATCATTGATATGAACCAAAAAGTGTTTTGGTCCAGACAAAGTTCCCTGGGGAACGCAGGGTAGCCTGGTCTTGATACAGTATCCCAGATCTTAACTCTCTACTCACTGTCTATGAGAAACGCTGCCATCCATTGGACTAGATGTGCTGGTAATTCCATTTTAATCAGTTTATCGATTAATATATCATGACGTATTAGATCAAACGCTTTCCTGTAGTCCATAAATAAAACTCTCACAAAATTGCCCATTATATCAGTGGTTTCATACCACTTGTGGAGCATTTCAACCAGAACATCAGTAGTATAAGTCATGTCATACCTCCGAACTGCCTATCATCAATCTGAGGTTTAACACAAATATCGACCCACTTCAGCACAAGTGACTCAAACACCATTGCCAGAATTGGAGTCAGCGATATGGGTCTAACGTCATTTTCCAATGTGTCTGGTGGATGTTTCTTTGACTACGGAATGACAGTTGCTGACTTCCATAGCTTGGGTAGTACTCCTTCCCTGAGTGAAAGTAGTAGTAGTGGTAGTAGCAACAGCAGCAGCAGCAGCAGCAGCAGCAGCAGCAGCAGCAGCAGCAGCAGCAGCAGCAGCAGCAGCAGCAGCAGCAGCAGCAGCAGCAGCAGCAGCAGCAGCAGCAGCAGCAGCAGCAGCAGCAGCAGCAGCAGCAGCAGCAGCAGCAGCAGCAGCAGCAGCAGCTGCAGCAGCAGCAACACTAGCAATAATATAGTCTACTGTAGTGTAGCATAGTACAGTACAGTGTTTAGCAACTATGGTCGGCCGTTTGTGGTCTGTGCCGCGTCGTAGTCCATCCATTGTAACTGTTTATGCAACAATTTGTTTGAGTTCCATGCTTTATCAATCAGTGTCTTTGAATAGTTTATCGTTTCTACATTTACTATATGGTCAGAGAGGCTGTTCCAGTAGTTGACTATTCTGGTATTGCAACGTATCCTGCAATGGAAAGTGAATTGTGTTAATTTGTGTGACCCCCTCCCCGAGATATCAACCCCTGTTTGTCAGAAAAGCTCGAAGCCAGAACATTCTTAAAAAAACTGCAGACAAATTGTAATGGAGTTTGCAGAACGCCCGTGGAGTATACCATCAATCAAGTCACTGTCACAAAAATGTTTGCAAGCCAAGCATTCGTGAGCCGTCTGCAACAATGGATGAACGGGCCCTCCCTGTGCGACCAATCAAAGTTGCTGTCAAACACCCGCGGGGCCTCGGGTGCTTGACGACATACTTGGGGAGTATTGAAATACCGGTAAAGTACCGTGTGCACGTCCCATTCAGTCGGGAACACATGTAAAGTGCATACGTTAAATCAGAACCCCGTGGGAAATAATCTGAAGAGGAATGATGCACTATAAATTGTATTGAGTTATATTAATAGATTCGTGAGAGCCAATGTATGCAAATAAAGTTAATGCCAATGAAACACCGACGTTACGGGGGTGGCTGTTAAAATGTCCAAAAACAACGTTACGTAATTCATGGATGATCCTTTTTTCTAAATATCCAGGCCCCGTCGTAAGGATCCCGACGTGTCAATCCTTACACCGGAATATCCACATCTACTCTATTATGTTCTGGGAAACACAGCGGTACATGTTGGTATATAAAAATACTTGCCGGAATTTGGCAGAATATCAAGCCCCGTGACGCGGGTTGGATAAATCGAAATTAACCGAACACAGCGTCTAGACATATCGCCAATACTGTTTCTTTAAGCAAATCACCCCAGTGGTGGGATTTTACCTCTTGTTGTTCTGAATTGATTACAACTTTACGTTGATGTTTCAATAGTTTCAATAGTTTTTAAATTGGATGGACATTCCGGATTCCTGGATTATTACATTAGAACCTAGTACGTCCTTCTCCCCTCCCGAAGGAGGTATAGAATGCCCACTGTAAGAACTCAGTATGTCCTTCTCCCCTCAAGAAGGAGGTACAGAATGCCCACTGTAAGAACTCAGTATGTCCTTCTCCCCTCAAGAAGGAGGTACAGAATGCCCACTGAAAGAACTCAGTATGCCCTTCTCCCCTCAAGAAGGAGGTACAGAATGCCCACTGTAAGAACTCAGTATGTCCTTCTCCCTTCCGGATGGAGGTATAGAATGCCCACTGTAAGAACTCAGTATGCCCTTCTCCCCTCAAGAAGGAGGTACAGAATGCCCACTGTAAGAACTCAGTATGCCCTTCTCCCCTCAAGAAGGAGGTACAGAATGCCCACTGTAAGAACTCAGTATGCCCTTCTCCCCTCAAGAAGGAGGTATAGAATGCCCACTGTAAGAACTCAGTATGTCCTTCTCCCCTCAAGAAGGAGGTACAGAATGCCCACTGTAAGAACTCAGTATGTCCTTCTCCCCTCAAGAAGGAGGTACAGAATGCCCACTGAAAGAACTCAGTATGCCCTTCTCCCCTCAAGAAGGAGGTACAGAATGCCCACTGTAAGAACTCAGTATGTCCTTCTCCCTTCCGGATGGAGGTATAGAATGCCCACTGTAAGAACTCAGTATGCCCTTCTCCCCTCAAGAAGGAGGTACAGAATGCCCACTGTAAGAACTCAGTATGCCCTTCTCCCCTCAAGAAGGAGGTACAGAATGCCCACTGTAAGAACTCAGTATGTCCTTCTCCCCTCAAGAAGGAGGTACAGAATGCCCACTGAAAGAACTCAGTATGCCCTTCTCCCCTCAAGAAGGAGGTACAGAATGCCCACTGTAAGAACTCAGTATGTCCTTCTCCCTTCCGGATGGAGGTATAGAATGCCCACTGTAAGAACTCAGTATGCCCTTCTCCCCTCTGGAAGGAGGTACAGAATGCCCACTGAAAGAACTCAGTATGTCCTTCTCCCCTCCGGAAGGAGGTACAGAATGCCCACTGAAAGAACTCAGTATGCCCTTCTCCCCCTCTGGAAGGAGGTACAGAATGCCCACTGAAAGAACTCAGTATGCCCTTCTCCCCTCTGGAAGGAGGTACAGAATGCCCACTGTAAGAACTCAGTATGTCCTTCTCCCCTCTGGAAGGAGGTACAGAATGCCCACTGTAAGAACTCAGTATGTCCTTCTCCCCTCCGGAAGGAGGTACAGAATGCCCACTGTAAGAACTCACTTATTGCTGGCTATGCAATGTAATGTTCGCATTGGGGAGCGGTGGTCTAATGGTCAGAGTACCCGCCTGTCGATCGAGCGGACGGTGGTTCAATTCCAGCTCCACCCTTTCGAAACTTGGGCAATTTCGTTCACCCCACATTGCCTGTGTCTTTCGGAAGAGACACTAAAGCCGTTGGTCCCTTCTTTCTCTGGTGTCTATGAGAGCGGAAGTAAAATATCCCACTCAGGGAAATGGGAAAAACCTGTGATGGACTCACTAACTCTAGAGAAGGACACTATTAAATAAACCCTCAGCGCAATACCCTAGAAGGACTTTGCTGAGTAATTATCCAGATCCAGATCCATAGTGTGAGCTGTATTACATCGAGGAGACAGCGGGAACACTGGACAAAAGAAAGAACACAGTGGCGTATCTGGGATCTCGCAGAGGGTGGCCAAAGGGGACCAATCGCGGTCACCTATTATTTTATTATTAAGTCATGTAGCAGATTACATACGAAACAAACAAATTAGCCAAAACCATGAGCCATACCCAATACCCCTTCTAAATACGCCACTGAAAGAACACCTATTTTGTCGCCAGCCCCATATCAGCCATCAGTGAACACAAGCAGAACACAGGCCACCAGTGAACACAAACAGAACACATGGCACCAGTGTTCAATGAAAGACGTTACGGCGAAACAGCGATAATACCAGCCGTTTCATAAACAAACGTACACATTGAAGACCGATAGTATTTGAAGAGCCGTACTAGAAAACGCACCAAGTCCATTTGTACTATTTTGAGTAAACAACGAAAGAAATGTAGCACTACTTAAATTTGTGTTTTATGTTATAACTTGATATGCGTAATTATATGCATGTAAATACACTCTATTATATACCTGATGAAAACAAATCCATTTACCAAAAATTTAGGTTAGTGTGAGTTGAGGTCGAGGTTGGTGTGATAGGAGGGGGTTGGGTTGGGTTGAAGAGATGGGTGGGATGGTGGTGGTGATGATGGGTTGATGGGTGGTGTTGGTGGGATGGGAGTGTAGGGTGTATGGTGGTACTCTTATCTCTAGTTTTCTACCAGTTATCTGGATTTTGCTTTCTTGATCCTTTATTTTCAGCAACGTGTGAATGGTAATCTTCTGTCAAGGCAGCGCCTTCTTCATTCGTCGTTTCAGCCATATTTACTGGCTCCTCTGCACACTCGGCGCTGCGCATACCAAGGACTGAGTGCGTTTTACAAAACTGCCTTCGGTGGACTGGGCTCATTTTTGAAAAAAAATCACTCTACACACGTGGACTGAAAACTTATCAAGTTAACACGGTACAGCTGAACTACAGGGATAAACCATTATATAATTGTATGTAGAAATGGACTGAGCGGGTTTTGGAATCCGGCTCTTCATCTAGGTTAGGCTTTGGGCTATGTCACGCTTATAATCAAGGAAGATAGTCCTTTCGTCACGTACATGGTCACGTGTGATATTTTGTACAGGATGGATGCAAACCGTGGAGAGTTTTATCGAACCGACAAAAACACAAACCAAAATAACCAGTTTCGGAGAGAAGAACATGCTCGGCACGAAGAGTTCTATTTCCGATCAAATGTTTTAAAATAATATTATATATTGCATTAGTAATGCGTTCAAAATCGTACAAATATAATTGTTATAATTAAAAGAACTAGTTGTCACCTAGAAAATGGCGGCACGCAATATTAACAAAACTGTATCTAGGTGCATTTCCCTACACAAACTGTATGCGTTTATCACAAACAGGTTAGTTCATATGAGTTGTGAATGAAATAGGATTAAATGCGCTACAAAGATAACAAAGTTAGAAACCTGCACGTATCCCATGCTCCACTCGAAGTCACATTCAATCCCAATTATAGGCGCCTTTGCTGGCGGAATCTCTTGGTAGTTGTCTCGTGTTTCGCCACCATTCTACTCACTGAAGTGTGTACAGATACCAGGCGAACCGTTGACACGTTGGAGTAATTAATCAACAGGTCTACTTTGAAGAGTCCACGAATTGTCGAATCGCTTTGACGTGGCACATCGACTGCATTGTGGTCAACAGTTGCTGGTCGTAAATTACTCTTGACCACTACAATAGACGGAGTGGTTAGTGGAGCCGAGGCCGTTATATGTGTCCAGCAGTGACCCCCGGTCAATCAGCGTTAGGAACTACAGTACAGAGCCTTAATTAATAAGATGACCAACGAGTGAAACCAACAGTACTTTCTACTGGGTGGTCAGTTGAGCGTGACCAACCCCTCTTGTGAGGTTCATTCATGTCCATGACGACCCCTGTGCACCGGTAAGCCGACCAGTGGGACATTATAATTATATCGAGATAGTGACGATTTGATGAGATATTACTAGCTGCTCTGTCCACGTTCACTATTGAAATACATGAACCGTGACCAACAATGCGCATGCCGCTGTGGTAGATATCACTGCACCCGAGTTCACACGACGATTGTGTAGCCGTCTATCAGGTAGACACGTTTAATGTAGCCTGTTTTTTTTTCTCGGATATACACCACGATGATGTGTAACATCACAAGGCTTTCGTTCACGTATACACCACGATGATATATTCCTATTAGACACAACAAGGCCGCCTTTCACGTATACACCACGTATACACCATGTATACGCCACGTATACACCACGATTATCTAGTCATGTTAGACACCGCAAGGCCGTCTTTCAGATAGACATCACAATTATGTAGCTGTGTTACATACCACGACCCCGTCGTCCGAGAAGACAATACAAGGATGTTGCCTTGGTAGACACCGTCGTCAGAGAAGACACTACAAGGATGTTGCCTTGGTAGACACCGTCGCCCGGGTATTCGCACTATGAGATATTGATGTGTGGTGTAAGGCACTTGGACTCTCCGTGTGCACACCCACCCAGTAGTAATAATAATTATAATTATAACTTTATTCTCCAAAAAATGGAAATACATCTTACACTAAGGATGGAGAATACAAACATATTTAAATCACATTCTACGTATGAAGTTTGTACAGTAATAAAATCAAGTATGTAGACAAAGTATATATTGAGTGATACCAAGTGTTATATATAATAGAATCATGAACGTCACACCATCAGTACGTTGTGAGGTCAAGTAGGAATGAAATAAATATGTTAATACAATGTGGCAAATATTAAAAGACTGCGATAAATTTGATCAATGAGGTTTCTAGGACTGATTTAGAAACTTAATGGAGGATGGAATTAAAGACTCAAGGGCACGCTGAGTTCTTACAGTGGGCATTCTGTGCCTCCTCCGGAGGGGAGAAGGGCATACTGGTCATGTGAGAAGTGGGTGGGGTCAGATCAGATTTTCTTTGCCATTTGCGGTGTTCTTGATTTATAAAGTTGCTGTAAAGTGGTTTCAGGTATACAGCATCCAGCGATGTTACAAAATTTGATACAAAACTCATTGAGTTTTTCTCTGTTTTTGACTGAAAGGTTTCCCCACTAGCAAATAATCCCGAAAGTCATAACACTTTTTACAAATGAATCATGAAACAAAGACAAGATGTTTTTGTCTACATACATTGAATTGAGTTTTCTCAAGAAGTACGATCTTTGCTGGTTTTTCTTGTACAGATTCATTGTATTATCATATATGATATATGATCATATATGATTTGCCCTTTGATGTTGACAGAATTGGGATGATGTACACCTGATCAAAAATCTATTACCATCTTGACAACATTCAACCCGAGGCAGCTGGCCTTGCACCATGATACAAATTAATCTTCGTTTTTTCTGTACTCGTTTTCGTCGCTTGCGATAAGACCGATAAAATGATGCATCTGTGTATTTAAAACAATGGCGATTTGAACAAATATTTTTACTAGAATTGGTGTACGTGGCATACAAAAAAATGTGAGAGCACACACCCTGAGTGGCTCCGGTGGAGATGGAGACACAAGGCGAGCAGTGACCAGTGACTTTTACATATTGTGGGAGGTTGGCGATGAAACTATGGACACGCTTGACACATTTTTTTACCAACTCCAGATCAATACATTTTCTAACCATCAAATGCGGCTGGATTTTGTTAAATGCTGACGAAAAATCAACGAGTCTGGACGTGCAAGGTGTTTACGAATAACATTTAACATCCACACTGCGTTTAGTTCTGTGTTTCCCAGGCGCGGTCGACTGTTACAACTATCCCCGTAAGTGGGGCAAGTTGTTATATCATATGGGGCACGTTGTTACAGCAAAGAACTCGGGGATCGCAATACAAGTGTCACTCATACATGTTAATACATTAATACAATGGATAATGATGATGATGATGATGATGATGGTGGTGGTGGTGATGAAGATGAAGATGAATTTTATTACATTACCGATCGAGTAATTGCATTACCTATCGATTATTACATTACCTGTCGATTTATTAGATTACCAGTCGAGTTATTACATTACCGGTCGATTTATTACACTACGGATCGATTATTACATTACCTGTCGATTTATTACATTACCGGTCGAGTTATTACATTACCGGTCGATTTATTACACTACGGATCGATTATTACATTACCGGTCGATTTATTACATTACCGGTCGATTATTACATTACTGGTTGAAACACACGTTACAACGCGGAGGTTCGCGGCCACAATGCCGAATGAACGGTGACCCAACTGAGTCAGACTCAGTGATGCCTACACGGAGAACAGCTAATGCCAGACCCACAGCAAGAGGCTGGGCTTGTGCCGTAGGGTAGTGGATAAGGCCGAAAATAGCTATGTCACTCATATATGGTTTGAACCGTGCTAGTACGTGTTACACCACACCTGCATCCATCAATACTTGGTGGTTGACCCGTAGCTCGGGGCAATCTCGTTTGTATGGCAACCTTCAGCCTATCCATAGTTGGAGGTCGGACGGACCTTGAAAGGCCAGTTTACATGAGCGACTCGGGCGACACCATGTGGCATGCTAAAGCGCAGCTACGTTATGCGTGCGCTTATGACCTGTCTAGACACTGCAAGGGCGATCTACTGATTGGCGCCAATCACCAACTGATTGAGGAGCATGACAGGTGCTCGGTACATCTGCACTAGGTTGCGACGGCCACTAATTTGTTCGACACAATTACAGCCACAAATTGGCCTAGCTAATAGGTCTTGCGAGGGCGTTTAGACGAACAATTAATTGCGTCCAAGTGGTATGTTACATAAGGTGTAAAAATAGCCTTAAATCTGGCATTACTACATCGAGGCACAGGGCACTTCGTGTCACTACGGATTGCCTATAGCCTTTCCCGAAGTGGAGACATAAATATTATGATGATGTTGCACGTGCCTAGGGTGTTCCATGCTTACACAACAACTTTGCAAGCAGTCTCTCTCCGGTATGCCAGCGTTCATATGTTGACTACGCTGATGGCTTCGACGTAAGGCACATCTGGGAACATGATATGTACTCCCGTTTTTCCAGCTGTTTAATTCGCTGTTTCGCCAGGCTCATGTGCCACGTCTGGCAGGTATACTCCACTATCGAATGATGTTGACGCAGATTTTGACCAGTTGATGGAAATCGGTGCCAGCTCGGTTGAGGATAATGATAAGATAAAGGCGTTGCGATGTTATTACGGTAATTAAGTTTAATGGAACGTTTGGTCAATGGCGCTAAAAGGTAGAATTCGTAATGGGCCAGTCCTTGTTTGAAGCTTTCTCGTAATGTGGTTGCATTGCCATACATTAATATGCCTACCAGTAACTCCAACGCGGCAAATACAACACGAGATAAAGGCGTACTATATTTAGTAGGCCATAGTTAGGTTCAGACGTCTCGGTCCACCGAACACACTGTCGTCTGCTACATTTTAACGAGTACGCAGATTTAACACTACGTCACATATGATTACACTATTGTAATCGAAACACGTGACATTTGATGAATATACCGACATACACGTTGACAGTGTAAGGAGGAGGAACATGCCTGCTACGTTGCAGAGTCGTCGTATTTGACGAGTTCGAAAGCTATTTGTAGATTATTAATTTTACATGATGTACCCAGCCGATCCGGTTGAACATTTTGCTTTGCCAAAAAATCTTGCCTTGACTGTGGTTCCGAGTTCACGTTGCCGATCTTACCACGCAGTTTTTGTTTGCAGAACGTCGGCAATTTGAATATTAAAATTTCATCATTAGAACGTAATTGTCAACCTGATCAAACGCCTTGTCAAAATCGACAAGACGTTTTCTAACTAGGACGCCAAGCGATTTCGCGTGTCTGTGGAGGTTCCCTCGACGGACCCAAATTTTTGTAGATCAACCTGGTTGCTGCAACGTCCGTTATCCAGCACAGATGCATTTCTCCAGGCACTCCAAAAAACCTGGTTGGCATATATTGAGCGTAAGTCTTTATGGGTGAGGCGTTGGCGGTCGACCTTTAGGCATAGAGACCAGACCACAGTGAAATGTTCCACTGGCGGCCATACTAACGTTTTGCCTAATTATAGGAAAACTGGAAAATAACAAATCTGAAAACAACACACAGCAACCGCCGCCATGTCGTTGATTTTCCGAACAAGTTTCGTCAAAATCACATACCTCCAGCTCTTTTAGTCAAGCCACACACGCGCCTAACCTCAACATGTGCAGTGTTTGTGAAATATTAACACCTACCGGTGCTTTTGGAAAGTGACCGTCAAAATGCCTGCGTGTCTTCGAATCCGCTTTGTACATCTCACTGCCAAAGGTGCAACATTTCGAACATTCCAACCTTGCTGACTGTAAACAGTTGCTTCTTAGCAAATAACATTACCGAATTGCGGATTTTTAGGCATTACATTCTATTTCCGAAAGCCTAACTGTGGTGAGACATCCAAAATGACATACGAATTTTCCTCCAGCAGCTTAATGAAAAGAGATACAATATATATATATATATATATATATATATATATATATATATATATATATATTGTGTGTGTATATATATATATATATATATATATATATATATATATATATATATATATATATATATGTATATATGTATATATATATATATATATATATATATATATATATATGTATATATATATATATATATATATATATGTATATATATATATATATATATATATATATATATATATATATATATGTATTAATGATTATGATATCTGATTTCAAGAAAATTCAAAAATTAACTTCGCGTATAGCATTGAAAACGCTAACATTGCCACCAACAGAAAAATAAAGAGTGACCCGGCCCCATATCCGACAGAGGGGGGGGGATGGTAGCGTAGTCGTGTAGGATCCAGTTAGGCATCTCGTTGGGGCCGATTGCTTTATCTACTTTACTACCAGCCACCGCCGCCGCCGCAGCCGCCGCCGCCGCCCTCCAGCTCTAAAATATCTCACACATCCTTCGTTTTCTATTTGATTTGTACCCCCACTGTGTACATGGGTGATTTATTTTTAGCCCCATTTTTTTGGCAGTAGGAACCCTATAATGTATGTTGCCCGCTAGTGGGCGTAAGTGTCTGTGTTTGTGTTCCCCGTCTCTGAAGCCCCGTCGTGTTGGCTGTTTTATACTAATGAACATTAATACCCGAGGACAAAGCCGCTTCCACACCGGCTGCTTGCTCGCACAGCACAAGTAATTCATGGGTCTTGTATAGGTGCGCCGTCACGGTGATGTTTGGCTGGTTGCGCGGTTGACGAGATACCATCTGACTGATCATTCAGTTGACTGGATTTACACACGCCGCCAGTGAACGTTGCCAACTGTTCACACTGGATGTGAAAACAGTGGTCAAAGCTATACAATTTTTGTTTTTCAACACATTACAAATTTGTCCTTTGCATTTTCACCGCGTTGTCTGTAAAATGTGGCAGGTTTATCTGCCTACGAAACGTCTAATTTAGTATTCTGATGCAGAGAGTAATGTTGTGTCGCAGTGATGGTGCACACCTCTCAGCGTACAATTTGAGAGCGGGCATTAGGGTGTGGATGTTCAATGGGGTGTTTTGTTAATAGGATGACATGGTACAGCCGTAAGTAGACTGCATGGCCGTACACCAATAACTCGAACGCGGCACATGCAACATGCGATAAATGCATACAATATTTAGCGGGCCGTACAGTGCAGCACCGTCAAGACGTCTCGGTCCGCCGAACACATTATTGTCTGCTACATTTTTAAACAGTACGTTGATCTAACACTAGCGCCACATATGATTATATGATTACACTGTTGTGATCGAAACTCGTGACTTTTTATAAATATGCTGCAGTCACACGTACGAGCTGTCGTACACATTGACAATGGAGACGACAGATGCAAAGCGCATGGAAGCGAGACGATTCACACGACGTCGTTAAGTTCACAAACAGCATTTGAAAATGGTGTCCTTGTGCACCAAGAGGCCCAGCTATTCCATAGTGAGGTCCGTTGGCTTTAACTTTTTTTGACCGCGTCGGCAAGGAACAATCTCGAAAATTCGTAAAAAAAACTTTCGGACAAAGGTGGCTCTTAAAGCTGGCATACTTAAAAAACATCGTTTTCCACCTGAATTCGCTCCAAGGCGGGTTCACCACGGTGATTGATTTAATGGACAACGTACAAGCAACGTACAAGCTAGAGCTGGTAGGACAGCAAAATCAAAGAAGGACACTTCAACATATTTGAATACCTAAGCGCGGCGCTTCATATGCCCGTCCTGGAAGCGGGGGGGGGGGGGTTGGGGGTTCGAACGAGCCCCCTTTTTTTAGAAGAATTGTTAATAGACTGGAGGTAGACTGGATATAGACTGGAAGTAGACTTGGTGTAGAATGGAGGTATACTGGAGGCATACTGGAGGTAGACTGGATGTAGACACGACGTAGACTGGAGGTAGACTGGATGTAGACTGGAGGTAGACTGGAGGTAAACTGGACATATACTGGATGTAGAATAGAGGTAGACTTGGGGTAGACTGGAGGTAGACTGGCGGTAGACGGGAGGTAGACTGGACAGAGACTGGATGTAGACTGGAGGTAGACTTGAGGTAGAATGGAGGTAGACTGGAAGTAGACTGAAGGTCGACTGCATGTAGACTGGAGGTAGACTGGAGGTAGACTGGATGTAGACTGTAGATAGACGGGAGGTAGACTGGACATAAACTAGAGGTAGACTGTAGGTAGACTGGATGTAGACTGTAGATAGACGGGAGGTAGACTGGACATAAACTAGAGGTAGACTGGAGGTAGACTGAATGTAGACTGGATGTAGACTGGATGTAGACTGTAGATAGACGGGAGGTAGACTGGATGTAGACTGGATGTAGACTGTAGATAGACGGGCGGTAGACTGGACATAAACTAGAGGTAGACTGTAGATAGACTGGATGTAGATTGGATGTAGACTGTAGATAGACGGGAGGTAGACTGGACGCACCTTGACGAATGTTTAACGGTGTTGACGAGGCCTTCCTTTAACACACAGTCCCTTCACGAGAGCGTCGCTCGCAGTGTTTCGATTAATTCATTACAAAGTGTCTAGAACATTACACTTACCCTGTTCTCCGGGTACGCCATCAGTGGCAGGTGTATCGGATGCAGACAGCGACGTCTTCACTACACGACTGTGTTTGAAAATCAAGGTACGTTGTGTGGCAATGTCTGTGGAAACAGAACGAGTCATACAACATCACAGGGAGCATTACTTCATATCAAATGACGTAATTGTGCTCGTACACACACGGCGAGATTACATAAATTAAACAAACCATTATAATAAGAACAATGTTCGACAAGTTCGCCTAGCTGAGCTGGTGATCTTTATATGTTGACCTGTGGACCCACAAGCATATACACATACGCGTTTGTTAGCCCTTGAAAAGGGTTATTTTCAGTATACTTCATAAAACTTAAGACAAAATTTACAATGTCCTAGTTTTCTTCCCCCAGTTCGACGGGAACGTACCTGAACTGAGGCTTGTCGTTACAGCGTGAGCGTGACTTGGCACTGTCCGCGCCCGTGTGGCATATTTAATTGCATAACAGAATTATATAATTGCCATACACGAATCCCTGAACCATATATGGAGTAAAGATTTAAACGGTTGTGCTGAATAATAACAGCAGGTGCGTAAGCTATGTCTAACATACAAACCCAATATGTAAGTATGCCTACTTACCTTAAAACAGAATAATCTTGAGTGGCGTGCTGTTACAATATCGCGCTTAGCTATTCTGGCGTTTGTTGACATGTTGCTAGCCGCGTTTCTAGCGACGAGTACTGCACGCTGTTGGCGCACTAACGATCCTATGTATTCATTGTGCGGGTTAAATATACCTCGTGGATCGAATGTCGATCGAAAATGGTGGCATCACACTTTTTACATTTTACATTGTAATTGTTTACTTTGAAATATATTTTAACACAGCAGTAATTGAACAAATTGTGCACTGTAATTTGTATTATTGCACGCACATCACTATGAGCTTGATGTTGAGACTGTTCCATATATCCTTATATCCATGGGTACATAAACATTGCAGGCCAGAACGGGATTTCAAAGTTGTTCCTTTTAAGCCAGCGGTTCTAAAACTTGTGACCCCCCTGGGGGTGGTTTAGCAATGTCAGGGGGATCGTTTTAATATCCCTTGTAAATTCAATTCGTGTACCATTAAAACGTATGATTAATCACGCAAGATTTACGAGCAAAATTCAAAATCCGCACCAGAAATCTTAAGTAGATCGTCATGATTTAGTTTCGACCAATTAGAAAATTCGTTTGTCTTCACTGCAGATGTTGCTCGAAGTCACTGTAAGTGGAGTGAAAGTTATGAGGAGTTGAAGTGAAGTGTTTTAATGATGTTATCGCCTGAAATAAGTGTAAATAAATAAATGTAAATAAAGCCATTTATCAGTTTCACGCTATTCTAATTATGTATGTTGTGTGATACGTGAACACGATTTAGTGCCAGTGAACATGATATGGTGTGTGATACGTGAACACGATTTAGTGCCGGTGAATATGATATGGTGTGTGATACGTGAACACGATTTTTAGGCTTTGTGTACCTTTGAGGAATGGTTACGGAGGATAGCATTCAGAGGGAGCGAATGCTTGGAGAAAGGTAGAGGGAGTCATGTTGGACAGAACAATTTCGAAAAAGCTGAAAGGGAAAGTCCTGAGAACGTGTGTTACACCTGCATGCCTGTATGGTCCGGAGACAGTGGCGTTGACAGAACAACAACAACAGAAGCTGCAAGTTTGTGACTGGGTAGCCTAACAGGAAGATTGGTGAAAATCCGGATGAGATGGACAGGCCACTTGGTAAGACGGATGCAGGCAAACTAGCAAATGGAGCAGAGGTAGTAAAACATCAAATACGCAGCAAAGGGGAAGGCCACATCTGAGATGGGAGGACTGCGTGAGGAGGGATATGAGAAGATCGGGGAGGATGAAAGATGGAGAGAGGGGGCTGCAGATGGAAAACTATGGAAAGAAAGAACAGAAAGAGTGACTCGACAATACAGTAACTGTACCTGACCCTCACCCCTGTACAGCAGGGAACAAAGGAGGAAGAGAGCACAGTATTTATTTAGGAATCAGAAGGAATGGGGGTCGTCATGGAAACAACCTGTAAAAAAGGGGCCATGGTTCAAAACAATTTGAAAACCTCTGTTTTAAGCGAACGTTCCGCACATCTGGAGTTCTTGTTCCGAGAGGCCACTGTACTGAAGAGAATGACCGCTCCGAGTAGAAAGGCGAAGACGTGTCTGCTGTTGTATCATTACGCTGTTGTATTGATATTAGATGAGCATACCCTACTACACCCTATCAGTCCGGGTAGCTTGTGAACGCATCGGGCCGTGTCTGTTCGAACTTACCGCTGAGAAATGCCCTCACACACGCCCAGGCACCTAGCAACTGCACCCGAATGAGGACGGGCCGTGATTGTGTTTGGTACAGCGTGTTATGCGTGTTCACTGAAGTGGTGTTGTCCCGGGTTGCGGAAGATGCCTATGCTAAATAATGCGTTCAGGTACGCTCGTATTTAACAAGATTTAACCATATTTAACGAGATTTACAAATATTTAACAACAGTTAACAATATTTTACAAGATTTAACAATATTTAACAAGATTGCCACCCACACCGATAAGCTTCAGATGACAAATGGACAAGAAAGTAATTGGCTAATCGAGAGTCCACCATTTTTTTATGTTAATGCGTAGTCCGTCCGTATCAGATATTTGTCAATTTTATTTAACATACATTCGTACATTAACGCAATCAACAGATCATTTGTTCCATTCAGTTATCCTCCTCTGGAAGAGTGATTATTTTCTGATGACACTGGTCTTTTACTGGTCCTACCCTTTGTGCCGTTTAGTTCAGCCACCTACCACCAAGAACACGTTTATGTCAGTATCTTCATAGACATTCAATATTTTAAATAACTTTTATTTTGGTAACTCTTAATCTCCTGGTCTCTAGTGTTGCAAAACCACACTCAATCGGGCGTTGTTCGTAGCTACGGTCTATCAGTTCTGGAATCAACTGAATAATTTACCTGAACAATTTACCCTGAATACGGGTCGCGGACAACGTTTTGTGTGCACAACTTGTTTGAGATCAGCGAATTCCTCCAACCGGACGGTAGTAGATAAAACGCTATTTACAAGTCGTGGACACGTGTTCACGATGAATGTGAGCCCATTGCAACGCAGCATAAGTTAATATGTCACCGAGGCCCTGATTGCCTTCCCTGCACGAGAGCGTCACTCGATGTGTGCCGACTGATTCACTGCAAAGTGTCGAGAATATTACACTTACCGTGTTCTAGGGGTGCCTCGTCATCGAGAGGTTCATCAGAGAGAGGCAGCAACGTCTTCACTATACGGGTGTACAATACACGTCTTCACCATACGGGTGTACCATACACGTCTCCACTATACGGCTGTTCGAGAGAATGGATGTACACTGTTCTAAACCTGAGTAGGGAATGATATACTGCGTCACGTCCCTGATGTTTTACACACTACCTGCTCGGCGCTTCCAAGATGCACCTCCGACCGAGAAACATCTCCGGCCGAGGGCGCTTTAGTTTATTGCAAGCAGTGTGACCTAACTGTACTCTTCCAGACGCAGCAGGCTTACATAAGTTAATCGAACCATTCCTTATGAGACTACTGTTTGACCTCGTTCGCCTACAACAATGACGCCATTCGACGTTGGTGAGACCTGTGTCTATTAATTCGTGTTAAAACCTACTCGTTTGAGTTTCGTATCCGTAAACCAGCACACTTTAGCACCAGGTAACCTGCCTCTTTTACATAACGACCTTGTTTACTCGACTACTAAAGCCCGCCATACACATACCGACTTTCAGTTGCCAACAGTTTACTGTCTGCCGACAAATAGTTAGCAACTACCCATCGGCCGACCGATTTTTCTGATACCAGATGTCCACAAAAAGTGTTACCAACTGTTGGTGGATAACATATACACAACTACATTTCAGTTGCTAACTGTAAACTGGAATAGCGGGTTCTACGTATGATTGTAGATGAATTGGTGGTAGTCTTCACAACCAGGGATTCGGAAACCACCATAATTGAAAGATTCGCATCCTTCACACAGACACCGAGCACCTCCATAACATCGACCCTGCACATAGATACCGGACACCTCCGAGACACGCATCCAACACACAGACACCGAACACCTCCGTGACATCGACCCTGCACATAGACACCGAACACCTCCGTGACATCGACCCTGCACATAGACACCGAACACCTCCGTGACATCGACCCTGCACATAGACACCGAACACCTACGCGAATCTCACTTTGCACATAATCACCGATTATAATCACTTCCGTGACTCGCACACTGCACACAATCACCGAACACCTCCGTGACATGCTCACTGCACATAAACGAACGCCTCTGTGACACGTACTGTTAACCTCAGTTCCGTGAATATCGAATACTGAACCGACTGAACATCGGCCTGGGTGGGGCATACATACATGCATACTCGATGAGATGCCTACATAGTACACACCGCCAATCAAACGAATAATCGCCGGTATAATTATCGTTCCGGTCAATGATCGCGAACTGGTTCTCTGCGCCACTACAGTGAGTAGTGCTAGTCGATGCGTGTCGCAGTAGTGTAAATAATCAATAAAATGACGGCTGTTTGAAATAGCTATACTGAAACTATTAAAACGGTGTAAAGCAGATCTGTATTATGCAATGTATGTGGTTACGGTGTTACGACGCTGTGACAGAAGTCATCCGTTACAGCAGTATAGTCCAAGAGCTCGTAAAGTTTTAAGTGAAAGATCTGAAGCTCACCTTTGGGATAAACACGTACGACGAACCCAAACATAATGCTAGTCTTGTAACAATCTGCTAGACGTTTCTAGAAGTTGACCTTAAAATGGACTGCATAGGGACGTATGTGCGTGCGTGCGTGCGTGCGTGTGTGTATGCGTGCGTGCGTGCGTGCGTTTGTGTGTGTACGTGTGCGTGTGCGTGCGTGTGCTTGTGTGGGTGCGTGCGTGCGTGCGCGTGTGTGCGTGTGTGGGTATTAGGACATAATCCCCCCGGACAATATCTCCCTAGGATAATATTCCCCTAAGATAATATTCACCCGGAAAAAAATCCCTAATCTAAAGGTAGATACATACATATTTATCTAGATATACGTTACTGCATAATGCAGTTTATCAGCATATTGAGCTTTCATAAGTTCATCATTCTGATTGTTTCTTCAATGCTTTGATTTGAACATAGGTTTATGATACAAACGCAATTATAATGGCTCCTTCTTTGAGATCCTGAATTTGCCCGTGACCCAGTGACTCAGTGACCCAGTGACCCAGTGTATCACACATTACAAGTTTAATCTGCTGGCTCTTTGAGATGAGCCAACTAAGAAATGATTTGATTTGATTCGAGTCAGGCATGGTGCATAAACTCACTCACATTTACTTCTTTGTTTTCCTGAATTTACCAGTGACCCAATGTAACACACATAAAAATTTGTCCTGCCGGTAAAGAGTAGAGAGTATAATAAATATGAGTGTTATTTTATGGTTGCTTATGAACAGGGGATATTATCCGGGAGTATTGTCCTAGGGTGATTTTGTCTTAAGGGGGATATTGTCCAGTGGGGTATTGGCCTAGAATCGTGCGTACGTGCGTGCGTGCCTGCGTGCGTGCGTGCGTGCGTGCGTGCGTGTACTAACATGGTCGTCATTGTTCAGTAGTCTCTCGTTTGTGAATGAAAACATTATCACTAAGGAAGGACGCGGAGGGAGAAGACACGAGCCACCACGAGGATCTTCCTAGAAGCCTGACTGCCACGGAATGTTGCATGCATAAAAAGTAATATTTTCAAATACAGGCTTTTACATTGTTGCACATTCAAATTTGAGCTTCACAATTATACAAAATGTCCTCAGCAAAGCAGTACTGTATACAGTAGCCACGAGAAACAGACAAAATAAGTGTATGTGAAGAATACGTAAATGTGATTGTACCAGTGGTATGAATGTATCGGTTGCGGGTGATGCATGGCAAAACGATTATCTAAGCTCCGGGAGGTGGCGCTACTAGTCCATGGGCCAAGACCAGACATTTCACTTATTGGTACCATCGGGGGGGGGGGGGAGGGGGCAAGATCTAGTTATGATTTTTGAAATAGTCCATGTCTATGGGACATATTTTGATATGATAACCTTGGCTGAGTGGCAGTTTAGTGGTGGTTTTCAGCTCTTTGAAAAACATTTTGGTAAGGTCACAAAATAACATTTTATTGTTTAAGTTCCACATACTACAATCTTACGATGCATATGGAATATTACATACCCTACTAAACAATAAAATTTCTCCATAACATAGCTCAGAACAATAACTTACATATAGCCCAGAATTATAGGCTTATTGTTTATCAGTTCAATCATCATCGCCATCATCAGAGTCACCTAGTTCAACTGCGAACTGTTCCTCTTTCTTCTGATTACTGCACGTATGTAACTTGCACATGTTGGTGCCAGACACATGCAGCTTGGCAGTTTGCACGAACGCGGGTTCTTGCATGACAACAGTTCCAAGGCTGCCTCTGGGGCTGGAGGAGTGGGTATCCACTCAATGACCAGATGGCAGTCATCACCTGTCGTCCATGCATACTCATTCAGGTCTGCCACAAATGGCTGAGTCTGAAGGCAGCAGATTGATGGTTGGTAGTTGGCACGAAGAACATGCACGTGGAGGCAATCTCTGCATGGTGGAAGCTGGACTCGACCTCTCCTCGTTTAGCACAGAAGAGTTGGTAGCGTAGTTCATTCATTTCGTCAGTGCTGACAGTTGTCGCATACAGGTGGCAGGTAAACATTTGTATTTTGTTAAATAGTTGCTTAGAGACCTCCCAGGACTGACCAAGTTGGCTGAAAGTCTCCTGGTATGCTTTGTCATTTTTCGTCAGTTTCAGGGCGCCCAGCTTCCCACGGCCTGTGATGGCACTCACAGTGTCACAACCTGTGAAGGCATGTATTCCAATTAGGCGTCGCAGATGCTGTCTCCCAATGGCCCGTTTCCAAAAGTCGTTGAATCCTGTGTGGTTTTTTGCTCCACACTTGATAAATGGAGCTGTGGATGTCTCTGTTGAATCCAAAGCGGAACACCATGACATCTGTGTCTTCGGCTTGCATTTGACCCGGCCTTTGCAGCGTGCAGTGCATGTAAGAGCACACGAGTGTCTGCTTCTTCTTGTGTAGACCTCAGTTCTCTGACTTCCACCCAGTCATCTTTTGTCATCTTGTAGCAGACCTCCTCACAGGTTACACACAGTGACTTGTCATGTAACTTATCCCTGTACTTCGGCAGTTTCCATTGTTCGACGATGAAATTCACCAGGCTGTGACTCTGTGAACCTTTATGCAAGACTAGAGACGTGACAGATTCTGTCAGCTGTGCAAACTTCTTGTTGTTGCCGTTCATCTTCTGCTCCAAGCTCATTCAACCAATGATGCAGGTTGATGGGTCAGGGATATCTTCTGCTGGAGAAACGTTTCTCTCCAACTCTCTAGCGAGTGCAACCTTGGTCGTCTTCCGCAAAGATCCATCAGCATTTGCTAGTGCCCAGGGTAGAGGACCTAGTGCGTGAGCCAGGACATCCCTCGTGTGCAGCTGTCTACTCTGAGCAACAAGGATCATGTGGCCAAACAAATTTATCTCCGCCTTCAGGACCACCTCTTTGGCTTTTCCTCTTCCACAGGCTTTCTTTGCGTTTACATTGGAGAATGTATTCAAGTTTTGCTTTATCATCTTGTCGTTGAATTTCATTGTTGGTGGAGCTTGTTCTAAGCATTTCTTCTTGAACATCTGGTGTGCTTCTTTTCCTACTTGATGAGCTCCCAGAAGATATTTGGCAACATCTGCTGGGGCCACAGTACCAGTCGATAAGCTGACAAGTTCAGTCTCTTCATGACACATTGGATTCAGCCAGCTGTTCTCCATCATGGCAAACAGGAACTCGAAATCTGCGTCGTCTTTCCAGATGCTGGACCTTTGGAGGTCTGGATGAGCCAGCTTGGAACCGCCTATTCCAATCACGTCTCTCAGCTCTCTCGAGTACATGATCCTGTACTCGGCTGTTAGTACTTGCTCGCAGCTCGTGGCTTCAAACTGAACCACTTTGTTCCACCAGGCGTTTGGGCGTCTTTGTTAACTGTTTCCTCTATCGTCTGGTCGACAGGGATTCGCCCAAAAGGGTTTATGGAGCCGAGCTGAAATGAAAAGCCACCTTGCATAAATTCAGCATGGACATCTGGGTGTTCGACGGGCAGTTGGGTCATCTGAGCATAATAGAACGGGAGGTGGCGTGCGCAGTTATGCCTGTTATATGCGAAGCACCAGAGGATTATTGCACGAATAGACGCCATGTGTAGCATCCAGTGTTCCACTCTTGATGCTCGACGCAGGCCTAGCAAAATCTCAACCATGTCCAGATAGGACAACCAGAAGGTTGAGAGGCTCCCATTTCCAATTCGCAGGAATTCAAGGTAGACTTCAAACAGACGCATGATGCGGGCACATGACCTGTTTTGGAGGACCTGCTTCAACGACGCTTGTGACACATCTTTGCAGATGTTACTGATGGTCTTCAGTGTTTCATTCATGTGGACCACGTCGTCAGTGTGATTGGCTTGCAACCATGAGAGGAAACCTTTCCATGCCAGCCTGATGAGAGCTTCATATACTAGCTTGTCGAGTCTGGCTGCCCAGTTGTACTTGCGACCATCCATCACTCCAGAAATATAACCATCTGCAATCACACCTGACTCAATGCACAGATCACGTAACCCAGCATCATGGAATCGCTTCCCAACAATTGCCAGCAGTGTGCTTATGGTGTGGAATACTCCAAGCCTGATGATGATGGTCGTCTTAAACTTGTCAGGATGTTTCCATGTGACCTCAGCAGCCTTTGCATATAGCGCCTGGTCAAATACACATGCGGTCTTGGTCAACTCTAAAGAACGCTGGTTGAGCACCTCGTTGACAGTAACCATTTGCGTCGCGGGAGCATTGATGGTGGGTAGGTACCCCACATTGTCTGGAACGACAGTGACATCATCTCGAGTCAGGATGTTAAAGACTGTCCAGCTGCTGACTGACTGATCTTCTTGTTCTAACATGCGTGCCATGATCCAGACGAGGTTCTTCTCTCTGGCAGGCTGAGCCACAGCCGAGGTGTCAACCTCTACACTTGCTTGTGGCGGCCCCTCTCGTTGTCCATTAGTGGTGGAGTGCTAATACTTCTCTTCTTTGTTTTGTCAACTGATGGCAGGACGTTGGATGGCTGTGGGTCGACCAACTTGATTTGGACGGCAATTCCATTGACTCTGTGGGATGACCCCTCACCACTGATGGTCTCTTCAAGCCGGTCAATGTTGTACCTGCAGGCCAAGGTCGTGAATACTCCAGGATGGATGTTTGCTGGAAGGGGAACATCGCGTTTTGACAGCGACAGTTTTTGTAGACAGAGGGTTGTGTCAATCTCTTCGAGCTGGGAGAAGGCGGGCGAGAGTCGGACAAACGAGACTAAGTTGGGACGGTTAAAGTTCCACTATATTACACATACATTTGTCTCTACCAAAATAACAAATGAAGAACAAATTAATAAACTACTCATTCTGATTACTTGTTGTATAACTCCTACTCTATAGGCTTAGCTTTGCAATTAATGCAATGTAACATAGTACGTAGTAATTAGCGCGCAGTAGTAGCACTCAAATTACAATTAATTCAGATTCAGGTTCTACACTGTGTGTCCGACCAAGTTATATTACATTGATTGCTTAGCTAATGAGATTCGTAGTTTATTAATATGTTCTTCAATCGTTGTATCGGTTTGACGCAAATGAAAGCTGACGATCGTGACACTGGAACCAGTTAAAACAACCTGTTTAATCCGGGTGCTTAGAGACTGACCAATCGTCGCTGGTCTGTGTTTACCAACCATGGTGATATAAGAATGTGATCGCTACGAGCCCATTGTGGAACGAAGTGAATATGCTACATGTGAAATTATTAGAGTTGTATCAACATGAGTGTATTTGATTTCGACGATATGAAGCCTGTTATCATCAGCGCAGTGATTATATTGAACATAGCGTTGAATTCTCTCGTGATTGCTGTAATCGTCAGATATCCGCAACTTCGCGAAGACCGTACGACACTTTTCATGCTCTCGCTCTCGCTGTCTGATCTCGCCAACGGATGTACAGCGATGCCCATCAGCGCCGCCGTTTGTTCGAAAGCGACTCCAAATGTTCGTAACGTGCTTCAATACCTTCCACGTATTCAGGCAATGTGTTCGTCATGGTTCGTCGTCAACTCAATGCACAGTCTCTGCTGGGTGACCGTGTGCAAGATGGTCGCCATAACGAAACCGCTCAATTATGAACAAACACTCACTCAAGCTCGTTGCTATATCATAATAGCGGGCACTTGGTTGTTTGGGGCGTTTGTCGCCGTCGTCGTATCCATTCGCACGGCCTCTTGGGAACTTGATCGGTGCATTCATGGTGTGGTGTCTAAACAAGAACTTCCAACGTATGTTACAGTATTGATGATGGTCTGCTTCATTGCCGGACTGGTAGTGCCTCTAACCGTAACCACCTACGCCACTTTAAGAATATTCTGCGCCATAGTCCGAACTCACCGTCAAATCGCAGCGCAAACTAATTCGATCGGAGGACACATTGACGTCGTCGGAAACATCCCGTCTTTGACATACAAGTCGATTCGCTCCGGTAGAAACGTGTTGATTATATGTTTGGTAGATCTCATTCTAACGATTCCTGCGATTATACATAACACTACTGTAATACTATGGAAAGAACACGATTTACCGGGTTCATTTAAATTTTTGGCAATATGGGCTCTGTATAGCAATACTTTTGTCAACAGCCTCCTTTACTTGGTCTTGTTTCGACAAGTTCGTAGTAAAGTCATGGACATGTTAAAGACGTGTTATCAATATTGTAACTTTCGGTAGTCAGTAAACAAATAAGTATCGATGTTCGTGATGTGCACGACTTGTTGTAATAGCTGTAACTTCAATAAAGTGAATTTACGGTACATTTCAAATTGTTTGGTCGCTTTAGGTTTTTAGTTTAGTGTCTGGGGGGGGCGCGAGCGTGCGCGCCTGTGTGATTATCTACACACATATGCATACATACGTACGTGCGTGCGTGCGTGCGTGCGTGCGTGCTTGTGTACGTGCTTTTGTGCGTGAAAGAGGTCCCTCTCTTCTGGACATAGTCTCCGCTGACACACGGTGGTCGCGTCTCCAGCCACTGCGTCATACGGTGCCGCTACGCCTTGTCCACGTCCAACGTACATTCTTCGATTCATTTGACGTTCGTAACTCTTCTTTCTCTCCTTGTGATTCTCACCTCCAATGTCTTCATCGTCAAAACGCTTCATGACAGTCCGATCCACGGACCTCTCAACCATCCAGCAGAACTAACCCAGTGCCATTGTCTCTTGTATTCGCGCATCGTTTGAGTTTCTCCTCTGCCTTTCACCCGGGTTGACCCTGATCGTTTTGGTAAATAATCTTAAAGAAAACGCTTATGATTCGCTCACTGCCGTCGCCTACATATTGAGTGTATTATGTCGAATGTCGGGATGTGGCGCCACCGTTTGTCGAACACATCAGAGCCTGAGTGCAAAGTGTAGGTTCCCTTGTGACCGAAACTATTATATGCACCCATTGAACATTAATTAGGCGCCCATCCCGGGATTTGGCTAATTCTTCAAATAAGAGTAAACTTGTATCGGTTTACACGACGCATTTCGAATAAACTTGAAAGTTTGATTATATTGACACAACTGTCACGCTGACAAATAAATCATGCTAAAGAATCTCAATAAAGACATTGATTGGCTGGTGGCGCTTCACGGTAACGTCTACACAAAATTGAGTTGATAACTCTCAAAACTTCTCCTCGGACGCAGACTCGGACCCTCGGTGAGGTCACGAAGGCGAGCGAGAGTCGGACAAACGAGACAAAGTCGGGACCGTTAAAGTTCCACGATATTATACACACATTTGCGTCTACCAAAGTAGCGAATGAAGAACAAATTAGTAAACTACTCATTTTGATTACTTGTTTTGTAACTCCTACTCTGTAAGCTTAGCTTTGCAATTAATGCAATGTAACATAGTACGTAGTAATTAGCGCGCAGTACTAGTACTCAAATTACAATTAATTCAGATTCAGGTTCTACATACTGTATCCGACTAAGTTATGTTACATTAAATTGCTAAGCTAATGAGATTCGTAATTTATTAATATGTTCTTCAATCGTTGTATCGGGTTAGCGCAAATGAAAGCTGATGATCATGATACAGAAACAGGTAGAAACAACCTGTTCAATCCGGGTGCTTAGAGATCGACCAATCGTCGCTGGTATGTGTTTACCAACCATGGTGATATAAGAATGTGGTCGCTGCGAGCCCATTGTGGAACGAAGTGAATATGCTACATGTGAAATTATTAGAGTTGTATCAACATGAGTCTATTTGATTTCGACGATATGAACCCTGTTATCATCAGCGTAGTGATTATATTGAACATAGCGTTGAATTCTCTCGTGATTGCTGTAATCGTCAGATATCCGCAACTTCGCGAAGACCGTACGACGCTTTTCATGCTCTTGCTCTCGCTGTCTGATCTCGCCAACGGATGTACAGCGATGCCCATCAGCGCCGCCGTTTGTTCGAAAGCAACTACAAATGTTCGTAACGTGCTTCAATACCTTCCACGTATTCAGGCAATGTGTTCGTCATGGTTCGTCGTCAACTCAATGCACAGTCTCTGATGTGTGACCGTGTGCAAGATGGTCGCCATAACGAAACCGCTCCATTATGAACAAACACTCACAAAAGCTCGTTGCTATATCATAATAGCGGGCATTTGGTTGTTTGGGGCGATTATACATAACACTACTGTAATACTATGGAAAGAACACGATTTATCGAGTTCTTTTAATTTTTGTGCAATATGGGCTCTGTATAGCAATACTTTTGTCAACAGCCTCTTTTATTTGATCTTGTTTCGACAAGTTCGTAGTAAAGTCATGGACATGTTAAAGACGTGTTATCAATATTGTAACTTTCGGTAGTCAGTAAACAAATAAGTATCGATGTTCGTGATGTGCACGACTTGTTGTAATAGCTGTAACTTCAATTAAGTGAATTTACGGTACATTTCAAATTGTTTGGTCGCTTTAGGTTTTTAGTAAAATAACGATAAGTGTGTGTGGGGGGGGGCGCGAACGTGCGCACGTGTGTGATTGTCTACACACATATCCATACGTACATACGTGCGTGCGTGCGTGCGTGCATGCGTGCTTGTGTACGTGCTTGTGTGCGTGAAAGAAGCCCCTCTCTTCTGGACGTAGTCTCCGCTGACACACGGTGGTCGCGTCTGCAGCCATTGCGCCATACGGTGCCGCTACGCCCTGTCCACGTTCAACGTACATCCTTCGATTCATTTGACGTTCTTAGCTATTCTTCCTCTCCTTGTGATTCTCATCTCCAATGCCCTGATCGTCAAAACGCTTCATGACAGTCCGATCCACGGACCTCTCAACAATCCAGCAGAACTAACCCAGTGCCATTGTCTCTTGTATTCGCGCGTCGTTTGAGTTTCTCCTCTGTCTTTCACCCGGGTTGACCCTGATCGTGTTGGTAAATAATCTTAAAGAAAACGCTTATCATTCGTTGACTGCCGTCGTCTACATGTTGAGTGTATTCTTTCGAATGCCGGGATGTGGCGCCACCGTTTGTTGCACACACCAGAGCTAAAGAATCTCAGTAAAGACGTTGATTGGCTGGTGGCGCTTCACGGTAACATCTACACAAACTTGAGTTGATAATTCTCAAAACTTCTCCTCGGACCCAGACCCTTCTCGGTGCGGTCACGAAGGCGGGCGAGAGTCGGACAAACGAGACTAAGATGGGACCGTTAAAGTTCCACGACATTACACACACATTTGTATCTATTAAAATAACGAATGAAGAACAAGTTAGTAAACTACTCATTTTGATTACTTGTTGTATAACTCCTACTCTATAAGCTTAGCTTTGCAATTAATGCAATGTAACAGAGTACGTAGTAATTAGCGCGTAGTAGTAGCACTGAAATTACAATTAATTCAGATTCAGATTCTACATATTGTGTCCGACCAAGTTATATTACATTAATTGCTAAGCTAATGAGACTCATAGTTTATTAATGTGTTCTTTAATCGTTATATCGATGTTGGCGCAAATGAAAGCTGACGATCATGATACAGGAACCAGTTAAAACAACCTGTTCAATCCGGGTGCTTAGAGATTGACCAATCGTCGCTGGTCTGTGTGTACCAACCATGGTGATATAAGAATGTGGTCGCTACGAGCCCATTGTGGAACGAAGTGAATATGCTACATGTGAAATTATTAGAGTTGTATCAACATGAGTCTATTTGATTTCGACGATATGAAGCCTGTTATCATCAGCGCAGTGATTATATTGAACATAGCGTTGAATTCTCTCGTGATTGCTGTAATCGTAAGATATGCGCAACTTCCCGAAGACCGCCCGACGCTTTTCGTGCTTTCGCTGTCGCTGTCTGATCTCGCCAAATGATGTACAGCGATGCCCATCAGCGCCGCCGTTTGTTCGAAAGCGACTACAAATGTTCGTAACGTGCTTCAATACCTTCCACACATTCAGGCAATGTGTTCGTCATGGTTCGTCGTCAACTCAATGCACAGTCTCTGATGTGTGACCGTGTGCAAGATGGTCGCCATAACGAAACCGCTCCATTATGAACAAACACTCACAAAAGCTCGTTGCTATATCATAATAGCGGGCATTTGGTTGTTTGAATCGTTTGTCGTCGTATCCATTCGCACGGCCTCTTGGGAACTTGATTGGTAAACGAGAAAGGAATAGGCTTTTCCGTTGACCCCCCAAAAGGGGGGATTTTGCCCCCCCAAGTTGGTCTGACAAAACATTTCAGATATCAAATCCTGTTTATTTTTCATGACTGACACGATGCCGCAAACCGCATCTCTCTAAATTAATAATGACCGAAAAAGTTTTTACCTAGCACGTATTGACGTTTTATGTAAAAACACATATTTTTTTACTTATAGTGGTGGAACAAATAATTTACCAACAATGAAGTTTTGCTCCCCCCCAGGTGGTTCCGACATCGGGTCTGGCCCATGGACTATACCATTTGTCGCACACACCAGAGTCTGGATAAAAAGTGTAGATTCCGTTGTGACCGAAATTATACATGAACCCAATTTAATATTTATGTTGAGTATTAATTAGGCTCTCATCCGGGGATTTAGCTGAAATAAGAGTAAACTTTATTTCGATCAAATGAGAGAACACTTTTATCGGTCTACGCGATGCAATTAATACAATTAATAATTATGTCACTATTTATTTCGTATTCTGAATAATGACCATAAAGCGACCACCAGGTTAGTCATGGAACTGTCACCTGCCGGACCTGACGTGTACAAAAACCTGACATTGTCGCCAAGCAGTGACACGGGGTTGGAGACGCACAACATCACCAATAGTGCTGGCCACATCTAGTGGTGAGCTCGTCTCGCTCTACGCGAATCTGTCTTTATCTGTCGCCGGTTATCTTCGCCGTTGGTTTGTCTGGGAACTCGCTGACCCTTCTCGCCAACAGATGTCGCCTCTGCCGTACCTCCTGCTCCGATTCATACCTCAGCCTGTTGGCGGCCGCCGACAGCAGCTCGCTGGTTGTCGGGCTTTGGGAATGCTTGGACATAGCATGGCATGTCGACTTATGGGGGATAGGCCCATGGATATGCAAGACAGCGGTTTTCCTGTACTACATAACCTTCGATACCGCTGTCTGGGTCCTGGACGCCTTCATGTTTGATCGAGTTATGGCCATGTGCACCCCGTACCGTACACTACACTCGGCCGTCCGGACGTGCTGCACCCTCCTACTCGGGGTAGACGTCGTGAAAGAAGCCCCTCTCTTCTGGACGTGGTCACCACTGACACACGGTGGTCGCGTCTCCAGCCACTGCGCCGTACGGTGCCGCTACGCCCGGTTCACGTCCAACGTACATCCTTCGATTCACTTGACGTTCGTAGCTTTTCTTCCCACGATTTTTACCGTCAACACCTTTATCGCCATGACGCTTCGATTGACGACTATTGGATATGCGGACCACTCAACCATCCAGCAGAACTACGCCTGAATCATGTTCTCTTGTATTCGCGCATCGTGTTCGTTTCTCATCTGCCTTTCACCCGGGTTGACCCTGATCGTTTTGGTAAAGAGAACGTATATCATCATTCGTTGACTGCCTTTGTTTACATATTCAGTGTATTCCTTCGCTATGTCATCCGTGCCGGCAACATTTTCCCGTATTGTCTCACGGGCAGCGAGTTCCGCCGGGACTTGCGAGCGCTGCTGAACTGGGACTGCAGTCAATGAGGCTTGACCGTTATCAAGAGGCTACGGACAAGGTCCAATGTCTTTTGTAAAGATCAGAACAACAACATTGACGATATTCCCCTCGAGATAGCCGCAACATAAGGTGGCTTACATTGATTGTGTTCCTCCCACATTGTGTGTATCCTGGAAACCTGTTAACGAATGAGACTGATAGCTTTATTGATGTTCTTAGTCGTATAAAATATGAAGAGGTCCAAGAGATACCATACATACTGGGAGACTTTTCCATGACGGACACAACACACAGGATGGTCATCCAAGAACCACGGTGAAACATACACACATTACAAAGAGACGTTATATCGAAATGAGACATTCGAACTTAGCTCTGCAGCATTGTCAAACATTATCTTTCCGTGACATGTTAAACACGGACACAAACAACAGAAGCGTAATAATTCCTAGAATATCTATGAAAAGTAATGCTTAAAATAATTATTGTGGTAAAACAACTTTCGCTGAAAAACCCTGAGGTCGTATTGTCTGTCATCGACTCAATACTGCCAAAATTTTAGCGCTCCGTGGAGGGTCGGAAAAGATTTATTTAGCCTGGCTCCATACATAAAATTAATAAGTTAGACTCCAAAAAAACACATAAAAAATTATGTTTTTGTCCGCCAAGTAACTGTAATTTTGCTCTGCCCCGACTAGCTGTCTCGCATCATAGATGTAGAGTAATATCACAGCCAGTGTGGACCATGGCCGGTCAGCTGGCTCTGTCCACGGCACCAGTGGTCCGTGTTTCAGGTGGGATATTAAATTATTTCTCGTTTTGGAACATCTTTGAAGCGAAGGTGCGGTCTGCCAGCTGTTCTTTCCCTGTCCTGCAGCTCTCGCAGAAAGCATACTTGGGATGTCTATTCCCCACCCTACAGACGTGTCTAGCCCAGCGTAGGCACATGTTGGGGGTTCATTTCCGACAAGGGGTTCCTAAAAAGCGGGATTCGCGTGAACCCACTTAACCTCTGCCACTAAACGACGGTAGAGTGCATATAATCTTCAAAGTAGCCCTAATCATGAGTGGGTTACATTTGTAAAGTGTAATCGTGTTATCATTTCAATTTACAAAGTGCATTGTAATATATTATTGCACTGATTGAGCACTGATTGAGCACTGATTGAGCACTGATTGAGCACTGATTGAGTACTGATTGAGCACTGATTGAGTACTGATTGAGCACTGATTGAGCACTGATTGAGCACTGATTGAGCACTGATTGAGCACTGATTGAGCACTGATTCACTGGACTGATAGTAGTGGGAGTAATATGCCTAACCCAATTTAGCACTTGGTGTCGAGTAGACGTACATTGCACGTAGCACAAACTAGTTCCCCTCAAGGGGTGATAACGCTCCATTGCTTTTTGAACATTGGGTAACATTCGCCATAAAAGGTGTAAATAATACTGAGCGTGTGTAATTTTTCGAAGCATTGCACACTTGTGTTTATTGACATCCAAACCATTTAGCGTATACGTGCATGCTGATAGCGCCAGCTATCGGACTAGTCTCGGTTAGCCGACTCCAGGCAGCGTTCTAGACGTTCCGTGATGCAGTGGTCAAAATACTAAACATTACGAAATTAGGCCTACAAATAATATACTATAAATGACGATTTCGTCTTTTTCTTAATTTAGTCAATACTATAATGGCGCCACCTGATGGAAACCACTGACGTGACGTCATGCTGACGTGTGCACGTGTGCAGGTGCACTGATATTTTTTCCAAAACTATAAGCCTTGACGATAAGCACCCTTGACGATAAGCACCCTTCGGACAAAATTAAAATAGGTATGTAATTTTGGCGGAACTTGCTGAGCGTGTCAGTTAGATTATGATGTCGATGGGTGTCAAGATGTTTAATTTAGGTCTTAGTTTTCGTGGCTACGTGTTTCGACAATGAGCGTGAACATTACAATGACCACGAATCTGGAAAGGGTGTGTGCACCGTGCTCTGCAGAACCTTAGCAATTCCCATACAAAGCAAATATCAAGATGGCAAGTGGAAAAGGAAGCCATTGGCTTTTCGAGAATCCAACAATTTTTCATTTATGTGTAACCCGCCGTTCTGAGATATTTGTCAATTTTGTTTTTAAACATATTCACGCCGCTAGCATTTACACGGTTGATTGTCCTTTGGGAGAATGAAACACGCGCTAGTGTTACAATCTATTGGCCTAACAATTATATAGAATTCGTTGAACAGGCAATGTAGACGTGCGTCTATTGTCTGCGAGTCGTAGCAGCTACTCGTTTATACGTTATTCACGGTTTTGTCCCAAGACACAGTATATTTCTTTTGCTACCATTGTAAGATAAAAAAAATCACCTTTTATTGTCATTTCTTCCTCACATATACAATTAAATTCCACTTCGTATATATGTGTATAAATGTACACGTTACCCTGGCGCTCCGACCCGAGCAGACATTCGGGCATTACAGGAAGTGAATGACCAATTTGGCTGACAAATGTACATTTTCTCTTAATAATTGATCGTTTTCCGCTTAATTATAAAACAACAGTCATGGATTGTGTAACAACATAGATAAAGTCAAACTATTGATTGGTTTACGTCAGAACAGCCTGTCACGTGGACATATTGAGCACTGTGACATCATCATCAAATTCTAACAAATCAGTTAGTAACTTCTACAAAATCCTGATTGGGATTAATGTACAAGTTAAAATGACACACTGGCATTCTGATTAAATGACACAATGGTAAAAACGACACATTGGTATTCTGATTAAATGACACAATGGTCAAAATGACAAAGTGGTGTAATGATCAAAATGACGCAGTATCCCAACATTGCAATGACACACTAATCAATTGACGCGGTGCCACAAAAGTCGAATTATGTTGGTGCACAGCTATCAAATGACGAGGTGAAATAGTGATCCGCGTCACGTGACATAATGATCAGATGACTTTATGGCACAGTGACCAGCATGACGCCGTGGCACAAAGGTCATAATGATGACTTAAACAAAGGAGTGGCTAATGGTCAACGCATTCGTTCTGTCCTGGTGAACACTCGGTATCCAAACACCTCTCTTGTCGAAATCGAGTTCAACGCACTATCCGTTTCATGGTATGATATGACGCTTGTTGTTGTTGTTGTTGTTGTCGTCGTTGCTGTTGTTGCTGCTGCTGTTGTTGCTGTTGTTGTCGTTGTTGGCTGTTCACAAGTTACAATAAGTAATTGAGCATGTTTACAGCACAAGTTCGACGAAGGTCGCTCCCTCTATTATGTCACATAATTATACATTCATTAATTGTTGTATCGCACTGTGCAAGAACGAACGAACGAGCGCGATTTCTTGATTACAAATAGAAAGCTAGCAATCATATCAATCGCAATACAATAGTCATTAATATCACAACCACATAATCAGTGGAAACAACTGCGAATGATTGTACGTGTCCTTCGTTCACATCACCGCAGATCTAGGCCACGCGTCATGACAAATTGGGTAAATCAGAATTCGTAAAAATGTGATTTTAAATGCACGTGTTGTTCGCCAGGTGCCGCCCCGCAGCAAAGTAGCTCAATCATCCGAATCGAGGCGGATGGCGCAGTATAAAGTAGGTCATTCATACGCTGCTCATACAACAATAACTGTATGACAGTTGCAGGTATCGACCTTTGAGTGTCAGATCATAATACACTGTAACGATCAAACACATAATGCACGTTTCCCGTTATAATCATTAAAGATGTATGACGTTTAATACTGTACAATACTATGACAGTATAAGCTTGGATGTTGGGCTGGTAGTCATAATTGGCCCGACATTTACACTTGGGTGTTGGGCTGACAGCCATCAGTGGCCCGACGTCTACACTTGGGTGTTGGTCCCCAGCCACAATGTTTACACTTGAGTGTTGGTCTGGCACCATCAGTGGCCCAACGTTTACACTTGGGTATTTGGTTGGCAGCCATCAGTGGCCCGACATCTACACTTGGGTGTTGGACTTGAAACCATCAGTGGCCCAACATCTTTACTTGGGTGTTGGACTTGAAACCATCAGCCATCAGTAGCTCGATGTCTACACTTGGGTGTTGGTCTGACAGCCATCAGTGGCCCAATGTCTACACCTGGGCGTTGGTCTGTCAGCATCAGTGGCCATATGTCTACACTTGGGTGTTGGTCTGTCAGCATCAGTGGCCTGATGTCTACACCTGGGCGTTGGTCTGTCAGCATCAGCGGCCCGATGTCTACACCTGGGCATTGGGCTGGACGAGTTCCATGGCTGGAGGCGGTTCAACATATTCGCCATCCAAATACAATCTGAAACACACACACTTGTCATTGGACACATGAGGATTTACTGTGTTCGTGTGTATACAAACTATGTGATGGATAAATAGATAGTGCCTTTATATTTCAATCTAGCACACAACTGGGGTGCAGTGGCGCAGCGGTTTCGTTCAGTCCACGTTGCTCCAGTCCACTCAGCTGTATAAATGAATGCCTGACTACAGACAGTGGTGGACACACATCAAACAATAGCGTTCACGCAGTAACAGCAGCGCGGCTGAGTTGGTCATGGAATGAACAGTGTAAAGTGTAAGTGTAAAGCACTTTGCTCGACCACAGGACCAGGTACTTTGCAGTATAAGTTATCTTTAACTTTTTACCGTTACAATTCAACCCAGCTCAGTCTATGAGATTCACCAACTCCTGCACTATTAGTCCTAGTTGGTCTCACCTGATGTGATAAAGCCAGCGCTCAGCCCAAGCACCGGTCATGCTGTTCTCCGAATAGGTCGCTTCCGAGCCGAGCAGTTGTAGTGGACATCTAGTCATCTTGATACACAACGTCTCCACAGAGAACACATTGGCCCCTGCAATAAACGAGACATCATGTGGTCAAGCAACATATTTCGTCGCACAATTCTCCCAGTGTTAACAATCTGAAAGATTAGAGCATTTTAATAAAAAAACAACCCGATTAATGTGAGTCCTTCAAATTGTTCTTGCCTACGTACCATCTGTGGGTGTGTTGCTTTAAATGAGACTCATTGATGAGATTCGAACAACCAAGTTTGGCTTAACACACGCACGCACGCAAGCACGCACGCACGCACGCACGCGCACACACACACACGCACGCACGCACACAGACATAATTGTCTCTCGATATATGTATAAGCAATAACTTTGAAATTCGCGCTCTGCCCTAGATTGTTTGTCTTCCTTCCCCGTACTCGTGGATATAAGGAACATCGGATATTATATGGAACAATTTGGTCAGGTCCAAAACATGTTCAATAAAGCAAAAGTCCACTGCGTGCGTGCGTGCGTGCGTGCATGCGTGCCTGCGGGGATGCGTGCGCAACCATTTGTTGTCTGATATCCTGACTAGTTAACACGACGTGCCTTGACGATGCGTCAGACAATGAACAAAACTGAGTAGAACGCTTCACACGTTATCTCACCTGTCACCTGTAGCCACTGGTTGACCCTGTCAACCACCTGGCGAGTCTGCTCGAACTCCGCCGGGTGGCTGACCGTGGGCCGGGTCAGCTGCAGGGGCGTGAACGTGCGGAAGGTGAGCCTGGCCGACGGGTAGTCCATTCTCACCCCCACCCCCTTGGTGACGACAAAGAACGCCCGCACGATGCGAATGTAGCGCGTTGTCCTGTTGGGTCCAGTCAGGTAGTTGAGCCTGTGGTTGGCGCAGCGGTGTTCGCTGTAGATACACCGTTCCTCGAAAGTCGTATCTGAACCGACCAAGACGCATGGAACTTTAGAACGTACGAAACACTCAAAACGCGATCTTTTAATGGACATTGAGTAAATAGTTGTTATGTGGAAGAAGAACGCAGCAGATGGTCCGCACCTTCTACTGTAGTCTACGGCTGTAGTATTATGAATATATCATACAACTGCAATCAATCCTGAAGCACAGGCAGACAGTTGGCTATGTGATGGGCCATCAACAGTGGCCAGGGAAACGACTTCAACTGTCAACATGATTCAAGTGTATTGGCAGACTATGGACAGATTCACAACAGAAAATTACAGCTATTTCTTTTGCATAAACAATACAATGATGAAAAAGTGCAACTGTTAAAATAGACACTGGGTCTAATCTTCAGCCAAAGTCCTCAGCTCACTCAGTTTTCTCCGATCTGAGTGCACTTGGTCTTACTCTCTGAGGCCACAACATATTTTACAGGTATATACTGTGGCGTCCTTTCTGGGTTCTATAATATTTGATAGGAAAGCATGGCTGAGTTTAGCAAACTGGCGATACTAAACATCTGTAGATATCGCGCAAAGGCCAATTGTAATAAGTACTTTTACCACAATGATGTTAATTTGCGAGGACTACACGTCAGGTGCTGTTGAACAATGTGTTTGACTGTCGACTTACGTCGTTTTGCTTTGACGTTTATCGTGTCTACGTTTGTGAACCGCACACTTTGCTGAGAGGCAATCCAGCGACTGGCCCGCTGCATGACGTCAGAGAACAACTCGTAGCCCTTGTTCTCCTTGTTTCGTCGGTTGTATTCGGGAACGAAGTCCTGATAGCCTGCGGGGACACGAAATGCAACTGTTCCGGCATTGCAATCACCAACAAACGAATAGTTCCAGTACGGTGCAGAGTGTCAAGATGGGATGAGGAGATGGTTAAGATGGGATGAGGAGATGGCTAAGATGGGATGAGGAGATGGTTAAGATGGGATGAGGAGATGGTTAAGATGGGATGAGGAGATGGCTAAGATGGGATGAGGAGATGGTTAAGATGGGATGAGGAGATGGCTAAGATGGGATGAGGAGATGGCTAAGATGGGATGAGGAGATGGTTAAGATGGGATGAGGAGATGGTTAAGATGGGATGAGGAGATGGCTAAGATGGGATGAGGAGATGGTTAGGATGGGATGAGGAGATGGTTAGGATGGTATGAGGAGATGGTTAAGATGGGCTGGACACGTGGAATGAATGGAAGGGGAACGGTTAATGAAGGGAGCGGATGCGCTTAGAGTGGAGGGTGGGAGGAGAAGAGGAAGACCGAGACTGAGATTGGGGGACTGTATGAACACAACTTTGGCAGGATTGAGAGGGGAGTGGAGAACGAGGGCGAGGGATAGGGGGTACTGGAGACGGGAGGCGGACACGGCAGTGAAACGGGACCAATGATGGACGAAGAAACAAAATGTGGACCAATCTCGATGAATGACAGCATCACTACGGACTTCATGTGGCGCAATAACCTTCTTGCAATACACATATTCGTTACATCCTACCTATGGTCTCGTAGCCCTCCTCATGCACGGTGAGCAGGGCATAGACACGCACACAGTGCACGAACTTCTTGGTGCAGTCGGGGTACTCCTTCCACAGAGAGACGTTCGGGTTGAGGAGCTGAGGCCGGTACTGCTTCTTGTTGGAGCACAGGAGACGGACCACCTCGACCGACACGATACGACCTGAAGCACAGGCAGACAGTTGGCTATGTGATGGGCCATCAACAGTGGCCAGGGAAACGACTTCGACTGTCAACACGATTCAAGTATATTGGCAGAATATGGACAGATTCACAATAGAAAATTACAGCTATTTCTTTTGCATAAACAATACAGTGATGAAAAAAGTGCAACTGTTAAAATATACATCAACCGATCGCAACCGTATTTCGTGTTGTTGTTGCTGTTGTTGTTGTTGTTGTTGTTGCTGCTGTTGTTGCTGATGATGATGATGTTGATTACCAAATTCGTCCAGAGATACTTTTGTCAGCATTGTCAAAGGTGCCACATGTAATATATGAATGTAGTGTACTGCTTTTTAAGTAGGACACAATAACTGTGTTGTTATTTGTTTCAAATGTAGCAGTAACTTTGACAATATAATATTTGGGATTCCAGCTAAACATCTTTGCAAGTGCAAGTTCTATCGTCGGTAAGGCTCAGACTAATGTTGTGGCACGAACTCCGCTTGACGGCGCCATTGACTGGTGCATCATCTTAGTGCGGGAGAGGGCGCCACCAACACCTAGTAACCAACACTGCACGAGCGTCCTCTCACCTCCAAGTCGGTCAGACTCTAAGCGTTTATTGACCCTGTGAATGAACTGGTCGAATCGCTCGTCCGGTTTCGGAAGGAATGTTCTAGACACTAACGCCGGTGCTGCGGACGTCGGCTGACCGCTTGGACATCCTATGCCCTCCACGTGGAACCACAGCCTACAAATATGCATGCGGCAACAGTTAGATCAACGATTTTGTTCATAGATAATCTATGTTAGTCCGCTGAAAAATACCTTTGTTCACTGCGAATCAATGTCAATCCATTGAAGAATCGTTCCGTTGTTCACTCGTAACATATGTTCGTCAGCCCATTGGCGAATGACCCATGTTTACTGAGACCCAGAGTTCATTCACAGATGAATTACCTTGGTTCAATAACAGCCTACCTGAGTCCACTGAGGAACTTCGTTGACTTCGCGGCGTGCATGCTCCTCTCTGAAGCACACGAGTCAGCGTAAATGTCTTTGAAGCGTCGCCCCGTCCACGTGACTGTCTCGCACGCAACCACATTGTAGCCCGAATGTTCCTCCAACCAGGAATTGGCGCGCTGGATTAGCGTGCTGCAAGACAAGCAATAGCACATCAAAAGCACATCAAAAGCACATCAAAAGAAAGCAAATCGGGCGTTTCATTTGAACAGTAACAACATTAGATATTATAGTTTATGTGAACGATGTACTCCCACCATTTTGCCAAAACGATAAAGACACCCCAGGTTGCAGGAAAATTAGTAAAGAATCATTGTTGATTGGCAAGACCTGGAACAACAAGAAAATGACGCATGGAGAAGACAATGTCCACTTCAATAATAACCAGTTCTGAACCAATAAGCCTCACAATGAAATAATACAAACGATGTTGGAGCATCAATCATAACATGCGAAAGCCTCGAGCTGTAGAGGTGAGCCTATAGAACAGAGGACAAGAAAACACGCTTGCAATGCTGGAGAAGAAGGCTCAAAGAGGAGACGCTCATGGCCGTGTAAAAAGACAGTACAAAATGAAGGATGTTACGAGAAAACGCAACATTTGGACATGCCGCAGTGTAACAGGTGACGGACTTTAGAAACATACAAACAGGGGGACGACGACATGGAACAATGTACGAAGAAATAAAACAACAAGCCTTCTTTTATATATATGCATATATATGTGTGTGTGTGTGTGTGTGTGTGTGTGTGTGTGTGTGTGTGTGTGTGTGTGTGTGTGTGTGTATGTGCGTGTATATATATATATATATATATATATATCTTCTTTTTAATATCATATATATATATATATATATATATATATATATAAGATATTATTAAAAAGAAGACGAGTCAGACACCTGCTACATGACTTGAATGGTTTTAATATGAATGTATGTTATCTTTATCTAAATATACACAAATCACGACTGACTCCATGCACGTAGATCCGTGCGTTTATCGAGTGTTTGGACACACGACGCACTTTTATATATATGCATATATATATATATATATATATATATATATATATACATGTGTGTGTGTGTGTGCATGTATATATATATATATATATATCTTCTTTTTAATATCATATATATATATATATATATATATATATATATATATATATAAGATATTATTAAAAAGAAGACGAGTCAGACACCTGCTACATGACTTGAATGGTTTTAATATGAATGTATGTTATCTTTATCTAAATATACACAAATCACGACTGACTCCATGCACGTAGATCCGTGCGTTTATCGAGTGTTTGGACACACGACGCACTTTTATATATATGCATATATATATATATATATATATATATATATATATATATATATATATATATATATATATATATATGTGTGTGTGTGTGTGCATGTATATATGTATATGTATATATATATATATATATATATATATATATATATATATATATATATATATATATATATCTTCTTTTAATATCATATATATATATATATATAAGATATTATTAAAAAGAAGACGAGTCAGACACCTGCTACATGACTTGAATGGCTTTAATATGAATGTATGTTATCTTTATCTAAATATACACAAATCACGACTGACTCCATGCACGTAGATCCGTGCGTTTATCGAGTGTTTGGACACACAACGCACACAGGGTCAATATGGATACACAGCGGCACAAACACACACACAAGCACGCACACACACACACACACACACACACACACACACACACACACACACACACACACACACACACACACACACACACACACACACACACACACACACACACACACACACACACACACACACACACACACACACACACACACACACACACACACACACACACACACACACACACACACACACACACACACACACACACACACACACACACACACACACACACACACACACACACACACACACACACACACACACACACACACACACACACACACACACACACACACACACACACACACACACACACACACACACACACACACACACACACACACACACACACACACACACACACACACACACACACACACACACACACACACACACACACACACACACACACACACACACACACACACACACACACACACACACACACACACACACACACACACACACACACACACACACACACACACACACACACACACACACACACACACACACACACACACACACACACACACACACACACACACACACACACACACACACACACACACACACACACACACACACACACACACACACACACACACACACACACACACACACACACACACACACACACACACACACACACACACACACACACACACACACACACACACACACACACACACACACACACACACACACACACACACACACACACACACACACACACACACACACACACACACACACACACACACACACACACACACACACACACACACACACACACACACACACACACACACACACACACACACACACACACACACACACACACACACACACACACACACACACACACACACACACACACACACACACACACACACACACACACACACACACACACACACACACACACACACACACACACACACACACACACACACACACACACACACACACACACACACACACACACACACACACACACACACACACACACACACACACACACACACACACACACACACACACACACACACACACACAAGCGTTACCGTATTGCCGCCTGCACGTGAACAATCGAGTACTATCCAATTGAAAATCTACACACCGATTCGCTGCGTCACAGCTATTCTAGGCACCATGTCGTGACTGTCCATGACGTCATGCCACGCTGCTTTACCAACGCCGACAGCGTTGCAGCCAAACTCCGTGTATAGAGTATCGTTAGGACAGTGACAACGACGACGTGGATACTCTGACAACGACGATGTGGACACTCTAACAACGACGTCGTGGACACTCTGACAACGACGCCGTGGACACTCTGAAAACGACACCGAGGGCACTCTAACAACGACGCCGTGGACACTCTGACAACGACGACGTGGACACTCTGACAACGACGACGTGGACACTCTAACAACAACGCCGTGGACACTCTGACAACGACGCTGTGAACATTCTAACAACGACGCCGTGAACACTCTGACTACGACGCGGTGGACATTCTAACAACGACGCGATGGACACTCTACCAGGAGGTGGGGTGTCCGGGTCAGCGTTACGGGAGTGAGGGTGTCTTGGCGATCGTTCGTTATTTAAAAAGTGTTCTTGTTCGTCTAGCTGTCGATATCAAACTTACAGTATTGATTGCTTTGCCAGTTTTGGGGTATATTTCAACTGAATTCCAAAGAAAAAGGAACGCAGACTCTGCCATGCATCAGCGAAGTACGTAGTGGCGCGAGAAAAGTCAGCAAACTTGAAGGGTATATTACATAAAAATAAATTTCTCCAATCGAACGTACCCGGTAGTTTTAGTGGGGTGTACAGGCCAGCGTTACGAAGCGTGACAAGAGGCTGAGTGGCCTCAAAACGTCAACAACAATAGGGTGACGTATTTTGTGGATAGCCCCTTAAACATCGACGCCGTTGACACTCTAACAGCGACACCGTGAACACTCTAACAACGACACCGTGAATACTCTAACGACGACACCGTGGACACCCTAACAGCGACAACGTGGACACTCTAACAACGACACCATGAATATTCTAACAACGACACCGTTAACACTCTAACAACGACACCGTGAACACTCTAACAACGACACCGTGATTTCTGGCAGCAACAGCGGGTACAGCGAACGAGTAGACACTAGAACTGATCAATAGCACAAGTGGGTCAGTGAATGACCGATGGTGTGTTGGCTAACATTGCGGAATTAACCTTATCGATTGAGGGAATAGCCGGCGTCTATATGTGACTGTATGCACATGGGCACTGTCACTCTTGGTATATCAACATCGAACAGAGACGTCTGGCACAAATGAACAGTACCTAACACGGACTTACGCCAGTTGAAAGAGCCCGTCCGTTGTCACGGCGTCCCGGCGCACTGACATTTGTCCTACGGGGTGTACCTAGTTACTCGAGATTAAACCTCATCAGTAGAGACAGGTTTGTACTTGAGCAGATGGACGTATTTATCGCTGAAACAACCCAGCTTCAGCGTCGTGTCCAGCATTCCAAAACAATATCCCAGCGAGTCGTCCAATATCAAACGACCGTGAGCATAGATACGGCGTGGAACTGTCGGCATTACACCTTCGCTTGATGGCGATCCCAACGATCCGCACTTGTAACAACCCAGCTTCAGCGTCGTGTCCAGCATTCCGAAACAATATCCCAGCGAGTCGTCCAATATCAAACGATCGTGAGCATAGATACGGCGTGGAACTGTCGGCATTACCCCTTCGCTTGATGGCGCTCCCAACGATCCGCACTTGCAACAACCCATCTGATTCTCCTTGGCCAGTAATATCACCAACACGGTCTAATGACGGCGGCACAGCCGTGCAGCAACGATGCATCGTGCATGGCGCATGGGGGATTATGGTACCCAGTCTCACGTCAACGATAGCGTCAAATTAAATGGAAAACGGTGATAGACGATCAATCAGTCGACACGTGGTCGTTCGCGTACGAACTGTGTAGTTATAGCGGTCGTCTACTTGGCATTGGTAGATCAACTTTAGAGCCTCTCGGTGTAACATATAATTTGACAGTTATCTGTTTAGTGGGATGTTTTGACTCGAAGATCATGTTACACGGGTTACATTGCATCCTGAGCGGCAAGGTCGATACTCATACACAGAATGAGTAAAAATGGTCAAATTAGGTATATATTTAAAGCTTGTGGTTCATTTAAAGCACATCTGCATCTATCAGACTTTTTACCTTTAATGTGTGTCTTATATCGATATATCAAGATGTTATAATAAAAATATGATATATATATATATATATATATATATATATATATATATATATATATATATATATATATATATATATATATATATATATATATATATATATATATATATAATATATATATACATATATATGCAATATAAAGTGATTTACGATATAATCATCATACGTTGTACCTTTAATCGTTTTGAAGCAAAATGCAAGTGTCCATATTCGTCTTTCAGCAACGTCGCTGTTTTCGGGTTTGATGCACAAAGCATGAGACACTGTTGAGACAAAGTAGTCGTGAAGATAGTTTTCAATGAACCAAATACAAGCTAGGCAGGATATTGTGACAACCAAAGGACCCTCCTCCGGAAGATGTGAACGTCAGGAAACACCTGAAATAATTATCCAACGAACTTCCGTTACAACTTAAACTAAACTGGAATCTCTTTTTAAAAAGCAGTTACTGCAACTGTATCCTGTATCCTAAGACCATCTCCAACACCAGACTCCACCAAACAACAAACACGAGACCATCTCCAACACCAGATTCCACCAAACAAAAAACATGAGACCATCTCCAACAACATACTCCACCAAACAACAAACATGAGACCATCTCCAACACCAGGTTCTACCAAACAACATACATGAGACCATCTCCAACACCAGATTCCACAACACAACAAACATGAGACCATCTCCAACACCAGATTCCACCAAACAACATACATGAGACCATCTCCAACACCAGATTCTACCAAACAACAAACATGATACTATCTCCAACACCAGATTCCACAAAACAACAAACATGAGACCATCTCCAACACCAGATTCCACCAAACAACATACATGAGACCATCTCCAACACCAGATTCCACCAAACAACAAACATGAGACCATCTTCAACATCAGACTCCACCAAACAACAAAAGTTCCTATTCCCTTTTGGGAACAGGAAACGGGACAGACCAAAAACAACACGGAGACGAATAATGGAAGAAGAACTGGAGGCTGCTGGGCTGACTTGAGGCACACCGGTAAGGAGAACCCAAGACAGAGCGAACTGGCGATATCGCGATGGAGCCTTATTCGCCACACCTGGACACGAAGAGGATAGTAAAAAAAACATAGAAACTAACCTCCCTCGTCCACGCAGTTTATTATTTCAAGATTTATAAAAGCATTTCTTCTTTATTATGTTTGTGTGTATGTAGCAGAAATGTTCTGGCTAGGCTCAATGCCAAAGGTCATAGAAGTGTGCCAGTTGGTAACACCTGTGTGTGCATATTTATACGCCTCCGTTTTGTTAATATTGACATACTCTAACTGCGCTATTCTTAATTGTGTCGACATAAGTTACAAGTGTTTTTATTCGCGATGAAACGAGGATTGTTGCGATGAGAGATGTAGCATAGCTGCGATTGCATTTATTTAAACAATTTGCTATTTATAACAGTTTCCGCGCTGTTACACCACGCGTGTGGCAGTACATCGCGCTCTCACGTCGACTGCTGCAGTCGAACACAACACTATTTCAGCTGCACCGTGTAGAACTGTAGGTCACGGGCTGCACAGAGCCTGAACA
>BSQZ01000013.1:8894781-8914781 GCA_033239005.1 Lamellibrachia satsuma | reverse complement strand
TCCGGGAGGTTGCACCCCTCGCTGTCCTCCGGGAGGTTGCACCCCTCGCTGTCCTCCGGGGGGTTGCACCCCTCACTGTTCTCTGGGGGGTTGCACCCCTCGCTGTCCTCCGGGAGGTTGCACCCCTCGCTGTCTTCCGGGGGGTTGCACCCCTCGCTGTCTTCCGGGGGGTTGCACCCCTCGCTGTCCTCCGGGGGTTGCACCCTCCACCCTGCTCTATTTACTGCATTCCGCTCTGCTGTCCACAGCGGGAGCCCAGCATCATTTCTGTTCGGATTACTCCACCTGTTCAGTGGCTCTCTTCCGCCGTCCTTTGAAAGATTGCTTGAATATTCGATTAACGATGTTCTGTGGTAGCACACGCCAAACGTGCCCAAATCATCGCAGTCGGTGTGGGCTCAGCGACGAATGTGTTCTGTCTGATCTGGATATTTTGCAACCTGTCTGTGCATCTAACGGGCTGCCGCTTTCCATCTTCATTTCAACAAATAAACCCTTCAGTATGCATTATGATTCCCAATGGTAGGTTGAATCTAATATCTCGATAACATGTGCAGCCGTGGTATATGTATAATCCAACTACGGGTGACTGTAGATGCGCATAATAATATTATCATATTCGTTAACACCGTATACGCATGCATTATTCGACGGTAATATTGAAAACTCTAACAAACCGGCTTGCAGCTGTGGATACGCCTGCACTGTTCACAGCTACACCACCCATCCACTTCTGAATTAACGTGAAGACATAATAAAACGATGATTATAATAAAAATAAGCTTTACATTATATCAATTTAACCAAACCATACGAACTGGACATAAGAGCAGGATAGATTAAATGATCATGATGATCAGGCTTTGCGCCCGCTGTCTTCCAATGATATTGATATTGCAAGTAAAGCTTGGGTAATCCTAGAGATGGTCATGTATAATGCTCCGCGAAGACCGACGGCTTTTATGGCAACATAAAACGTGCGATCCGGGTCGCTTTGCTTGACTATGCGCTCGAAAACGTTATTTATGAATGATTTGCAGCGTATCGAATCGTCACGTGCGTGCCTAGTTTGCCGGACAAAGGTCATAGGTGGTTTCTCATTCTTGTCTGTCGCGGGCAGTTTCACGCCGCCTTCCATAACACGCCTATCATTGTACCCATCTCCAGGGAGGCTGAACAGGTGTGTTCGTTTTCGATACTCCCTTTATAAAGCCTAAGGGGTGAGGTTAGTTCGTGCACCACCCCAGCTGTTATCCCTTTCCAGTTTTACCCATCGGCAGTCTTCTTCCTCCACTTGTTATCCTTCTCCGCCTTTCTTGCATCCCTCTTTACCCAGTCCTCCCGTCTCAGTCGCAGTTTTTCCCTTTTCCTATGGCCTAGTTGTTTTTCATCGTTATGGTTTCTTTGGTAACCGGCCCTTCTCCGTCCGCACCACGGATAACAATTCAATATGAATTAAGTATTTAGTGGGACATGTGTCCTAACAAATAGGTATGGTACATCATTTGGTTCTGAGCACACACTTTTTCTCACAAGCCCAACTTTTATAATCATGCGCTATGCGTGCGGGCGGGCGTGTGTGTCAACTCAGAGCTGGGCGCAGTCTGTCTGCGCTACTGCGTTAGCGGCAAATTTCCGACTGGATTAGATCGATGCATATAGGCGTATATTTAGACATCATGACGTGAACACGCTAATTGGGTCTGGGATACTTGTTCTTGGCTGCCAGAATGCGAATTAGTGGCGTTGACCCTATAACATGACGTAATTCCCAGTTCGAGAACCCTACAGGTGTTAAGAGGCTTGCGAACACGTCCGAGGAACATTAAGAATACCAACACTGACTGAATGACTGTTTGCTACATCGCCCGCGATTTTGGTTTCCTATCGTATTCGCGACAACCACACATCTGTGCGCTTTAGAAGTGCCACAAACCTCCACCGACCCGTGGGTGTTGCATCCTGGACAACGCAACAATTACTCAGAACTCAGAAAGCGGAGAAACACATTTGACACGAATGGCCGACGTCCAACAAACAGAAAGCGAGCATGAGTGCAACTACCCACGACATCTCGCGGTCGTTTCGACCACATATCCGAGTTTGGTGCCGCTTTCCGACAGCTAACTCGCTAATGTCACAACATACTATCGGGTTCATGTCACACGAATAAAGTGGCGGTGAGGTTTTTTTTTGCACCCTGAAAAAAAAACAGTTATGACAATTGTGTGCGAATACCACGAGGAAAGAATCCCGTATGTCTGGGCAATAAATGAAGGGGAACCATCCGTGTTAGCTTTCTCGAAAAAACGGTTTGGGATTTATGAAAACTCTACTACAGATTGGTGACGAAACACACATCAAACTGTATACAGCTTTTAAACCATAATTGTTACTTTGTGCGCAGTGTGGGATTGCCCAACGGAAAAACAATAGCAGTCTTCTCATCTGGGACATCAGACAGGGGTCAATGTTCTGTTAAAGGCCCTGCATATTTAGTCATAGTAATAGGCCTATTACTCACTGGCAGTCTGTCCCGGTTCTACAAGACTAATTGATTTTCCAGTCGCATGAATAACGACGTGTTCCTGCAACGTAACCTCTCTCTAGGTGCCAGTTGTGCAGGAAGTTGTATAATTAAACTGTCCGATGTTTGAAAACAAATATATTTTATCTGGCGTGGGGACTATTAATAGATGTTGTCAAGTGGCTATTGTTTCGCTGTGTCTGTCAACAGCGCCGGCAACGACTGTTGGGCTCTACACATTCAGTCAATGGCACCAACACAAACCCAAACACACCACATCATTAACACAAGGCCATTGTAATGGGGAACCATTTTAACATGTACAACTCTATTTCAGCAATGTTTTTGCCTTTGGGGCAGCGTACTTACAGTATCAGTATGTTAGTCACAAGAGCGACGACTTTGGCATTGTTTTTGTGGCCATTCTTCATTCACGTGATAGTAAACTAAACGGTTCTTTGCACAACCAGGCGAGTCACGACATGACACTATTTATTTACAATAGGATTAACACCACAGTAGAAATGTGTTTCTATACCGACTATACGACTTTCGAACCACATTCCTGACACACGCAGTGTTGTTGTTGTCCTGATAACATTTTACTGGGTAAACAAAGCAACAAAGTGTTTACTACAATTAAATTGTACCGACGATAAACGTGCCTAACTGTTACTGTAATTTAACCATAGGGTGTCTAACATGGATGAAAACCACACATATGCTGACGAGATACCAGTTTGACTGTGGTTGAAGTTGGGCCATCTGGTGAAGAGCAAGGCGCTTAGTATTGTCACTCGAGTGTCTGTCCTGTCTGTACTTGAGCGAATTTAGAATAAAACATTGCGTAACTGGGTCAGCCTTAAATTAAGTTATTCATTATGCGCGTTACTAATTGACTAGTTTTCTTTTTTCTGAAGCTACATATTTTCACCCAACATCGTAAAATGGACACGTTTTTTGTGGTTAATCGGATTGCAGGTTGCTTGCCGGCTTAACGTCTTAGCCAGAATTGGAATTGTCTTGGAAGTACTGACGCATGGGTCAGCAATAAGTACAAACTCTTCACGAGTAGCCAATGACGTTTATGTGGTTGCCTACATCGTGTGATGAGAATCTATTATCAGCTATGGCAAGTTCAAAGACTGCCTCTAATTAGCTTCGAAAATATATTTAGTAAAGAGATTCTATTAGTGGCACCTTTCCCTCCTCTCCTCTCCTCCGTATGTTCTTCTTCTTCTTACATCGACATGTATTTCGCATGTGATGAAAGTCCCCATAGTTTAAAAAAACACTGTGCAATTAGCGTTGACACAAATTACCGTCTGGTAAAGATGCGTAACTTTAAATCAGACAAATTGCAGTTGCGACTGTAGCTTCAGACGTTACAAATGGTGCACGCTGTAGATCTCGTACACAGATGGGACATGTCTCGACGTCTGTCGGACGACCAGTTTCAGCGATGCAAAATTCATTACACCACACCGGCCAAATATATATATATATACCGGATATTGACCAACTAATTCACAGGACCTTTGCACGGCAACCGTTTGATAAATCGACATGCCAACCTGACATATATCATGTTCCAAATCCCGAGGTGGAATATATTAAATCCAAAATGGAACATTACAGTTGTTTTCCCAACCGTCCTCCGTTGAGTATTTTGTTCACATTAATACGACGCCCCTGGTGCATCAACATCTGGGCCGAATTAATATGTCTCACTTGACTATAACGAGAACGACATCTACTCTCATCACAACGATCAATCCCAAAGGAGATAAGAGAAAGGACGATTGGTTTGTTGCAGTATATTTAGAATCCTACGTTGTACTAGGCTTGTTGACATGTCATCCGTCTAACAGAAAGCAGTTCATCAGTGAGAAAAGTGACGCAAGTTTTGACCTGCCGTGTCTAACTACATAACTTCCTGGGAAACATCAGCGAAATCGGGGAGGGAATTCGTCTCTGCAGCGGTGTGCTCAGTGAAGAAGGGAGCAGAAGGTTATCGAACAGACATTCTAGCAGTGTTTCCCATTTAGTCAGTGAATGAGTCCTACAGATGGTTCTAGCTATTATAATAATGCACGCCACGTGTATTGAACGTAATGGGCGTGCTGGTGTTCACGTCAATTCAACGATGTCACGACAGTTAAAACAGAATGTAGTGTGGGTCATACAGCAGGAAATAAAACATACATTTCTTTACTTCGTTACTAAAACAATTAACTGCATATTCAACCAGTGTTTACAGAGATTAGTTTACTTATGACATAAGTGTTTTATTCTCAACAAGTGTGCATGGCTTATGACGACACTTCAGTAGTTAAAAAAAGACTCCAACATGAATTCTTATAAAAAAAATCATATTTACAGTATTTGTGCAATGTTATTTCTACACTGTGCAGTGGGGCCCGGGTAGTCTTACTAAGTATATGAGGTAATATTATATCTACACTGTGTAGTGGGGCCCGGGTAGTCTTACCAGGTATATGAGATACTATTGCGTTCAGTGTTCTGATACAACGCACACAATGCACTCACGGGGTACACCCTAAGTACTAGGTCAAGTGGTTGTATGAGCTCACGTTAAGTGTTCTCAGAGAGAACTGGATACGTCACGTGGTAATATTCAAAATCCCACAAAACTGGTAAACAAAGACTATTATGTATAGTTACTGTAACCGAATTAGTTGGACAGCAAAGTTCGATATTTTCTGGATATCAAAACCGAATTAAGTAAGACTGAATAACAAAAATCATAATTAGTGCTTCCAAACAGTGGACATTTTCAGGAAAGAAATGGGTACCCGTGCCTCCTGGGTAACCGTGCCTCCTGGGTACTCGTATGTTGACTGAAACGGTAGTCAGTGAAGGAGAAAAGGAAGGAGTCTCCCAGTCCAAACGTGTACCTCTAATGGTCGTCCTGGATTAAACCAAGTAAGTGGAGTGTCACACTGAGTTCGTTGAATATATTGTCCGATTGCAAACACTTATATATGAAGATGAATACCTCGTTACTAAAGTGGGTATCACTCAGGGCTGGGTCCAATTACACAAAATTATATCAATTACAATTACATTAATTTTTTTATTTCAATTACAATTACAGTCATAATTTTCTAAATCAATTACAATTACACTGTTTCAATTTCAGTTACAATTACAATTACATTATGCGGAACTAAACATATTCAGCATTTGTTAATTATGTATTTTTGCGCGTTTTGCTTAATTTCAATATTTTTTACACAATTGATAAACAAATATAACGGTAATGTTTGTACATTTTGTTGAATTGTGACTTTGAATTATACTAAATAAAAAGATAGCCGTTTAAAACATATTTTTATTATATAAAAATACAATGCAATATCCAGACATAATCCTACAGGACATATTCCAATGCAGACATTTATCCGTGCGCATTTCTTAAATTTTTCTTTGGAAAATACTAATAATAGGGTTTGATGTGTTTACTTTGAGGTTGTAGCTCCTGCTCTAAGCTGACATTCTTAATTGGTCTGCCCTTTGCTTTGTGTGAGTTGGGAATGGGAAGAGAGGCCATATAAATGGTCCTTGCCACCTGACATGTCTACCAACTTACTGAAAAGGCTAATTGCTAAGGCTACCCACCACTAGCACCACTGACCAGTACCCACCAGACAGTGAATACTGAGACTTAAATGTAAATATATAAGCAGGTGTTATTATTAGTCTTGATTTTCAACTCATGTGAGACTTAAATTATATTTTTATTGACAATTCGTTCAGGTAGTTTGTGATATGAAACGTACTGTAATTGATTGTAATTGATTGTAATTGAAATAAAATTTCAATTATACAAAATATAACAACTATAATTACAGCAACATTTTGAAACCATAATCAATTACAATTACACGATTTTGCTGTAATCAATTACAATTACATAATTGGACCCAGCCCTGGTATCACTGAACTGAATCATAAGTGTTACTTCGTTTTATAATTCTATGTTCCAGACTGTGGTGGCACCCCGCCGATTGTCTCCTGACTCGGCGTGTACGCGGGGAAAAATATTGAGAACAAAGCAATGTTGATCGTGGTTGTGTTCAAATGTGACCTTGCTTTCCCTGATCAATAGTGTTTCCTGTCAGATGTATCTTCGGCGTGCAATCATTGTAGACATAGCACAGAGAAAGCAGTTGAAAACTGAGCTACTTCCTACCTCAAATAAACATCGAGGAGCAACTGCCAGACATTATCTCATTTCATTGTGTACACTGGCCGTGAGGCGAGACCGTCTTCTCACTGTCATTAGAGTGTGAAGCTCAGTTGATAACCGAGGCGTGTGCGAGCCACGGGAGGTTCACACCTGACCGTCAATAGGCTTGGCAAGTACGTTATTGTCTCCACAACGTGACTGAATCAAACTGAAACTAGGTAAATGGATTATATTTAAAGCAAGTATTTGTGTGACGTGTCAACATTGTCAGTGAGGCTGATCAGAAATACATGTGACATGTAAGCACTGCCTGACACGTACGAATGACATGTCAACAGTCAGTGGAACAACTTGACATACAAAGTCATTGGGGTAGAGACCTCACATACATGACATGTCAACCCTCTCAACTATAACCACCACAACATACATGACATGTCAACCCTCTCAACTATAACCACCGCAACATATCTGACATGTCAACGCTAGCAAGCTAGCTAGCTAGTATGGTGTCTTCCATTACCAACGAGACACACGACTGGTATACGATATGTGAACAGTGTCAATAGTATGACACATCAGCCAGACAGTTGAGATTGTTTAAAACTGTCAGTATGACGCATCAGGCAGACAGACATTTGACATGTCAGGACTGTCTGTATGACACACCAGACAGACACCAGATATGTTAACAGTGTCGGTCGACACGCCATGTACGTGACAACGCATGCTCCGTGACAATCGACATTGACAGATGCGACGTTGTGTTGTCTCTGTACAAATGCCACACAATGGGTTAACACAATACAACACACAATGGGTTAACACAATACAACACACAATGGGTTAACACAATACAACACACAATGGGTTAACACAATACAACACACAATGGGTTAACACAATACAACACACAATGGGTTAACACAATACAACACACAATGGGTTAACACAATACAACACACAATGGGTTAACACAATACAACACACAATGGGTTAACACAATACAGTACTTTACTTACTCGAATGTTTCATACTCGTCACGCGAAAACAGCCTCTTTCTTCTCACACGGGGCACGAAGTCCACATATCCCAGTTTCACCCCCGACGGGGCATGTCCCCCGTGATGACGGGGGCTCGATAACCCGGGACAGACCGCTACCCACGGGTTTGCGTCAGTCCCGCTGGCGCTGTAGGGCAAAGTCGTGTAGGGGGGCGGCCCGTCTTCCCCGCCCGGCCCAAGGACGGGATACACACCGGCGGGCGCCTGCTGGTTCGTCGCAGCGGGCATGATCGGTGGCCCGTCGTCTTCCAACAAAGCGGCCGACATTAGCACTGGCGGAGCGCTCGGTGAGACTACTCCCGCGTCGGGGCCAGAGACGTCCATGGCGAGACGTTCGCTAAACTCCGTAGTCGCGCACTATCACCGAATGTTCGTCGTTGTTGTAGTCACAGCTGGCACTAGTCGTTGTTGTAATTACAACTCGCACTCTGTCCTACTCCGGCTCCGTTGTGTTAACACGTACGCTGCCGAACGAGCACACTCGCAGCTCAGTCACTGCCGTGTTGTGTTGTCTACTGCGCTGCGCTAGCGCACTTGTGTATGAATCATCTGTGAGTAGGTGGTCGAATTTTAACGGGGAGACATGCACACATGTGCGGGTGGGCTGTGACGGTTTGAACTTGTTAATCACTAGGTGGCGAGCCTGTTTCTCCTTGTTCTGAATAACCTATCACAAACCCTTTTGTAGACATATTCTCCGCGTGTAGTGGCTGCTAACATCACTGACAAAAACTCTGTATGTGCTTCAACTATCTTACTTGCTTTTTATGTGATGTTACTGGTCTTCCGTATATAAAATCAACTAATTCTTTGTCAAAAACTGGCAAACGACTACATGAGATACGTATGACAAGTAATAACTTAAGAAACTTAACAGCTTAAAGCTTCTATGCAGCTGATTAATCAACAAAAGGGGCTAACTTTTTTCTCGTGTTCGACTGGAAGGGTGTATTGTGGCAAATGTAGGGGTGTGCATTGAGGCGCATAAACCAATTCCACACATGGCTTCTTAGAGTACCCTGGTCACCGCACAAAGTTTCTCGTTTCACCAGGTAGTGAGCCTTTTTTTAAATACAATACTAATCTGTATAAATTACATTTTAGTATTAAAATGGCACCATACATAAACATGAACAGCTACAAGAATTAATTTACAGAGAGAGAGAGAGAGAGAGAGAGAGAGAGAGAGAGAGAGAGAGAGAGAGAGAGAGAGAGAGAGAGAGAGAGAGAGAGAGAGAGAGACAGAGAGAGAGAGAGAGAGAGAGAGAGAGAGAGAGAGAGAGAGAGAGAGAGAGAGAGAGAGAGAGAGAGAGAGAGAGAGAGAGAGAGAGAGAGAGAGAGAGAGAGAGAGAGAGAGAGAGAGAGAGAGAGAGAGAGAGAGAGACAGACAGACAGACAGACAGACACACATAGAGAGAGACAGACAGATAGAGAGAGAGAGAGAGAGACAGAGAGAGAGAGAGAGAGAGAGAGAGAGAGAGAGAGAGAGAGAGAGAGAGAGAGAGAGAGAGAGAGAGAGAGAGAGAGAGAGACTGGCCTTTGCACTTTATTCAAGTTAAGTAAGTGAATTGTAACTAAAGGAAGACGATGATTTGGCGTGTATAAATAAACAATCGCATTGGGAGTGGGGTGAGCAAATGGTGGAACTTTGCAGAAAGTGGGGATTACAGAAAGAAATGGGTTTCGCCATAATCAATAAAGGAACAAAAATGCAGAAACCATGTTGAATTTTTTTTAATTCTATTCGATTTTGAAGCAAATACCCAATATTGTACTATTACCTACGGCGTAATAATACATCAATACAAAATTATTAAAATGGACGGACCGTTTGTATATCTCAACAATCGTTATTAATGAAAATGTACAATGACTTTAATTGGTTCTGTTGGTTAAAATAATATCCATAGAAAACGTGTTACCATTGAGATATTTTATATGTTATTTTTTTTCTCGAAAATACATGATTATGACATTAAATATGCCAGTTTCACGACATACTATATATACCGCTTTACGGCAGTTATTGACAGACCATTAAATATTCACTTTTAAGAGGTTTTTATTGGATAATTTATTGCTCTATAAAACTTGCATTTTCTGACGGTAAATATAAAACATCAAATAAAGCTTAAGACATGAAGCATAGCATTCTCAATTTAGAGGAACTGTGGACGCCACTTAACAGAATCGCGGATAACAGAATCAGCCTTTTAGTAGAATAAAATATTAAATAAAATATATTGGCTGGGACACAGTCATTCCCTATTCCCGCTCTTCAAAAATGCGCGTAGAATCAGATTGAACGGAACGAAGTGATTCTATTAAGGGGAGTCAATTGTACTACGAGATCGAAAAAAAAATTTAATGTTTGTGAATCCCCCAACTAGACCAAAGGAAATCGGTGTACATCCCTTTCAGTCCGGTTGGTTGAGTTGACCAGTGGTCCAGTTGTGAATGCGACGGGCGTGCCAGCCAGCCAGAGGCCGCAGCGTGAACGACAGCAGGCCGGCAAGTACCATGGAGCTGCCTGACATGTAGAACGCCGCATTGCAGTTCTGGAAGGTGTCGTTCAGCAAACCTAGACGAGTTGAAATTGCTTATTGTACACGAACGGCGAGAACAAATCCAAGTCTCCCGTTAAAATATTCAGATCAGTTTAATTAGGTTGAATACGAGTTAACGAGATTTTCAAACGTGTTGCAACATTTAACAGGATTAAACAAGATTAACATTTTTTAAAAATAAAATATAACACTACTTTAATAAAAGGATTGAAAAAGATTGCTATCCAAAGCAACAAACTCCAAGTGGACAAGGAAGCCATTGGCTTTATCGAGAGTCCAACATTTTGTTGTTCACGTGTAGCACGGTTTACATTTTTTAACATGTTCACACTGCTAGCGTTTACACAATCAGTAGATAATTCGATCCATTAATTCTTCGGCCATTGCGAGTAGAAATAATTTCTTTTATCCAATCTATCCTGTTATTTTATTAGTGGTACTTCGTGTTTGCGTGCGTGCGTGCGTGCGTGCGTGCGGGCGGGCGGGCGGGCGGGCGGGCGGGCGGGCGGGCGGGCGGGCGGGCGGGCGGGCGGGCGGGCGGGCGGGCGGGCGTGCGGGCGGGCGGGCGGGCGGGCGGGCGGGCGGGCGGGCGGGCGGGCGGGCGGGCGGGCGGGCGGGCGGGCGGGCGGGCGGGCGGGCGGGCGGGCGGGCGGGCGGGCGGGCGGGCGGGCGGGCGCGCGGGCGTGTGTGCATGCGTATGTGTATGTGTGCCTGTGCGTGTGCATGCGTGCGTGTATGCGTGCGGTAGTAGACAAAACATAGAACAAAATATGTGATAGAAATAAACACAACAGAACGCGGACAACAACAAATCCATCAACAACAGAACGCGGACAACAACAACAAAACGCGGACAACAACAAATCCAGACAACAACAGAAAGCGGACAACAACAAATCCAGATAACAACAGAACGCGGACAGCAACAAATCCAGATAACAACAAAACGCGGACAACAACAAATCCAGACAACAACAGAACGCGGACAACAACACATCCAGACAACAACAGAACGCGGACAACAACAAATCCAGACAACAACAAAACGCGGACAACAACAAATCCAGACAACAACAGAACGCGGACAACAACACATCCAGACAACATCAGAACGCGGACAACAACAAATCCAGACAACAACAAAACGCGGACAACAACAAATCCAGACAAAAACAGAACGCGGTCAACAACAAATCCAGACAACAACAGAATGGGGACAACAACAAATCCAGACAACAACAGAACGCGGATAACAACAAATCTTGCCAACAATAAAACGAGGACAACAACAAAACGCGGACAACAACAAATCCAGACAACAACAGAGTACCACGATAAAAAAACTACGTCGAGAAAATTAAGTGCCGACGATTAGACGCCGATTAGACGACACATCTGGAATTAAACTACCCGTATATAAATGTCGACTGACCAGCCAGTGGCGGGCCGAGGTAAGACGCGGTGCCTTTGAACAAACACAAGAGGCCGAACGCGTTTGTTAGCATGTCCAGCCCCACCAGGTCAACAGTGATGACGGACTGCAGTGAGATATAGGAAGCTGAAACAATCCCACAACTAGAACTGATAGGCCTGTGTGCGGCGTGCGTGCGTGCGTGCGTGCGTGCAAGCAAGCGTACGTGCGTGCGTGCGTGCGTGCGTTCGTGGTTCACGTGTGTGCTTTCATTCTGGAGGACGAACGAACAACATTACTTCACACAGACATAGTTGTCAATGTGGCCTTATGCACCAACTATAGCGAAAGTACTTGTAAATACAATGTTTGGCACGTCACATAGACATAATATCATGCTAAAGGAGGAGGCCAAAGGTGAGGCCAAATGGGGGGCCAAAGGGGAGGCCAAATGGGGGGCCAAAGGTGAGGCCAAAGAGGGGCCAAAGGGGGGTCATGGCCCAGTGCCACTCCCTGTAAATGCATAATGGAATATATATATATATATATATATATATATATATATATATATATATATATATATATATATATATATATATATATATATATATATATCATTTATTATATTAGTTAATCAGTTAAGTTATTTCAAATTTGCTTGAGCAAGACCGCATATTACCTATGCATGTGCCGAACACGACGGCGTATAGAACAAGTTGATAATACGTCGTACAGAATGTACAGGAGATTGTGGCCAATCCACCAATGGTCATCGCTACACTGCTGATGACGACACTGTTGGCGCAGTGCATGCCGGACACCCAGCCAGTCATCACACGAGATATGCTGCTCATCACATTGATGGCGGATATCAAGAGCGCGCCCCGTTGGCTCGATATGCCCAGACCGTCCGTCTTCTCCAGCATGTACATGAACGGCGAATACAAACCTAACGACAGCAAATATCAATAGACTGCAACAACGCCTACAACATCGGGAACATGAGCTAAAGAAACTAGAATCGTTAAGCATTATATCATGACCAGGGACAAGCACAAGTTGATCCGAATCTGTAATTAAAGGATTCGGATCAACTGTATTATATTTAGCCAACACTATGTAGCCAACACTTATCAGACATAATGAACTGTTTTATTTATTTAAATATGCACACAGCTAGCATTCACAGTCGATAACTGGTTCCATTCATTTATCGTCGTCGTGTGCGCGTGTGTATGTGTGATTGCGTGCGTGCGTGATTGCGTTCGGGTATGCGTGCGTGCGTGCGTGCGTGATTGCGTTCGTTTGTTCGTTCGTGCGTGCGTGCGTGCGTGTGTGCATGCGTGCGTGCGTGAGTGGGCGCATTCGTGCGTGTGCGCTTTTTTGTGTCTGCGTTGTTTGTTGGTGCATGCGTGTGGCGGGCATGCGTGTGGCGGGAATGCGGACCTGAAATGTATACATTAATTGTATGTATGCATCGTACTTAGACGTAGCTTCCGCACACACGAGCAGATACCTGCTGTGGCGAGGCACGTTGACGCACAATACACACAGAAGACAGGGTTCTTGAGTGGTGCGATGTCTAGTAGAGCTTTAAGTGTAAAGATGATCGTGAAAAATCGTCGTTTCGTCTTCCTCTCCGGCAACACCGTGATTTTGTTAATGTACGTCTAAAAAAGAACATGTACCTACAATGATACGAGTCATTGTGCGCCTACATGGCAGCATATTTGACAGTCTCGTATATTATCTATGATTTTTATGTTTTAAGGTTATTATTGCACGGCTTTTTTACACACTACGTCAAGAACGTATGGTGAACTTTATTTTGAAGAATCCTACAACAACTTTTTTAATTTATACACTTTTACCTAAGAGCAGGCATCACAAGAAGAGATAGTGACAGTCAACCATGACGTCTGTCTTTCAATATTCAACCAAGGCCCTCCACCAGCTGGCAGACAGTGTATTTGGAAAGCCAGTCAGCAGACCATTGTGACATGCATCGACTACCAACGGCATTTGAATGGTGTAGCCGACAAGACGAGGCGAAAGAGGCGGAACGCATTTGTGCAGACCGATTGCAGTGATAGTGTCTGCCTTCAGACGCAACCTTTGTGCCAGTTGTATGACTGCCTCCCACATGGACTTGTTACGCGGCACAGCTTCAAGTATACACCGTGATTGCGCAACGTCGTGTGCTGCAAGTTCACCAGCGGCACCAACAGCAACAATATCAACAACTACAACAACGACAACAACGACAACAGCAGCAGCAGTGACTGCAGCGATGGCGGCAGCTGCAGCAGCAGCAACAACAACAGCAATAGCAGCGGCGACAGCACCAACGGCAGCAACAGCAGCAGCAACAGCAGCAACAACAGCAACCGAGAACGACGATGATGTGTTTAACTTTCGCGATGCCAGTACAGGCGTACATCAAACTGGCGTTAATCTAGACAATCTGATCCGTGTTGAGCGAGTGAACACAGCCTCACGCCTTACAAGGGACCTCCAATTCGCCCTCGTTAATCCATGTTCTGTGCGGAATAAGACAGCGGACACCAGTGACTACGTAGTGACTAATGACATTGATGTCGTTCTGATGACAGAGACTTGGCTAACATCTCGTGATGCGGTTAAACGCGAGGAACTGACGCCCGGTGGCTTCAATCTGAAGGACAATCCGGTGTGCTTTTCAAGACTGGTATTCAGTGTAAAGTTCTGTCATCTGGCGAACTCAACTCCTTTGAGTATGGTAATTATGAATTATTATGTCAACAGACGAAAGTTGATGTGCATGTAATATACCAACCACCATACTCGGAAAAACATCGTGTTACAACTGCTACTTTCTTTGAAGAATTTCAGACATATTTGTCGCATGCAGTTCAGACTCCTCATTCATTCCTGATAGCTGGTGATTTTAATATTAATATGGATATTGACACAGATGTTGATGCAATTAGAATGTGTGATGTACTTAGTATGTATGATTTGACACAGCATGTTACGGTTCCAACGCATATATCTGGTCACACTCTAGATTTAATTATTACTATGTATAATCGTGAACTTCTGCTTAGTTACCCCGTGGCCGACTACATGGTGTCGGATCATATGTTTGTGTGTTATAGAGTAAACATGCCCATACCTCCCTTAGAGACACGTACGATATCATACAGGAAACTGAAACAAATCGATAATGGTGCTTTTAGTACTGACCTGAAGGATATCACTAATACACTATTGAAGATCACGAATATCAATCAACTAGTTGGTGACTACAATAGGGAACTGAGACAGTTGGTGGATATTCATGCACCCATCAAATCCAAAACTATTGTTGTGAGGCCACTGGTACAATGGTTCGACGATGAACTCAAATCACTAAAGTCGCAGAGACGGAAAGCTGAATTAATCTGGAGGTGGGATAAAAATCATGAAACTCTGCTGTCATTCCACGGTGCTAGGAACAAGTACGTCAATGCACTGAATACCAAACGAACTGACCATCTCTCTCACTTAATTTTAGAAGCTAAGGGTGATTCAAAGAAATTATTTGCCCTCATAAACACCCTGTGTAGTAAAAAGCAAAGTACTCCACTACCTGATCATGATTCTGCGGAAAACCTTGTAAACAAATTTGACAACGTTTTTAAAAATAGAATAGATGCTATTCGAACGTACATCGGTGTTACCGAAGCACCATACATACCATTCAGAGAGGAGGGTGTGTGTGTTAACTTAGATACATTTGCGGTAGTTTCCGAGGATGATGTGCGCAAGTTGGTTATGAAATCTAAAGCAACCAGCTGTGCTCTTGACCCCATGCCAACCAACTTGGTCAAAGGGTATATGGAGGAATTACTTCCACTCTTCACGCACATTATCAATCTCTCTATTGCTACTGGGGAATTCCCACACAAGTGGAAGACTGCACTTGTAGTGCCGCTGCTTAAAAAAGCAGGATTGTATCATATTCTAAAAAAACTATCGTCCTGTATCGAATCTCCAGTATGTGTCAAAACTAACCGAGCGAGCTGTTGTAAGCCAACTTTGTCTACACTCAGACTGTGGATTTCCTTTGCCACCTTGTCAGTCTGCTTATAGAGCAGGGCATTGCCACATTGTCAGTCTGCTTATAGAGCAGGGCATTGCCACCTTGTCAGTCTGCTTATAGAGCAGGGCATTGCCACCTTGTCAGTCTGCTTATAGAGCAGGGCATTGCCACCTTTTCAGTCTGCTTATAGAGCAGGGCATTCTACAGAAACAGCTCTAGTTAAGATCCAATCTGACATTCTTCTAAACATGGACCAGCAGAAGGTAACACAACTGGTCTTAAATGATTTGTCGTCACCTTTTGATACAGTGGACTATGATATATTTTTTAATATCATGAATTGCTCTTTTGGAGTATCAGGCACAACTCTAAATTGGTTTTCTTCTTATCTCCAATCAAGGTCGTAACGTATTTTTATCAATGGTACGGCGTCTGAGCAGTTTAAACTTAATCACGGAGTACCACAGGGCTCATGCCTAGGTCCTGTGGTATTCACAGATTACTCTAGCCCTGTTTTCTCTGTCACTGATCAACATGGGAAGCTGAGTCACGCCTACACCGATGATCATCAAGTTTACTGTGGTTTCCACCCTGATTCTTTATACAGTAACAGTGAGTCCATGGAACGAAGCATTAGAGACATCAATAGATGGACGCAAGGCATGAAACTCAAATTGAACTCCAAGACTGAGTACATTTTAATCGGCACTCCGCAACAACTAGCAAAGTGCACCAACACAGTCATTAACATCGGGGGCTATGAGGTACATGCATTGAATAGTGTACGAAATTTGGGCGCTTATTTTGATAAACATATGTCTATGGAAGAACATATCAAGTTCAAATGTCGGGCAGCCTATGCGCAACTATGTAACATCGGAAAAATCAGAAAATATCTAGATGAACAGAGTACAGGGAAACTGATACATGCTCTGGTCCACAGCCATATTGATTACTGCAATGCCCTTTTGACCGGCTTACCAAAATACCTTATACGGAAATTACAAATGGTTCAAAACACCGCAGCCAGAGTGTTGTGCAGAATCGGCAAATATGACCATATCACTCCAGTACTAAAGTCACTTCACTGGTTGCCGGTGGAATTTCGTATTAAATATAAGATATGCCTACTGACGTTTAATTCATTACACGGCCATGGACCAGAATATATGTCGGAAATGCTGACTCCTAGAAGCATCCATTACGGATTAACTTGATGTACCAAGAACAAAAAGGAAAACACTGGGAGATCGTGCTTTTATAGTTGCTGCACCGAAACTGTGGAACTCCCTTCCCAAAGATGTTAACAGCTGCAACAATGTCAGTATTTTTAAGTGCAAACTAAAGTCCCACTATTTTAGAACTGCATACAACTAACTTATTAATTTTATTAATTTAAATACTTTTACAGCTGTTAGATACTTATATAAAATATGTCGGACGTTTCTGCTGAAATTATTAATTTTACTCATTTTATAGTTGTTTTTGTTGAAAAGCTTATTTTATTTTAACTTTCTACTATGCTATTTATTGTACCGTACAGCACCATAGAATATTATTGTATAAATATGGTGCTATAGAAATAAATAAACATTTACATTTAAGCACACGCACGCACACTCTGCCCATCTGTCTGTCTGTCTGTCTGTCTGTCTGTCTGTCTGTCTGTATGTGTGTATGTCTGTCTGTATGTATGTATATCTGTCTTGTCTGTCTGTATGTTAGATGCATTATTTTTGTCAACGATTACATTAATTATTCATGTTAATGAAATGTTCCATACCATTGATATTCCATATTGTAGTTAGGTCGATGTGTGAAGTTTCCCAGGCGCGGTCGACTGTAACAACTTGCCCCGCCATAAGCGGGGCAAGTTGTTACATCACGCGGGGCAAGTTGTTACATCACACGGTGGCAAGGCAAGTGTTACTCGTACATGTTACTGTTAATTAGTTGGATTATACACACTTATACATCTTATACACAGTGTGCATAACAATGTAGGTGTTCACAGCTTTATATATTAAGTTTTTAAATTTAGTTACCAAAGGGCACTCCTTGAATAATACACAGGCGTACGCATTCACGCACACGCGCACGAACATCCACATTTCAATGAATCGTGCAATATTTATTAATTGCTCAAATAGGGCTGTGCCATAAAAAATTAATAAAATTGAACAAGATTGTCACCCAAAGGCAAAACACCCATATGGCAAGTAGACAAGGAAGCCATTGGCTTATTGAGTGTCTAAACATTTTCAGTTATGTGTAACCAGCCCTTCTGAGATGTTTGCTATTTTGACGTTGCTAACTGGTTATAAACAAGTAGGCTAGGGTTCACAAGTGAATTAAAACGTTCACACATCGTGGTTAAATAAATGTTTTTCTTTCAGTCATTGTCAGCGTACAACCCGCTGGCTAAGCCATCGGTATGAGCCGCCAGAGGGTTGTCACAGTTGTAACAGCTTGTCCCAAATACAGTTGTAACATCTTGTCCCAATACAATTGTAACAAACACAATTTTGCAGTAGAACGCACGTGGACGATGGCAAATCCTGAATTTCAATTTAACTACTACTTGGCATAACCCCTTATACTATACAGTAGACATGTTTCGAGTTTCATTCACGAAATATTAAACGTGGTTGCGTGAGATGATAAGTACTATGTGGGCATACCAAAAAAGTATTAGATGGTTAAAAATTATTTTTTCCATATCTCATTAATTTCGTCTTCTTAACTCCCGATTTTTGGACACTGTGTCTGCTGGTGGACTTCCAACCAACCACTGTCGATGGTATCTCCATATGTGTGCAATGTTTTCGTAAACCGTATACGTCTAACCCCGGCCTCCCCTACATTTTAATGGCTTGGCATTAAAATGTAGCGTCAACATACCTTCATGTCCGCACTTTGGACGTACTCTGGCAGACGCAGCAGCCGTGCCCTGCAGGCGGGGAAGGCAATACGTATTACTGCGACGATGACGACGACGATGACGAAGACGATGATGACGACGATGACGATGATGTTGATGATGACAACGACAGCGACGAAGACCTTAACAAAGATGACGACAAGAGTTATATAAGATTCAGCTACATGTAGTGATAAAGGTGTAGGGAATGGTGTATGGAATGGTGCAGGGAATGGTGGAGGGAATGGTGGAGGGAATGGTGGGGGAATGGTGGAGGGAATGGGGGGAATGTTGGAGGGAATGGTGGAGGGAATGGTGGAGGGAATGGTGTAGGGAATGGTGTAGAGAATAGTGGGGGAATGGTATAGGGAATGGTGCAGGGAATGATGTAGGGAATGGTGGTGGGAAAGGTGGGGGAATGGTGGAGGGAATGGTGGGGGAATGGTGGTGGGAATGGTGGGGGAATGGTGGGGGAATTGTGTAGGGAATGGTGGGCGAATGGTGATGGGAAAGGTGGGGGAATGGTGAAGGGAATGGTGGGGGAATGGTGGAGGAAATGATGGATGGAATGATGGGGAGAATGGTGGAGGGTATGGTGGAGTGAATGGTGTGAGGAATGGTGTAGGGAATGGTGGAGGGAATGGTGTAGGGAATGATGGAGGGAATGATTAGGGAATGGTGTAAGGAATGGTGGAGGGAATGATTAGGGAATGGTGGAGGGAATGGTTAGGGAATGGTGGAAGGAACGATGAGGGGGTGGTGGAGGGAATTATGTACTTCATAACATTATTATTATGCACTATGTTGTTCTACACATAACTAATTGTAAAACTGTTGCTGGGTTGGGCGAACTGGGGAGAATAATTTACTTACCCATAGAATATGTCCTTACGATAAACAGGTCGTCGTAGATCACGTAGAATGCTCTCGGAGAATCTCGTAGGTTTCGTTGAAACAAATTCGAAACTTCGACACTTCCTTCCACGTCCTACATCGTCATTAACTCTGGTTAAGGGTTCTACAGATTCGCCCATTGACGATGTTCGTGCATTCGACGTAATCTCTGGCATGCTTCTACAGAGGCACAAGGTGAATATTAAACAAAAACAATCTTTAAAATGAACCAATATATTGAAGATAACATTTAGAGAAAGACACATACAAATTTCGTTGCAATACAATTTAATATAAGACAGTTTTTGCAGTTTTGTATGTATAAAACTGAGAAATCGACTA
>BSQZ01000013.1:8882281-8892281 GCA_033239005.1 Lamellibrachia satsuma | reverse complement strand
GTGGACAAGGCCTAGGAGAAAGGGTCTAGTAGAGGGCTACATCACAAAATGGGTGGACAAGGTCTAGGTGAAAGGTCTAATGGCGGGCTACATTACGTAGTGGGTGGACAAGGCCTAGGTGAAAGGATCTAGTAGAGGGCTACATCACAAAATGAGTGGACAAGGTCTAGGTGAAAGGTCTAATGGAGGGCTACATCACGTAGTGGGTGGACAAGGCCTAGGAGAAAGGGTCTAGTAGAGGGCTACATCACAAAATGGGTGGACAAGGTCTAGGTGAAAGGTCTAATGGCGGGCTACATTACGTAGTGGGTGGACAAGGCCTAGGTGAAAGGATCTAGTAGAGGGCTACATCACAAAATGGATGGACAAGGTCTAGGTGAAAGGTCTAATGGAGGGCTACATCACGTAGTGGGTGGAAAAGGCCTAGGAGAAAGGGTCTAGTAGAGGGCTACATCACAAAATGGGTGGACAAGGTCTAGGTGAAAGGTTTAATGGAGGGCTACATCACGTAGTGGGTGGACAAGGTCTAGGTGAAAGGTCTAATGGAGGGCTACATCACGTAGTGGGTGGACAAGGTCTAGGTGAAAGGTCTAATGGAGGGCTACATCACGTAGTGGGTGGACAAGGTCTAGGTGAAAGGTCTAATGGAGGGCTACATCACAAAATGGGTGGACAAGGTCTAGGTGAAAGGTCTAATGGAGGGCTACATCACGTAGTAGGTGGACAAGGCCTAGGTGAAAGGTCTATCGAGGGCTACATTCTACAGTGGATGGACTACGCTTAGGTCAAAGGTCTAGTGGAGGGCTACTTCACGTAGTGGGTGGACAAGGCCTAGACGAAAGATCTAGTGGAGAGCTACATCATGCAGTGAATGGACAAGGCCTATGTGAACGGTCTAGTGGAGGGCTACATCATGCAGGGAATGGACAAGGCGTAGGTGAAAGTTCTAACGGAGGGCTACGTCACGTAATGGGTGGACAAGGCTTAGGAAAAAGGTCTAGTATAGGGCTACATCACGTAGTGGGTGGACAAGGCCTAGACGAAAGATCTAGTGGAGTGCTATATCCTGCAGTGGATGGACAAGGCCCAAGTGAAAGGTGTATTGGAGGGCTACATCCTGCAGTGAATGGACAAGGCCTATACCTACGCAGTGAACAAGGCTCATGTGGAAGGTCTAGTAGAGGGTTAGATCTTGCAGTAGGTGGACAAGGCCTATTTTAAAGAGCTAGTGGAAGGCTACATCCTGCAGTGAGTGGACAAGGCCTAGGTGAAAGGTCTAGTAGAGGGCTACATTCTGCAGTGGGTGGACAAGGCTTAGGTGAAAGATATAGTGGAGGGTTACATCTTGCAATGGGTGGATAAGGCCTAGATGAAAGGTCTAGTAGAGGGCTACATCCTACAGTGGATGGGCAAGGGCTAGGTGAAAATTATAGTGAAGGGTTACATCCTACAGTGGATGGACAAGGCTTAGGTGAAAGCCACCTACCGACAAAGCCGTAACCGGTTTGAAGAGATCCGACCAAAGCTGTCTTTGCCTGGCTCTCTCCATACCTTTGCAGAAACGTTTCGTTTAAGATGCCGACGGAGTAGCCCATTCCGTCGACGAGGAAGTTGCATACAAACGAGGCTACGAGTACGACCCAGCCGTAGCCGCCGTCCGGTGGCAATACATACATTTCATCCGACTGCGCATCACAAATGTCCTCAGATACGTCTGTATCCTTCGTTGTCGGAGAAAGCGGATCTGCAAACAGAAGCTGGTGTTCCTCCACAAACGTAGACGTTGCCTAACTTTTGCAGTCTTGCCTGTTTGATTATGTCTACTTAGTATGGTTTACCATGTACCAATAATAGGATCCCATGATGTTTGTTTGCCAAAACCGATTTGTGTTTGCATGAATGTTTTCTTTAGGGTCTAACATTTTTTATGGGGTCTCAAACCCACATAGCCCAAGTGCCTCTAATTTACACGTAACTGCAAAATTGGCTGTCCATACATGAACAAGAGTTTGCGCGAACGACACGCGGCACTGGCGAGCTGGCCAATTGTTTGCATAATTTTGACATTGATATATCCTAGCTGTATTTACTTTTGTATATTTTATATCATATTTATTTACATCTTTATGTATATCTTATCTCATATGGTCCAGTTTGTACCGGGTAAAACGGGTTAATTTTAATTCCAAAATGAGCGACAAAAACACCTCTCAACCGGCTGGGGCCAAATTCGCTATAATATAAAGTTTTGCAACAAACACTTAAGACATTTTTGTCCAATGATCGATGTTCTGATTCAATAACAGTTATTTCATCTATTGGGTGCAAACAAATTGTAAGAAAAGTTGTTTTGAGTGGAAGACTACGTTTATCGCGTCGAATTTGAATCTTTGCATATTACTATAGTACTAGAATGCCATTCACGACATTGTTCGCGATTTTTTATAACTAATATTGGCAGCACAAACATGTATAATTTGTAATCAAGAAAGCCAGGAAGGACGTACCTGGTTGAAGAACGCTGCCTTGGTTTTCTGTTTACAAGCTTTTGAACTTTGGTCAAAAGCGGGCAAAACATGGTGAAGCACAATATACCTGCTGGCTGAAAATTTGGAGAGATTGTCTTCAAGTGAACTCAAACAAATAAAATATCACAAAGAATGTAATGAGAGTGCAGTTCATAAAAGGATGATAGAAAGATCAGAAAAAAAATTCCGTGATTCATATTCCCGTGAGCTGCTACAAGTAACGCCGGCAAAGATTGGGCGTCCATCAAAATCATCAAAAAGACGACATTTTGCACAGAGATGAGAAAGGCCAATCACGGTACGAGAAGTTTGTGGCCGACAGATTGGTCGATGCCTCTCCCCTGTCTCTTTGGGATAGGTCGGAGAAACAGAAACTGAAGACACACATCACATGTGTGAAGAAAGTCAGCGTTGTTGCTGGAAACAAAGTGATGAAACTTCGCGAAGAACGACAGTTACTTGTTCGCTTCTTGGTGATCCAACAGTCACGTCCAAATACGGTGGACAAGTTGGGGGACACTATCGGGAACTACGGGATGGCAGTGACACTAACATCAATCTTTGCCACGGATAGAATACAACTGATTCCGAGTGACAACACTTCCTTTATGAAGGAAGTAGAGCGATATTCACCACCACCACTCAGTAAACTCTGTAATAACCATAGCACCACAGCGGTATGTGATCATACAGCCCCAAATGACCCCGAGCTACACAGTCGAGCTGACAGCGCTGGGGTGCATTTGGGAGTGGGCATGCTTACAGAAGACGTGCCAGAACCACCATAGATTGACAAAGACAATGTCATCATTATTGATGGACAAGCTGTCGTGCAAGGCATGACAAAATTGCCTAGCATTGACACAATACGTGATTTGGATGATACGTTCATTAAGCGAAACGACAGACTGATGAAGGGTTACTCAGAAGGTCGAATTATATTTGACAGGTATATCACTGGGTCGTTGAAGGAGAAACATGGACCAAGAGAGCAGGAACTACACAGCCAGACAAGTCCATCATACAAGACTCAATGTATATACATCCTACTGTTGTCCTATGTTACACCAAGTCTCAACTGACATTATATCTTGGCAAACAATTGCTGGAACATTTTGCTATGAGTGAACAAGGACTTGTTGTCTTTGGAACAACAACATACAATAACAAAGACAACATTGTTAACAAGAATCTATCGACCCACAGTCACGAGGAGGCTGACACTAATATACCCCTACATGTGATTGATAACAACACAAGGCACATCAATTTGAGATATCTATGTGTGGTCTCCAGACACAGATGTGTTTCTGCTGCTGATGGAACTTGTTGTAAATTGCACAATACACGTACCAGGTCATCTAAAGATACTAACCGGCAGAGGAAAGTTCTACCGAACGAATGACATAAAGGAAATATGTACTGCAATTGGAGTTGAAAAGTCAAAGGCATTAGTCTGACTCCATAACTTCACGGGTGCAGTTGGGGTGGAAAGTTCTTCAACATATCAAAGAAGACATGGATAGTGAAGTTTCTAGCACTCGCACCCGATGACGAAATTGTTAAAACATTCCTGTCGTTTGGATGTTTGGAAGAAGAAACTCTCATCAAACACATCGAGAGGTTTGTCTGCAATGTGTATTCCAACAGGAGTTCTTGCGTGACTGTCTCGGAACAACGATGGGAGCTTTTTCAGGACAAAAAGCTTTGAAGGTGAAAAACTCCCCCCAACACTAAACATCATCAGGCCTCACATTGACAGAGCTAACTTATGTCCAAACGAGACAAATCATACAAAGAGCCCAGACCAGATCTTCCACTACACAATTACAATGGATGGGAACAGGATACCGATGTCGCCCGTGCGATGTCTGGTTAAGCCAACCCCTCTTGCTGTTGTAGAGCTGGTTAGATGCGAAGAAGACATATAAAAATAGCAACATGGTTTTGGTCAAAACAGCTAGATGTTCTGTCTGGAATGTCTTATTGTTCACGCTGAAGTGAATTAATTTTTACTCTCACTAAATACTTACTTATGTCATAGATGGACTGTGACTGTTGAGTTGTCCAAATACTATGATTTCTTAGTCTTTTGTTGGGCTCACATCGAATGGGAGCCATATCCCCTTGTGAATATCACACTTCGTTAGACTGCCTCTTAAATGCCAGGTTTCGGTAAACCTACCTGGGAATTTCAATTGCACTGCTTGACTGTGAATTCAACACAAATAGCATACAGCATTAGCAATAACGGAATCGGATATCAGAGTGCAATTTCATATTTATTGCAATAAATTCAAAGATATTAAAGATATTGAAATCACATTCGTACATTAGGTTGGCTAGTATCTCTAAAACGTCCATGGTTTATTTAAGATTTTTTCAAGGAATAAAAAAAAATCTTTCTTAACATTGATGTTGGCATATTTGGCGATAATGCAGGCACTTGCGGTAGGTATGTTTGAGACCCCATACAAACTTTAAAAACGAAAAGTAAAATTGCCACCCTTGATTTTATTTTTACGTAAGCGTCAAAGAAACATTTATGCAAACAATCAAGTTTGGCAAACAAATCTCACGGGATTACATGGTATACCGTACAATTTGTTCCGCATCACGTTTTAATGAAAAACGAACGACTCATTTTAGAACCGCATTATGAATCGTGAGCAAATTGGATATATTAATAACTAATTCTCAGAACAATAAAAGTATTAAAGTACATTTGTTGCCACTCCCCATGTAAAGGCTTATATAAACAAGTCCGGCTCGCTAGAGGCCAGTGATTGACTTATAGGCGAGGATAGCTTTCGCATAAGGGTGGGTCCGGATACCGCGCTACATAAGAACATGTCTTTGGAGCACAGACCTCGGTTGATTTTACCGTTGGTGACAATGTTGAGCTCTTCCACTGACACGATGTTACCAATGTGTTTGAAGACTTCTTTGCAACTACAATGACTGAAATCGGCTAACTTGCAACAACGTCTTAAGCAGACCATAGTTTCCGGAAACGTAACTTCCAAAAACGTAACTTCCTGAAGCCCAACTGTGGTCTGGCCCCTTTGTGAAAGCGTGTAGATGTGTAGGTAAGTAGACGTACAGAGAATCGTTCATCATCCAATAATTATTTCAATCAATCAATTATTACAGTGTCGTAACACAATGGTGGGAAAAGTGAACGTTTTACATAAATAATTCCATGGTAGATGAGGAAACTTCGAATCGGTGCATGCATTTTGGGAAAACATTGTGTTGCAGAAAAAAGTTCGATCAAATAATCCTGACTTTCTGACCCTACTGAACGACAATGGCAGGACAACTATTGGAGACTTGTGTGTGCTCAAACTTGACGGCTTTGGGCAATAAAACTTATATTCATTTTTAATAAAAGAGCAATTAGATATTTCTTGCTTAAATTAAAATGGCACACTGTCCACAGAGACAAAGGAAACCCAGTCAACCCGTGACATCTGAATACTTAATCTAAACTCACCTGTGTACGACATGGCCAAACATCTGCTATGTATATATATGGCGGCGAACCTAAAAAACTACCGGAAGTGTGCCTTCCCACTAGGAATGTTGCATGATGGGAAGAGTGACGTTTACAATGCGATTCCATGGTATCCCCAGTTACATTGATATATTTCAGTGGACTTTTAGTACTTCTTATTAGTGTTAAATCAGTCATATCCGTGCCATAATGTGTTGCAGTAAAGCGCCTCGGGGACTCGTAACATGTTAAGAGGAAAATATATTTGTCTGCATGGCAGGGTGAAATAATGTATAATAATATGAAATTATTAGCTTGTTGCTACGAACCCGGACCTTAAAATCTCCCAGTGTGCATCATTCGTGACATGCGCAAAACGCGTAACGCATTGTTGTTCTCTTCTATTCCAGACGTCCGGGGTGAGGCTTGCACCGTTACCGGTCGTCGATTTGTTCCCTTCTTCTTCGTCACTGATTCCGTTTTACTGCTGTCTGCATCACCCATCTGCTCCCCCATCCTTCGTTCTCCATCCCCTCCCACTCCCACCCAATCTATCTTCACGCAGTCATCTCAGTCTCGGTCTTCCCATTCTCCTTCTACCCTCTTCTCTAAACGCATACGTTCTCTTCGTCAACCGTTCAGTGTCCATTCGTCCCATGTGTCCAGCCCACTTTAGCCGGTCCTCACCAGCTTCATCGTGAGACTCGTTTACACCAACTTCCCCTCGGTTCTTCCAATTTTCGCTTGTCTATTCTTTTCACTCCCGCAATTCTTCTCACTCAGTTATGTTCTCAAACGTGCACTTTCTCTTGTTTCCATTGCCATGGTTTCTAGAAGTAGGCCGTATAGGTAGGCTGATGTTACACTTGAGCTAAGCACCTTTCCTTTTAGCTTCAGAAATATATGTCTATCTCCCATCACCCTTTCCACGTTCCTCCACGCATTCGCCCCAGCTTATATTCTCCTGCGAATTTCCGTCTCAGCGCAGCCGTCCCTGCATACCGCTCCATCTAATATATACAAAGATGTCTCGTTGTTTCAGCTTCTTCCCTTCTAGTCGTTTATCTATAGATTTGTTCTGCTCGACCCAACGCACCTCTATATTCTCCAGACTTACTCTCAGTCATCATCATCATCAAACTGTTCCAGAACTAGTCTGGGGACATCTTAATGTCACAATCAGTCCCCACCCCCCATAGTCCGCGCCATCTTGTCCAGTCAGTCATCGCACGTGGGGGCATTTTAAAAGAGCTGGAGGTATGTGATTTTGATAAAAGTTGGTGAGCATGTCTGCCTTTCCTTGGTCAGTGCCCACATAATGCCCTTCTGAATCGTGCGCGCACAGTAGGGGAGGGCGGGTGGTGGCTCAGATGGCATGGAACATGCGTTTAGTTTGCAGTTGTCTGTTGCATTGATATTAGCTGCTAGTTGGTCTGCGCGTTTGCAAGCCAGGTCGCGCAGGCGGTTATTTATTTGTCGCAAGAATTGATTTCGTTAGGCTCTCATTTTACTTCTGTTGCCGGACGCTTCTATTTGCAGTCTGAGTTTTTTTTGCTGTGCGGAAACTTCCACTATAGTAGGATCTTGCACGTGATGTTCACTTCGTCCTCTTGCAACCTGTTCTACTATCTCTTCTACTTCTGTGATTATGTTTGACAACTTATTAGGGTCTTCGTTTGAGGGCACTGCCGGATGTTTGTTTGTTTGTTTGGGGGCACTGCCGGATTTTTGTTTGTTTGTTTGTTTGGGGGGAAGATCTGCGACTCTGTGGTAGAGGTTTACGTTGTAAGCAAGTTGAACTTCTGACTCTGACGCGAGGTGAGACACATCATATGGATTTCAGTCTATGTCTGCCAAAGATTTAATTCCATTCCACCAACCGTTCTTGAAGGTCTGCCTCACTGTCCGCTACTAACGCAGGTCGTCTGCGTATATCAACTTGCGGATATTGTCCTTCGTACTGGTTTTCCTGCTAATCACCTCCACTACTGCGATGAACAGTAGTGGGCTTAGACCGGCGTTTACCCTGAATTCCTTCGCTATTGCTGGTCTACATAATACTCTACCTTTTGTCTCTTCATATGTGCCTTTCACCATCCCCACCTTAGCTTCTGGGACACCCATCCATCTCAACGTGGCCGGGGCCATCTCTCTCGGAACCGTGTCACAGCCTTCTCCAGGTCTAGGAATCCCAGAGCCATATTATCCTGTCCATTCAGTTCAGTCTCTTTTCCACCAGTTGTCCAAGAATGAGCTTCCCGGACGCCGTACCTCTTCCTCTTCTGAAACTTTGTTGGCCTTCCCCCAGTTCACACGGCACTTCCATCTAGAATTCTCTATTACACCATCAAAACACGATTCGGCAAAGTGAAACCTTAGTACCAGTACCTAAATTGCAGTTGTTCACATTGATGGTAATGACGATAAGCTACGTTGATGGCGGGGTAAGCGGTGCTGCAGTAACATATGCATGGACAGACCTGATGGGCTGCATTGAAGGAATAAAGATTTCTTTAGATGATATTCGTACAAAGGGAGAATTGGGAACGACGCCCCAAAGGTGTAATTTAGCGATGAAACGGGAACGCCAGCCATATACGTCGTGACGACGCAAACATGCAAAGGTCTTGCAACGAGAGGGTTCACTCGTGGGAATTGAGGTTAGTCTATCAAGTTAAATTGTCTTATTTAGCAAACTGTACAATCCACACAAATGAACAACAACTAAGAGTTTATCTTTCTAATTAAGTTGAGCACACATCGATTATATGCAAGCTCCTAAAAAGTTAACTGATATGAAACTCTGTGGTTATCGAGTCCTTTCAGATCATTATCTAGCAAGTATTAATAGAAGAAGAAGATTTGCACAATGCAATTGTTGGAAGGTTGGACGGCATCATCGATTTGATCGACGACAATTGTACCAGTCGTTTCCTCCTATTCACCAGAGGTCGCAGTGTAAAGGAAAGTAGTCCGGCGAGTGTCATGGCGCTGCCGCTCAAGTAGAACGCCGCCTGCTGGCCGGAGAACATAACGCACAGCCAACCTAGATGTATAGTTGCATAGTATGTCAAATGTAGGTCTACAGTAAATTTATTTTGAACTTGTAGTAATTCTACAAGTTGAAACAAGCAACACAAATATAAAGGCCAAGAAAATTCCTACAGATTGTCTTTAACATGGGAGCCACCTCTTATCATCAAAACTAAAAATTATATAATGTCAAACAATGTGATCAACACTGAGATTTTAAATGATAAACAGTGCGTTTATATTAGCATACATAATACCAACAAAATCAATGTTCATAAAGGATACTAATTATGCAATTTTCATTGAACATCTATCATACAATGTTCACATAAAACTGATTAAGCACTATAAGGTGAAACCGACTGTAGTTAGTTCCATAAATGTAGTTATTGTTGTAAATGTACTAATTACGCCACCCAACGTTTGCATAAATGTAGGTTCCAAATGGCAATTTGGAAACATAAATGGAACTATCTGGTCATTGAATATCTCATGATTATGAGATATATTTCAATTCATTCAAAATGTTTCTAAATCAGATAATACTTCTAATTATACGACAATATATGCTAATTTATTGTGTCATGATTTAAATTTAATCTATTTTACTGTTTACTCACTTATCTATCGATTGCATTGTGATGTTTGCAGATCACGAACACATACACTCACATACGCACGCACAAACACACTCGCACGCGCACGCGCACGCGCACAGTATAAACTAATCATAATAATCAATTATAATTACATTCGCCGGCACATAGTCCATGATGGCACATAGTCCATGATGGCACATGGTCCTTGATGACACATAGTCCATGATGGCACATACTCCATGATGGCACACAGTCCATGATGGCACATAGTCCATGATGGCACATAGTCCTTGATGACACATAGTCCATGATGGCCCATACTCCATGATGGCACACAGTCCATG
>BSQZ01000013.1:8657281-8877281 GCA_033239005.1 Lamellibrachia satsuma | reverse complement strand
ACTGAAAAGATCTTCAATGTAAAAGTGATAATATAAAAACACCTGCTACACCAAAACTCTCGCCTGTTCTCTTCAACATATTAATCGAACGCATCATGCAGGAGACCTTCCAAAACTTTAACACCACCATATCTATTGGTGGAAGGCCAATTTGTAATCTTCGTTTTGCGGATGATATTGGCCACATGGGAGGCAGCGAGAGTGAACTTCAAGACATCGCTACCAGACCGGAAGAAAAGGCAAGAGCTTATGGGATGGAAGTCAGCTCAGAGAAAAGCAAACTACTTGTCAACAGTACCTACCAGAACACGCCCATTAACATCATGATGACCGGTCAGAACCTTGAGGAAGTAGACTCTTTCAAAAACCCTGGGTACACCTTAGGTAAAGATGGTACCTCAACAAATAAATCCAAATACGTATTGCATAGGACATGTCTGATATGTCAAGACTTAACACCATCTGGAAGAGCAGAAACATCAGCTTCAAACGAATCTCAAGCTCTACACAGCAATCGCTGTATCAATCCTCCTCTACGGATGCGACAGCTGGACTCTGACAGCAGAGACAGAGAGACGCGTACAAACAAAATGGCAAAAACCATCCGGCAAGGCACCCTGGAGGGCAAGAGACGACAGGACCGCCAGAGAAAAAAACTGGCTACATAACAATGGACACATTGAGACCTACCGACCCTGCTACGCACGGCAGAGGACACACAACGCTGGCGAGGACTGTGTGTGAATGCCCCCCCACGACCGTCCCGGTCAAGGGATGAAGGTGAAGGAAAACATTCTACAGTGTTTGAACCTAGGATAAAAAATCTACCGTAGTGTTTTGAGCGGAGGTGTTTTGAATGTCCCACACCGGCGTACGGCGCTATTAAAAATAAACTATAACAACAAAGCAATAGTTCGCATCATATATGAATTTTAAGTATACACATAGGCATGAATTTAACCCATTAAATCAATCATTACAATTCATACATAGGCTCTATGTTGTTTTGAGGATTGAGGAGTTATCGTGTCCCGCAATAATTCAGTATTATATAGAATTATCATGTTAGCATCAACTGTGTCCATAATGTTCTCGATTGTGTGTATACTCGCGTGTGTGCGTGCGCGTGCATTGTCTGTGCGCGGATGTGTAGGTGTAAGCAAAACACAAGAATATTATTTAATTATTCATTGGAAAAGTTTTCATATATGAAAAATTAAGTTCTACAGTGTGCAATTTTATGAATTGTTTTCAAAAGAAGGAGATCGTTTGAAAAAGTAGGAAATTGGCGGAAAGATCTTCCCAACGCAGAAGACTTGGCACCTCTGTGATGGCAGAGCACAATGTCCAACCAGTACACCAACATTACGTACCGGTCATGCAAAGGAAGGAAGTGACGCAATATGCGAAGCAAACTTTGTCCCCGAGTAGAGTCTTGGCCAATGTTAACGAGAAGATGCACACATCATGTGGTTCTCCTGTGTCTTGGTTCGGCAAAGCTGTGAAGCTCCGAATATACCCCTGAAACAACATGAGCCTACATAGGACATGCTCAGTGTCAGCGTTCTTTCCCCGTCAACTTAAACAAAACTTGCGTCTTACTGTCTTGTGTTATATACATTGTTCAAAATGAGGGGGCATGGGTTTCATTACCCCCCCCCATAAGGCACGACGGTCCTCCCGTAAGAAATATAAATGAAAGCTTGTGGGTCCCACATTTTATCGTTGTACCGATGTAATTACCCTTCCGCTGTTGCACAGGTCGTTGTGATAGCAAGCAAGACTTTTCACAAAAATAGGCGCTAATAACCACTACAGTGCCGAAAAGAAGATGTTTTCAGAAGATTTTTTTAGGGGGGTGACCAATATTTTTAGGGTCCCCCATGAGTCAGTGGTCATTTCGAACTCTGGTTATATACACCTGGAGTAACACAGTACCCACTGACGTGTTAATGCTAACATTACGTATTATCGAAGTAATCAGTTAATTTGCATGTGGAACTTTTGTAGGAGAGAATAGAATGTGGGTACACACACCTCCATGTCGCGACTTCGCCTGAACTGCTCAAGATGCGTAACACTGGCGCTGAAGACACGAAAATAAACCACGCCTGGGTGTTCATAATGTTCTTGATGATGTTGCGTGCGTGCGTGCGTGCGTGCGTGCGTGCGTGCGTGCACCATTATCATTCTTCTCATGACCACCGTTGATATTAACAGTTTATTTCTACTAACAAAATGCCCATCTTCAATATAAGATATTTTGGTAGCTCGTAAGTGACTGTCACGATAACACCGTTTACTTGGTAGTTCGTAAGTGACTGTCATGATAACACCGTTTACTTGGTAGTTCGTAAGTGACTGTCTCGATAACACTGTTTATTTGGTAGTTCGTAAGTGACTGTCACGATAACACTGTTTACTTGGTAGTTCGTAAGTGACTGTCACGATAACACCGTATACTTGGTGGTTCGTAAGTGACTGTCACGATAACACCGTTTACTTGGTAGTTCGTAAGTGACTGTCATGATAACACCGTTTACTTGGTAGTTCGTAAGTGACTGTCACGATAACACCGTTTACTTGGTAGTTCGTAAGTGACTGTCTCGATAACACCGTTTACAATATTTTACAGAAATATCCATCTATGCCTTTGTGCCTGGTTCTGCCAGTCAGTGTCTCTCGAAATAGCCACGTAACACTGGCAGTTATAAAAACGTCTAGCGACGCGTTCTTGCCCTTGTATTGCGTAACTTCGGACAATCGAAGAAAAAACGCATTGCGTTGCGGACAGGTTTACGTATTAACTGCAAATGGTAATTTTATTGTTCGTAGAAAATAGCGAGGTGAATTTCTAAAAAAATAAACTGCGACGCCCCGACACTGGGATCGTAAATGAACCCCTGAAAATGTGACGCCCGTAGACACATACAAACATACACTTGCTCGATTATGATATTACGATAAAATGAGGAACTATTCAATATATCACGTGGGCGGGGTTACACCCGACGACCTCACACAAGAACATACTTGTAGAATATATCCTTGCGTCGCATAGGATAACCGAATTCCCAGAATATCTTCTCCATCCTTCGCAGATATTTTACGCGGTATCGATATAGAGCATTAACAGAATACCCTTTCGGTACGGTGATCTTGTTCGAGTAGGTATCAAGCGGGATTGGTTCGTCACTGCATGCCACATATAAATGTACACACACGTTGAACATTAAAAGTACATGTAGTAGGAATATATGTGTGTGTGCGTGTGTGCGTGCGTGCGTGCGTGTAATTATAATATACGCAAATGATGTATTAAAAGTAGATTATCTTATTATTTATGTCCCAAAATATATCTAAGTTAACAGTGTTATACGTTGTGGCTTAATCTGTATTGCTGCAGTATATCCACAAAAAGAAAAAGAAACTATTTATTGGTCGGACTTTAATTCCAGTACAGCGGTCTCTCTGCATGCTGTATAGCTACCAATTTTCTATTAATCGCTAAATCGTGTATTATCGAAAATATGCACAGGCGAAAGATCACAATAAAACAATGTCTGAGATGTCCCGTTAAACAGTCGTCGTTGTGCATTTTCTCTAGCTCGTGGCACCGGCTCAGCTAAGACCCGCAAATGGGTCTAGCGACGCCTTGCCCTTACGCATCGTAACTTCGGACAATCGAAGAAAAGACTTGACGTTGTCAACAACTGTACGTAATTGTTTGCGTATGTAGTGCATGGGCAACTGAATCAACTTGGGCCTTTAGGCTTTATAACTAATATATACTAAAGGGTATGCAACATGGAATGACACCACTCATAGAAGCTGTGATCATACAGGTGTCGTACGGCCTGCCAGAATAACAGGCACAGATGGTAGGCTTGAGCACCCACAGTTGGGAAATGCGCAAATGGAAAAACAAAACCAGTGAAACCCAAAAATTCCATTTGTAATGCATGGGTAGCTAATTCACTTTTGTTTTTGATTGTTTTAGAAGAATCAAGAGCATTGCCTTCTTTGCCCATGTCAACAGTCCCTGTAAATGTGGCAGACCCATCACGACGATCCATCTGGAGATCTTGCTGTATTCCCATTTCGTCGAATATCAATCCGCCTTGCCGCCCGCACTCGGGCAGATGTTTGTCGGTAGCCGTATTTTCCATCCAAACATTTCAGGGAGGAAACCTGTGAAGAGATCGTTAGTTTATTTCCATCCAATGTCGTATGAATATGTACTTGCACAGAAAACGCATACCCTTAGATGTTATGTGATATGCTGTGAAAGAAAAGGGTACAAATACATAATACAACAAATAAAAGTACTTTACTAAATGTTATTGCAAATTTTTTACACATGAGCATTAACAATGTGCTGCGCCCACCTGGTCTCTGGTCAAAAGAGTTCTTATAGCATTGTAATAATCGCACTGATGGTAGAAGCAAAGCCCCATTATCGGTGGCGTCGACGTAGGCTGTTGGTGACCTGTTCCCTAGCCCGAGGGCAAATTGCAAAACCGATATTTCTCACCGTCGCCCTTGCGGTACAACATTACTGTTTAACAAGATTGCCATCTCGAACAAGTTCCAGATGGCAAGTGGACAAGGAAGCCATTGGCTTATCGAGAGTCCAACAATTGTCTCATCTATGTGTAGCCCGCCCTTATCAGATATCTGTCAATTCTATTTTTAAACATATTCACACTACTAGCATTAACACAATCGTTTGGCAGTTTGTTCCATTCATTTATCACCCTCTGTGAGAATGAGTACTTTCTCATGACCAACCTACACTGCTCCTTAACTAATGCTGCTTTGTGTCCTCTGGTTCTACTGCCTTCTTTAAGTTTGAAGAACATATTCCTATCAACATCCTCATAACCGTTCACTGTTTTAAACACTTCTATTTGGTCTCCTCTTAGTCTCCTGGTCTCTAGTGGTGTCAAACCACATTGTAATAAGCGACTTTCGTAACTAAGGTATCTTAATTCTGGAATCATCTTAGTTGCTCTTCGTTGTATTCTTTCTAGCTTATCTATGTCTTTTTTACGATATGGCCTCCATGCTTGAATACAATATTCCAAATGTGGTCTAACTATTGCTTTATACAGGGGTACAATTAGATGTTTCTCCTTATACGTGATAGTTCTCCTAATTAGCCCTAGAATTTGATTTCCTTTCGAAGCAGCAATCCCACATTGCTCTGAAATTTTCATGTCAGCATTAAATATTACTCCTAAATCCTTTTCTTGTGTGGTTCTACCTAGTACAGCATCCCCCATTTTATATTCCTCGTCCATATTTCCATGTCCTATGTGTATACATTTACATTTCTCAAAATTCAATAACATTTGCCATTTTTGTGACCATTTAACTAATTTTTCTAGATCATCCTGTAAACTTTGTTTATCTGTATCATTAGTAACCTTTCTGAATACTTTTGTGTCATTTGCAAATTTGAGTACTTTGCTAGATATGTCATCCTCCAAATCATTTATATATATTAAAAACAGTATAGGGCCTAACACTGATCCCTGTGGTACCCCACTCAAAACAGATTTCCAGTTTGAAATCTTACCATCTACTATTACTCTCTGTCTTCTGTGTGTAAGCCACTTTTCTATCCAGTTGATTACATCATTGCCTATACCATGGGCTTTTAGTTTAAGTAACAATCTTTGATGTGGCACTTTATCGAAAGCTTTCTGAAAATCTAAGTAGACAACATCCACTGGTGACCCGTGATCTACCCACTTTGTAATTTCTTCTAAAAACATAAGAGATTGGTTAGACATGACCTTGCTTTTAGGAATCCATGTTGAGATGTATTTATTCATTTCTGCTTTATGAGGAATTCCACCATGTGGTCTCTAATTAATGTTTCAAGTAATTTACATACAACTGATGTTAAACTCACTGGTCTGTAATTTTCTGGCTTCTTCCTCGATCCCTTCTTAAACAGCAGCGTAATGTTTGCTTCTTTCCATTCTGAAGGAACTATTCCTTCTTCTAGTGACAAGTTAAATAAGTTTGCAAGTGGTGTACTAATTTGATCAACAATTTCCTTTAGCAGTTTTGGTGGTATCCCATCAACTCCAGGTGATTTATTATCTTTCATCTTCTTAATTTTCTTTGCTATCATTTCAGGAGTTACAAATAACTGCCCTAAATATTCTGATGTATTGCCCTCAAATTTAGTCAATGGAACTGGAAGTGAGCTGATATCTTCTGTGGTAAAAACTGAGCTGAAATACTCATTCAGGACCTCTGCCATTTGGAACCCATCTGAAATTATGTTTTCACTGTTGTTTTCCAGTGGTCCGACCTTATCTCGAACTTTCTGTTTACTCCTTACATAAGCATAGAAACTCTTGCTGTCATTTTTTATATTACCTGCCAATTTTTGTTCAAAGGTTCTTTTAGATTTTCTAATTTCACTAGTAGCTAGGTTAAGTGCCTCTTTGTAGTTGGTGTAGTCTTCTACATTTCCAGTGTGTTTATAGACCTTCCACAGCATCTGTTTGTGAGCAATTTTTCTAATAGCTTCTTTTGACAGGTGTTTTTTCCTGGATCTTTTCCCTTGTTTTCTTAATGGAATAAATTTCTCAATAATGCCCTCAATCTCATATTTTAAACAAGTCCAGCATTCTGTTGCTGTCTAGTTCTTCAGCAAATTATTCCAATCTATATTTGCTAGATATGTTCTCATCACTTTATATCTGCCTTTGTTGAAGTTCCTCCTCCATTGTTTTTTATATGTATTCCCTGTTTTTTGCTTTTATATTAACATGGATTTGGTTATGGTCACTTGAACCCAAAGGTTCGTGTACTTTAACATTGTCAACTAATTCATTTTGAGAAGACAAAATTAAATCTAACACATTCCCACCTCTGGTTGGTTCCAAGACATGTTGAGTAAGGAAACAATCCTGTGTTAGAAGTATAAACCGATGGTCGTCACCTCCAGCACTCTCTAATGATTCCCATTGTATATGGCCATGGTTAAAATCACCCATTATAACACATTCTCCCTTGCTCACCTCCCTTATCGCCTTTTGTAATTTTACATCTTCCTCTTGTACTATGTTAGGACTACGATAAACTACTCCTATTGTTAATGTTGAGTTCCTGGTAACTATGTTACACCAAATTGCTTCCACACTATCTGCTTCAATTTTCAGTGTAATTTCATATGCTTGGACAGATTCTTTAATATACAAAATTACTCCACCTCCCCTTCTTTCTCGTCTATCCTTCCTAAACATTACATAGCCTGTCAGTGCTAACTCAGCATCTACTATATCTTCATTTGCCCATGATTCTGTGATGCCTATTACATGAGGATCAATATCTGCTACCATAATGTCTAACTCACTTTTTGTATTTACTATGCTCCTGGCATTTAAGCATACACATTTAAGTTCATTGTCTGAAATTATTGGTGAACATTTCTTTGGATGTGTATTTGTAGTAGTACTCCTTTGAGTTTTCTCTGTCAGTTCCCCCTTACTGTTGTCAACCACAGCGACAATGAGGTCGATCGATGTATCAGTGAGGTTTGGTCCTTGCTGCCTCAGTATGGATCTTACATCAATAGTAGGCTGCACACACACAAAAAACCACGAAATGGTGTTACTTGAAAGCATGGTTTTGCCAAAGAAATATTACATTGTGTAATAACATGTGTATTGTCATCGACATCAATGTCATGATGCAAACAAGGAAATAGCTACAGAGAAACACAAATAATGTATGAATATGAAACGTAACTTGGTTATTATAATGTAAAACATTAAATAAGGTTGCAATAATAAATCGATAGACTGCGTATTCGTTGGAAACGTAACCGTAATCAACATTACCCTTAAGTACCCTACAAGTAAAGCTAACAATACACATGAGTTATTTAAAAACTCATAAATAATAGTAAACATAAACCGGTTTTTTTATTTACTCCACTAATTAAATGGTCGAATGTAATTTTAAAGAACATATTAACCTTTGCAGATTTGGCCTTCTCAATCATTCGATTTGTGTGCAGGTGTTTACAAGTGCTGCAGTGCGTCCCTTTGCACAACAGCGGCACCACTATAGGGCAGCGAACATGTTTCAAGTAGTGTTGGCCATTGTTTACTTGCACAATTGACGATTTCGTTAGTGGAATTTTTTCATTGCCAAAGTCCACTCCTTCGCATAAATGAGCGATTGCCAGGAAAGATGAAAGCGCACAAATTACTTGTGCATTTATTCCTTCAGGAAATCCCCATTGGTCTAGTGGTACAACGTCATCTTTAATGGTTAATTCATATTTTTCACCGTCTGTGGTGAGCATGCAGGTGACATTGTTGAGATGCGGCAGTACTTTGCAGTACATGTTATTTGAAACAGATATCTATCCATTTCCAGTGAAAACTTCCTCCGCTGCTGCAGTTGTTGAAGGTGGTTTACGCCTCACAATACCAACGTATACGCCTGAGTTAACAGATTAATGTTTGTATGTATACATGATTCAAATAGTTGGAACACATTTGTTATTGTGTTGAAAGTATGTAACATGGTATATATTAATACAGACAAATGGATTATAATGCAAATACGAAACATATAAGGAAAAAATCTTCTTCAGTGCGAAATAAGTATTTATGCTAAGTCAAATACGTTGCATGAAGGAAGCATCTTACATAACTGTGCTATATATCGTCTTAACATTCGGAAACACACGCCGGAACAACAACCTGAACGCCTGAAATGAAACACATGTTTAATGTATGTTTATTGTTAACAGTTTCACTACATTTAAATGTGATTTTTTTACTTTTAGCATTGTTACATTAACATAATGTGTATTATGCATTATGTATAATTATACTGCTTTGTTGTATGGAAAATAAATGCGTGTGTAAAACTTTGTAACGTGCTTACCTTTCAACATTGAAAGGTTTTAAATATATTTCTATAAACAATTTCACGTGTGTTATTGTATGATTAATAATTCACCATTCACTATTGCCAAACAGTATACACCCACACACACACGCACGCACGCATGCACGCACGCACACGCACGCACGCACACACACATACGTATATATATATTATATATATATATATATATATATATATATATATATCAAATGTCTTTGTTATATATATGTATATATATACATATATATAATATATATATATATATATATATATATATATATATATATATCAAGATATATATATATATATATATATATATATATATATATATATCAAATATCTTTATATATATATATATATATATATATATATATATATATATATATATATATATATATATATATATATATATATATATATATATATATATATATATATATATATACAAAAATATCTTCATTATAATTTATACTATTTTTATTTTAAAATTACATTTTCTTGCATACGGTTAATTTAATTACTCTTATTTACAACATTTGTCTACATACTTACACCGGCGTGCTTATCTTCTTCAGCTGCATTACATACATAGTAGTCGAACATCCTTGGCTTTCATTCTGCCAACCCCCTCCATGTAGTTGTCTAACAACCTAAAAACACACAAAACATTTTTTATTCATGGTGGAATTACAGCATCATATTTTCGAGTTAAACTATTATCATATGTGCACTCGTTGCAACATGCTGGCAGAAAAAATTTACAAGCTCATAAACTCATATGGAATATTTCTAAAAATTTCATTGTACGTTTGCAGGACAGAGCAGTAGTAGTTGTACGCACTTCTCTTCCTATACTCCCAGAAATAAATTTACAACAACTTTACTCATGGTGAAATTACAAAATAAATTTACAACAACTTTCAGTGGACACATTTTGCGTAAACCTTAATTTGCATATATGACTTACCAAAAGGTTATCTCTTCCGACGTCTTCATTGATAGATCAAAAATATAACCGCACGTAGAAGCTGTCAGACAGAGACGCTGCTGGCTTTTTGTTGGGTCGACTATTTCCGTAGTAAAGTGTGTTGCACCTCACTTTCGTCTGCGTAGTCACATGATGACATTTCGTCGTATGTACTTTTGTGCGCGCAGTCGTTAAAATACATATTTTCGTTAAGAAATACAGACATATGTGTAATCAAAAGTAGGTATAGTGAAAGATTATTCATTTGGACATGTGTGTGTGATCGTAGTAATTGGATTATGCATTGCAAAGCTCAGATACGGATGTTGAAACGTGAGTGGTGTCATTCTTATGTTGCATACCCTTGCCTTTAGGGTAATCGTTTACTTAACTGGCCTAAATTATTACGGCTTTATACCGACGGTTTTTACAGCATTTTTGTACCTGAATGCGTTCCTTACATCATTCCGCATATGTTCCAATAAAAAAAGTTCATATATTCTTTTAAAATATTGTGTTTTAGGCCACTTTTAATCAGTTTTACACATCAAAACAGCGGAACCGATTGCATGATAAACATGGCGCGTGTGCGATTTGCGCATTAGTCACGCCTCGGTGCCATCAGAACCGCGAAGGCGATGTTTGTGTGTACTGGGCATACAATCACGCAACATAAACAAAATTAAGAGAAAAACATTTAGAAAATATAGGCTCTAAAAATTTTTCAAACGAAGAAATTCTAGAAAAAAAATTAAAACATTCTTCACAGTTTTCATATTAAACGCAACATTTGTAGAGCATATATAGTGTGTTCTAACGTAATATTTCATATTTTATTTAATTAAATATTTGCAAATATTATTTGTATGAAAATGATGTGGTCGATATTAGATGTTATGCGCATGCGCAACTACAAGGGGACATCTCATTGCATGTCATTGTAAATATAATTTAATTTAAAAGAATGCATGGGTTAAATTATCTGTCGTTTGGCGAGCAAAGGTTATTGTTTTTGTAATTAAAACATACTGATGATATTGCATGTCATGCACATCTTTAAAGGGACAATTCATTGTGTGTCATTGTTAATATAATTAAATTTAAAAGAATGCAGGGGTTAAATTATCTGTCGTTTGGTGAACAAAGGTTTTTTTTATTATGCATATATTTCACGTCTGGTTTCCTTCTGATGGGGAGGAGTATTGTTGGGATGGACGGAGGGAGGGAGGTATTCTGTGTTGTCCGTTTTCGCAGCAATATCCTGCTGAGAAATCGTGATGTAGTACCGTCTTGCCAGTGATTAATGGGAAGAAGATATAGCTCAGACACAATTTTAATTGTTCATATTAAATAACATTAATTACTTTCTTATAATACACGTGAATTAAAAGCACCCTTTCATTGCACATACACACATTCAACAAAATATATAACATTAATTTATCATTTAATATATCAACATAATTTGTCTGCATCTTGTTTATTTAAAATAATTCAGTCACGTACATGTTGACACTTCATATGTATTGAATAGGAGAAATACCAGTGATGTGGCTAATTGCTTATAAGATGATCGTTACACTTTTTATTATACAAAATCAGTAGACCTAGCATCACATCACAACATACATTTATTTTGTTCGGAGATGGTAATGTAGGTATACAGACACACCTACTCCAGATATAATTCCCCTACCTAAATGGAAACTAGGACTAAAAAACTTCCTCACATAACTACAAAAAAATACAACATGCGGTATATGTAATAACCTTTATTTGCATTATAAAAAATTAGTTACACATCTTTATTGTGGGAGGAGGGGTGAGTGCTGAGTACGAGTACACCACCTGTACCATGGCTAATCCTGCACAGGCTTTATACAATTTTCCTGTTATTGTTGTTTCGATTAACGCTTCGTATATATAGATTTAACAAGATTTAACAAGATTACCATCTCGAACAACAAGTTCCAGATGGCAAGTGGACAAGGAAGCCATTGGTTTATCAAGAGTCCAACAATTTTCTCATCTATGTGTAGCCCGCCCTTATCAGATATCTGTCAATTCTATTTTTAAACATATTCACACTAATAGCATTAACACAATCATTTGGCAGTTTGTTCCATTCATTTATCACCCTCTGTGAGAATGAGTACTTTCTCATGTCCAACCTACACTGCTCCTTAACTAATGCTGCTTTGTGTCCTCTGGTTCTACTGCCTTCTTTAAGTTTGAAGAACATATTCCTATCAACATCCTCATAACCGTTCACTATTTTAAACACTTCTATTTGGTCTCCTCTTAGTCTCCTGGTCTCTAGTGTTGTCAATTGTCAATTCTGGAATTATCTTAGTTGCTCTTCGTTGTATTCTTTCTAGCTTATCTATGTCTTTTTTACGATATGGCCTCCATGCTTAAATACAATATTCCAAATGTGGTCTAACTATTGCTTTGTACAGGGGTACAATTAGATGTTTCTCCTTATACGTGATAGTTCTCCTAATTAGCCCTAGAATTTGATTTCCTTTCGAAGCAGCAATCCCACATTGCTCAGAAACTTTCATGTCAGCATTAAATGTTACTCCTAAATCCTTTTCTTGTGTGGTTCTACCTATTCATACATCAAAAGAGCTGCGGCCACAATAAATGTCTTTACTTTCAACCCTCCATGACAGATGACATAAATGACAACTTATGGCACAGCCAGAAGTAATTTTATGTCTTGTAATGGATGGTGCCATGATCCAAACCCGGTTATATCCTAACACCCCTATGCCACGCATGTGGAAGTGTCCAGTGCAGGGCATCTTGGGATAGCTAGCCCATGCAGTTCAGACCGGGTTTGAGAATTACCGAAGTAAGTTGTATTGTTTTGAACTCTGAACTCGCTTGTATCTTGCTTTGACCTCCACCGCCCCTCCTCCACACATCGTTAGCGATGCCTATTTTTGTTTACAAATAATTGTCAAAATGACAGACATTAGTCTGTCATTTTGTACAACAATACCATTGCATTGTTTCAGCAAGGCTGGCATATTGCATATTACCTTTAATGTCATTTATATTATCAGTGTCATGTATTGTATTGCGGCAGATTGCCCCTCACCTTTGATGTCATGTAGAGTAGCAGTTTCATGCATTGTATAGATATATGTATATATTTACTGTTTGTCTTTGTGTACTTCAGTAACTTTACATTGCCTTGTTTGAGCTAAGTCTCGCGTATACAATGCTTTATATGTTCTTTTTATATTCCTGGTATGCTTGAAGTGCATACCAATTGGCAATAAAATATGCCCATTACCAACCTCTATACACCATCGTTTCCTTATTCATACATCAAACGAGCTGCAGCCACAATAAATGTCCTTACTTTCAACCCTCCATGACAGATGACATAAAAGAAATTGTGTGGCATTTGCACATACTGCTGTGACTGGCGCATAACCGTCGAATACACATTGAATGCACAGGATTGTGTATCCACTGGATGTGAGCTGTGAATGTGTTATCAGTCATTCGATCAAGATCCAGTGATACTACAACTGCACATAGACACAGCATATACGTAAAAAGCAATACATTTGTGGTTTGGTTACTCGCCAGTTTAGAAATATAAAAAAAAACTAAATATGTATTTGGTGTTCCCCCAAAATATGAATATGCATATAATTTAATTATTATTTTAAAATTATTTAAATGAACATGTTAATGTAAAGAGAGTGCATTAAATTGTTAATTTATATAAGTTGAGTTAAATTTATATAAGTTGACTTAATAAAATTTGTGTGTGAAACACAAGACAGCAGAGCTGGGATAAAAGTATTTAATGACAGTAGTTTTCATGTAACCTATATACAAGTCAATTGGCAACAGTTGTGGTACAATATAATAATAATGCATGGATACACAGTGAAACATAAACTGTCCATAAAGTTAGCAACACTAGAATGTTTGCTAATTGACCCAGCATGTTGTTTGCTAATTGTCCCATCGTGTGTTCTATAAAAATAAAACATGTATAGATGGCGACACAATTCTAGTTGTCTATACATTATTATGTATCAACATAGTAAACATATAAGGTGACATTGGAGATACCTAAATTTACTAATATATCCTAGAACAACAGGTGGGATGTCACTGAAAACGCCAAAGCCTTGATGTGTACAGGAAGTCAAGGCTGTCATCCCACAACAAATTTAAGTTCTCCTTTCCTCCCTCCTTAAAGATGTGCATGACATGCAATATCATCAGTATATATTTTAATTACAAAAACAATACACTTTGCTCACCAAACGACAGATAATTCAACCCATGCATTCTTTTTAATTTAATTATGTTAATGACATGCAATGAGTCATCCCTTTAAAGTTGCATATGGGCATGACATGCAATATCATCAGTATAATTTTTAATTACAAAAACAATAATATTTGTTCATCAAACAACATATAATTTAACCCATGCATTCTTTTAAATTTAATTATATTTACAATGACATGCAATGAGATGTCCCCTTGCAGTTGTGCATGTGCATAACATCTAATATCGACCACATAATTTTCATACAAATAATATTTGCAACATCAAATATTCCATTAAATAGAATATGAAATATTACGTTATAGGTGATTGTATGTGCTCTACAAATGTTATTTGACAAATTATATTGCATTACTGCAAGGTCAAAATAATAATGATCGTTAGGGGTTTTGTCCATGAGGAGTTATGTCCATACTCCATTTGTAACAATATTTAACAAGATTGCCATCCAAGGCAAAGGCCCAGATGGCAAGCAGACAAGGACACCATGAGCTTATCAAGAGTCTGCACCTAACTGTCCTTTTCAAACTAGCCTCCTGATGGGGACAGGCTTTTAATTGACACCATTCATTCGTTGGTGGTCACTTCACTGATGTGGGTTCCAGACCAGGGGTAAGCTTACTGTCTTTAACATCTGTATCAATAAACTCGCCAAGCAGCAGTATGAGTTACACCAGCAGACAGCTTTAAAACACCATTGTTACTTTGCAACATTTTCATTCAAATAAATATAAGAAACTTTTACAATAGTTGGTTCATGGAGTTCTTTACATATAACTGGCCATTGATGGTAATGAAAATGAAACTGACAATGATGGCTTGTAATGATAATGAAAAGTTATGTAGTCCCATAATGATAATAATACATTTCTGTTTTTACGTAATTATTGTGGCAAGGATACTGTATACTCTATGACGACTCCATCCCTCTAAGAAAGCTAAATAACTGTAAACTGTTGTGTTTTATTTATTACACGTCAACATCACACTAGCAGTTACAATAGTGTAGCACGTTGATTAATTAATTATTAATATGTAAATTAATGTTATATATTTTGTTGAATGTGTGTATGCGCAATGAAAGGATGCTTTTAATTCACGTGTATTATGAGAAAGTAATTAATGTTATTTAATATGAACAATTAAAATTGTTTCTGAGCTATATCTTCTTCCCATTAATCACTGGCAAGGCGGTACTACATCACGATTTCTCCACAGGATATTGCTGCGAAAACGGACAACACAGAATACCTCCCTCCCTCCGTCCCTCCCAACAATACTCCTCCCCATCAAAAGGAAACCAGACGTGCAATATAAGCATAATAAAAAAAACCTTTGTGCACCAAACGACAGATAATTTAACCCCTGCGTTCTTTTAAATTTAATTATATTAACAATGACATACAATGAATTGTCCCTTTAAAGATGCGCATTCCATGCAATATCATCAGTATGTTTTAATTACAAAAACAAGAACCTTTGCTCACCAAATGACAGATAATTTAACCCATGCATTCTTTTAAATTAAATTATATTTACAATGACATGCAATGAGATGTCCCCTTGTAGTTCCGCATGCTCATAACATCTAATATCGACCACATAATTTTCATACAAATAATATTTGCAACATCAAATATTTAATTAAATAAAATATGAAATGCTACGTTAGAACACACTATATGTGCTCTACAAATGTTGCGTTTAATATGAAAACTGTGAAGAAAGTTTTAATTATTTTTCTAGAATTTCTTCGTTTGAAAAATTTTTAGAGCCTATATTTTCTAAATTTTGTTCTCTTAATTTTTGTTATGTTGCGTAATTGTATGCCCAATACACACAAACATCGCTTTCGCGGTTCTGATGGCACCGAGGCGTGACTAATGCGCAAATCGCACACGCGCCATATTTATCTTGCAATCGGTTCCGCTGTTTTGATGTGTAAAACTGATTAAAAGTGGCCTAAAACACAATATTTTAAAAGAATATAATTATTATGAACTTTTTTTACTGGAACATATGCGGAATGATGTAAGGAACGCTTTCAGGTACAAAAATGCTGTAAAAATCGTCGGCACAAAGCCGTAATAATTTAGGCCAGTTAAGTAAACGATTACCCCCTTTAGTATATATTACTATTATTAGTTATAAAGCCTAAAGGCCCAAGTTGATTCAGTTGCCCGTGCTCCAAACAGCCCAATCTTGAGCTAACGCAGGAGTTTGGACCAACGGCTTTTAGTTTCTTTTCCAAAAGAGAGATGTGGGGTGAACGAAATTGCCCAAGCTTCGAAACGGCGGAGGTGGAATCGACCCACCATCCTCTCGATCGACAGGCGGGTGCTCTAAAAGTCTAACTGTTAGACCACCACTCCTTCCACCAAACACTGAAACAGCCCCTTCTGTGGCTAACATAGGAGTGTGGTGCTTGGTGTGCATATCAATGTGGGAAATAATAAATTTTGAACAAAATAATGCAATTTAAAAAGTGGATTAAAATCAGATGTCCTCCTTGTAGGCAAATGAGGTGAGCTGGAGCTAGGGGCAAGATAGGAGGTGCTCACAGCTAGTTGGAGGGGGTGAATAGAGGGGAGTCTTATTATTTCAGTGGGGAGTAGATTCCAGGCTCTTATCACTTATGACTCTAGGATTGAAGGAGTATGCATATGTGTTGATGCGTGCTTGTATTCTTTTTCTTCTTCCGGGTACAAGTCAACCCTCTCTTCAAGGCTTATAGACTCGGTGTGTGTGCACACGCACTAAAGTGCTGTAAGAGAAAGTAATAAAATATTTGGAAGAAAGAGAAAAGATGATAGCGTACGTGTAGGACTGCAATTTGAGGAGAGGAAAAGTTGATAGCGTGAAAAATGCAATATCATTTATTGTTGCAAGCTGGAGATCTTCTGTCTGAAAATCTCAAAACTTGGTGTTGTAGCTGCGTTTACTGGCAGGTTATTCCAATTGGCTATTGTACGGGGTAAAAAGCTATACTGGATGAATTGCTTAGCGATTACGGGGAGTTGAAAATTACATTATTTGTATATATTTATCAGGAACACTGTTTCGTGTATGGGCATATGGCGATGGGTTCATGGGACTATAAGATGTTTTGGCAGAGAAATATTCACGAGGTTATGTTTAATTTTGTAGAAGAAAGTAAGTTGGTTTTGTAATTGTCGTTGTTTTAATGTCTGCCAGCCAAGTTCGTGTTGTATGTGTGTGACGCTTGTTGTACATCATTGGTCATTAAGGACAAATGGAGCGGCACTTCTTTGAATTTTTTGCAGGGTATCAATGTTATTTTGGGTATGTGGATTCCAAGCTGTTGCTCCATATTCTAATTTGGGTCTTACTAACATATCATAAGCTGCCACCTTTTCTTTTGGTTTGGCTGGATGGAGTGTTCATTTGAGTAGGCCAAGTGTTTGTGCAGATTTTGATGCAGTGGTTTGTACAAGCTTAGTCCAGGACAGTTTAGAATCTATGATTATGCCTATAGGTATGGGTGTGAAATTACTTGAGAAATCGGCTGGTTTGAGATGGTGTAGGTGAACTGGCTAGTTTTAGACTTAGAGTAATTGTGATTAGGTAGCATTTTAATGTGTTGTATTTAATTCATTTGCCATTTGTTTGTCCAGTCTGTTAATTTGTGATTGTCTGTTTGTAGTATGTCATGGTCTGTTTGTAGTGTGTTATGGTCTGTTTGTAGTGTGTCATGGTCTGTTTGTAGTGTGTCATGGTCTGCAGGTGAGCAAATCTCTATAAACAAACAATTGAGTCATCAGCAAAAAGTCGTATGTAGGAGTGAATTGTGTCAGTGATATCATTTATATTAAGTAGAAAGAGGACAGGGCCAAGGACTGAGCCTTGGGATACACCAGATATGACGTTTGCTGGAGATGAGTGGGAACCATTTATTGAGACACGTTGGGTTCGGTTAGCCAGGAAAGATTTTATCCACTGTAATGTGGATCCTGTGATGCCGTTTGTTGTTGAGGAGTCGTTGATAGGGAACACAATCAAAGGCTTTAAAAAAGTTTAGTAAAATAAGGTCAATTTGGTGGCGATTGTTCATGGAGGCAACCCAGTCATGAACTGCCTTCACAAGCTGCGTTTCACAAGAAAGTCCAGAACGGAATACATGCTGGTGAGGGAGAATAATGTTGTTGGCACCGAGGTGTTTCCACATGTTGCTGAGGACAAAATGCTCCATCACTTTGCACAGAATACAAATTAAAGATATTGGTCTATAGTTAGCAGGGTCGAATTTATTGCCTTTTTTGTGTAGTGCCGAGACAAGGGCTGTATTCCAAGCTTAGGGGTGTCTGCCAGTGGTGTACGATTGCTGGAAGATGTGCTGTATTATGGGGGATATAGATATAGCTTAGAGCTTCAAGCTGTTTTTTGATGCCGTTTAGTCCAATTTCTAGGGTTTGAATTGAGGAAAATGGTGATGGGCCTTTTGTTGGGATAGGAAGTTGCTCATTTGTGAAAACTGATATGATGTTGTCATTGAGAGCATTTGCTTTGTCATATTCGGTTGTTTTCAAGTTGTTATTTACTTTTAGTACCTGAATGCCATGATTTTCTGTATTGTTTTGTCTGATGAAGGACCAAAATTAAGAGGAGACCAAATAGATGTGTTTAAAATAGTGAACGGTTATGAGGATGTTGATAGGGATATGTTCTTCAAACTTAAAGAAGGCAGTAGAACCAGAGGACACAAAGCAGCATTAGTTAAGGAACAGTGTAAGTTGGACATGAGAAATTACTTTTTCTCACAGAAGGTGATAAATGAATGGAACAAACTGCCAAATGATTGTGTTAATGCTAGTAGTGTGAATATGTTTAAAAATAGAATTGACAGGTAGCTGATGAGGGCGGGCTACACATAGATGAGAACATTGTTGGACTGTCTATAAGCCAGTAGCTTCCTTGTCCACGTGCCATCCGGAACTTGTTGCTTGGGATGGTAATCTTGTTCAATTCTTGTTTAAATTGTTTTGGATTTGTCGTCAAACTTTCTCCAATAATGTTGTTAATGTAACTGTTATAGATTTTGGTAACTTCTTTGGTGGCTATTTATCTTAATTTTTTTAAGTTTTCCCAATGTTTTATTTTTTATTTTCTTGGCTTTAGCATGAGTTTTGCCCCTTTTTCTATGTAGTCTGATAATGAGTCTTGTGATCCAGGGTAGGTGTTGCTTAAATTTTGTCATGTGGCTAGGGATGGGTGCTCCTATCAGATTAGTGTATTTTTTATGAAAGAAGTTCCAATTTGAGTTCTTGTTTATCTGGTTTTTGAAAAAGTACTGCTAACCTAGCTGGATGAAGTTTGATTTAAGGGATTCCCAGTTTGCAGATCTGTAGTTGTATACTTTTATGGTGGTTTGTTTTTTATGTTAGGATTCATATTGATGTCAAAGAATGGCTTCATGATCACTCATGCCTGCCACTGTTTTATGGTGGAAATAAGGGATGGGGTTGATGCAAGTACTAGGTCTAATATATTTCCAGAATCTATAGTTGGGGGTTCATTTACCATATTAACTATTCCAAATTCCCCAACTATTTCAATTAGTTTGTTATGTTTTGCAGCTGTATGTTGGTTTGTTGCACACAAATTCTCCCAGTCGATGGCAGGAAGGTTTAGATCTCCAGCTAGGATGACAGATATATACAGCTATAGGATAGAGAGAGATTCATGTAAGGCTTCTAGAGATGTTGTGTAGTCATTTGGAGGTCTGTAGTAGGATGCGAAATAGATAGCTTTTTTATGCACAAAGTGTATTTTAGTCCAAATAATTTCACAGGTTGTGATTAGTTTGTCTTGGGGGTCTGCTATAATGTAATTTCGGACTGCTATCAAAACACCTCCACTGTGGATGTTATGATCTTTTCGGATTGCTTCATAATTTGTGGGAAGAAAGGAGTATGTGGTGATACTTGAGTCGAGTTTGGTTTTAACTAGAAGGATTATGTGAGGGTTTGTTGAGTTTATTGTTGCCTTCAGTTGGGATACTTTGTTGGTGCTCTTGATGCTGTTTCAGTTTATCAGCATGGCCTTAAGTTAAGTTTACTTTTTACCTTTGCTCGGTCAGGAGTAGACTTATTAGCTGGATTTGGTGCAAATGTAGGGTTCATATGATTAGATAATATTTGTGTAGTCACTGTTGTCTGCAAGAGACTCAAGAACTGTGTAGTGGTTTGAGGTATTAATGTTGCTGGTGAATAGACACTCAGAATAGTTTGGCAGTCCACAGCAAGAACAGAACCAGAGCACACTACTCTCGAATGCCAAATAAATGTATAGGCCAAAAAACAGTTTAGGGTGGCAAATATGTCAAATATGTAAAATTTAGTAATAGTATATAGTGCCGAATAACAGTATGGGGGGTGCAAATTATTCAACACAAATAATAGTACAGTGCGAAAAAGTCACTAGTATATTTGTTTTGCAAAATCAATTTTTTACTTGACGCAAAGCCAAGGCGTCCCTAGAAAACTATGTGGATCACCTGTATTTTGGGATTTTTCTGCTTAATATACATACACTTTGTGCGTGTTCGTGTCACCACAGATATAGTAACCGCATTTTATATCTGTGAAAAACTGGGGAATTTTCCGTTTTTAAATGGACACTAAAGTTTTATTTATTTGAATACGCAAGCATGTTTCTTGGGAAACCGCAGCTAGCCGGTTAGGACCGGTTTGAGGCGCTGCGCATGGCGGCCATTTATGGTCAGTTTACGCTATGATAAAGAGAGCTAAGGATTCTGACCGATTCATCTAGTCATGGAAATCTAACGGTCTAACGCTTCGGGATCAAAATCTAGGATCCTCAGAAGCACAGGATCCTGCTAAATTCACGACTGTCGTTCGAAAAGATGAAAATATAGCCGTCAGAGGGAGCCACATGCAACTCTAGTTGGGAGCAAGTGATTTTAGGGGTCATGCCTCAGTTACACTTCCTGGTGTGTTACATGTATGTTTCACGAATGACGGGCATGACACGTTCAGCCATTATAAAAGAGTTAGAAATGTCTAATTTTGACTTAAACTCGATCGGCATGTCAATGGAATGATGATAACAGCAGGTAAGAAATTTAAGAATTTTTGATGGTCAAGTTTTCTTATAATCATGCAAAACGTTAACATGGCCACTTTCTCATGTCCAACCTATACTGTTCCTTAACTAATGCTGCTTTGTTTCCTCAGGTTCTACTGCCTTCTTTAAGTTTGAAAAACATATTCCTATCAACATCCTCATAACCGTTCACTATTTTAAACACTTCTATTTGGTCTCCTCTTAGTCTCCTGGTCTCTAGTGTTGTCTAACCACATTGTAATAAGCGACTTTCGTCTCAATTCTGGAATCATTTTGGTTGCTCTTTGTTGTATTCTTTCTAGCTTGTCTATGTCCTTTTTACGATACGGCCTCCATGCTTGAATATAATATTCCAAATGTGGTCTAACTATTGCTTTGTACAAGGGTACAATTAGCTGTTTCTCCTTATACATGATAGTTCTCCTAATTAGCCCTAGAATTTGATTTCCTTTTGAAGCAGCAATCCCACATTGCTCTGAAACTTTCATGTCAGCACTAAATGTTACTCCTAAGTCATTTTCTTGTGTGGTTCTAACTAGTACAGCATCCCCCATTTTATATTCTTCGTCCATGTTTTCATGTCCTATGTGTATACATTTACACTTCCCAAAATTTAATAACATTTGCCATTTTTCTGACCATTTAACTAATTTATCTAGATCATCCTGTAAACTTTGTTTATCTGTATCATTTGTAACCTTTCTGAATACTTTTGTGTCATCTGCAAATTTGAGTACTTTGCTAGATATGTCATCTTCTAGATCTAGATCTTCTAGATCTTCTTTCTGATTTTACATTGAAGTCAAAATGTATTTGATTGTGGTCACTGTTACCCAATGGTTCATGTATTTTTACGTTGTCCACTAATTCTTTTTGTGATGATAAAACTATATCTAATACATTTTCTCCCCTGGTTGGTTCTAGCACATGCTGAGTAAGGAAGCTCTGCTGAATTAAAAATAAAAATTGTTGGTCCTCAACCCCTGTACTCTCTAGAGATTTCCATTGTATGTGTCCATGGTTAAAATCTCCCATTATGATACATTCCCCTTTACTAACTTCCTTTATAGCATTTTGTATTTTTGTGTTATCCTCTTCGTTTATGTTTGGACTTCGGTAAACTAATCCAATAGTTAATTTTGAATTTCCTGAAAGTATTTTGCAACAAACAGCTTCATCGTATTCTGCTTCGCTTTCTAATTTTATTTCATAAGCCTGAATAGATTCTTTGACATATAAAATAACTGCCCCTCCCCTTCTTCCTATTCGATCTCTCCTAAACATTACGTATCCTGTCAATTCTAATTCAGCATCTGTAATGTCTGTGTTACCCGTTGTTGAATTGTACCTCACGTCCATGCTTAGTTTGATCTCTCTGCCACTCTATGGCAGCTCCGATCGCTTGCGATGCAGCCTGCCCGGCTCCATAACTGTTCTTAGCCGTTGTTGAATTGTACCTCACGTCCATGCTTAGTTTGATCTCTCTGCCACTCTATGGCAGCTCCGATCGCTTGCGATGCAGCCTGCCCGGCTCCATAACTGTTCTTAGCCGTTGTTGAATTGTACCTCACGTCCATGCTTAGTTTGATCTCTCTGCCACTCTATGGCAGCTCCGATCGCTTGCGATGCAGCCTGCCCGGCTCCATAACTGTTCTTAGCCGTTGTTGAATTGTACCTCACGTCCATGCTTAGTTTGATCTCTCTGCCACTCTATGGCAGCTCCGATCGCTTGCGATGCAGCCTGCCCGGCTCCATAACTGTTCTTAGCCGTTGTTGAATTGTACCTCACGTCCATGCTTAGTTTGATCTCTCTGCCACTCTATGGCAGCTCCGATCGCTTGCGATGCAGCCTGCCTGGCTCCATAACTGTTCTTAGCCGTTGTTGAATTGTACCTCACGTCCATGCTTAGTTTGATCTCTCTGCTACTCTATGGCAGCTCCGATCGCTTGCGATGCAGCCTGCCTGGCTCCATAACTGTTCTTAGCCGTTGTTGAATTGTACCTCACGTCCATGCTTAGTTTGATCTCTCTGCTACTCTATGGCAGCTCCGATCGCTTGCGATGCAGACTGCCCGGCTCCATAACTGTTCTTAGCCGTTGTTGAATTGTACCTCACGTCCATGCTTAGTTTGATCTCTCTGCCACTCTATGGCAGCTCCAATCGCTTGCGATGCAGCCTGCCCGGCTCCATAACTGTTCTTGGCCGTTGTTGAATTGTACCTCACGTCCATGCTTAGTTTGATCGGGGCATTCTCTGTCAGACCACGCAGAATGTTAATTTCTTTTGTTTGCTCTCTTTTCTGCTTCAAATTATCCATTGTCGCCTGGGCAGTGATAACTGCAACCCTGTCTGCATTTCTCTGCAATCCACATCGGCTTGGAGGGGGTGTGTTCGTTGCAGCCAGAATGTGATATATCTTTGTGATTCCAATAGTCGAATCCTGAAGTCCAACGTGGAGTGCCATGTACCGTGTGGCTGGTTTTTGATACAACTGCCAATGTCTACCTCATCATACAATTTGTACATGCCTGACTGATATTCACAGTGGAGACAACATAGTGACATTTTCCAGCATAAATCGACCTGTTTTTCGTCATGTACTTCAAAGTGTGAAGATGTGCACGTCGTGTTTTTTGCATGCTCTGTGAAACATTCATTCCACATTGCCACATTTTCTGCATGCTTAGCAGACGCATCTCAGAAACTCCACCAGTTTCTTCAGCTTGAAGGTAGCTGTCTGCTAAATCAGGGCATTGATCTAGCTGTGGTCATAGAATCTTGCTATTTCTACAGCATCTGGCACGGTTAGCAGTCCACAGGCATTACGTGCACCACTCTTGAATATTCATCCATATTCAGTCTTCGCAGCCACATGCCACTGTTTTTTTTTACGTATTTCTGATGTTGCAGCATTTCGTGATTCCAGGTTGCTCTCACTCCCACACTCACTACTCTCGTTTACTGTCTCTTCCATTTTGTAGCAATGCAGGGTAATCCAGGCAAAATTACAGTTGAACTTGACAAACTGTTATTTGAAATCACAGACCTCTAATCAGTCAGAAAGTCCAAATGACAGTGACAGAACATCTGTATGATAGGCAAGGAGGGGAGAGAATTGCATTAGTAAAGCCTTAGTTTGGACATTTATATCAATCTCAACCAATGACATTGGAGTATAATGACTTGTTGGTCAGTTTTTGTTTACTTCAGCTAATTAGACACATGGGCCTACTGTGGAGATCTCCTGAAGGAGTACACCCTCCTGTGGTGTGGTAAACTCTTGGACAGAGCCCATGCTATCTGATAAGGTCTACTGACTCACTGGGGGTGATCCATCAGGCAAGTGCCCTTGTCTTTGCAAGTTTGCTAATTAGGTTGTATAATGTTATGCAATAGAACTAGTTGAGTAGTCTGGCCTTGAGGGAATTCACACTTTAAGGTGAATCCTGTGTATATTTACATCTGTGTAATAGGGCAGGAGGTAAAAAAATAAAATTTTCAGTGTAAAATAAAAGCTGGCTGAATACAATGTGCTTACAGAACATATGCTGGGCTTTCAGAAATATGGTGTTAAAAATCCATAAATGCTAGCTGAGAAAGAGTTAAGGTGGATTATAGAAGTTTGGACACACGACCATTTCCAATGTTCATGTCAACAGTACTATTAGTAACCTTTGCTATTTGTTGTTGTGCGATAATTCATAATATTTTCTTTAATTTGTTACACACTAATAAACTGTCATGAACGTGGGCATTATTGGCCTATTTGGGAGAAAAAGGCGATTAGGCAAAACAGCAATTTTCTATTGCTATATAAACTCCTGAAGTTTTAAGGTACAATTACATATATAAGTTCCTGGTTTGTCCATAGTGGTGTTTGATACGTAGTGACTCAACCACAGACCGAGCATAATAAGTGATCCCTGCTTTGGGGTTCATGGTCCTGCTACAACAAAAACCCTGTAAAGTGGTTTTGAATTTTCTTGCGAAAGTATGTATTTGCAGATGTTTGCTATAACTTGCCTTTAGAGGGCTAAAGTCACATTAGATCGATGTAATGTATAGCGCTAAAGTCACATTAGATAAATATTGTGTACTAAACTGTTTAAAAGTGCATGTGCAGGGTTTGGGCTAGTGCAAACATAGACAGATACACAGTAGGAAGTCTAGGGGTGCGTTATATCTGTGGTCCTGGGCCAACTTAGGAACTCTAGGTATATGAAAACACAGGGCTAGGAATGAAGCACCCGAAGAAGGGTCTGTTTGTTAGTACAGGATGTGATAAACACAGGGTAGGATTTCTTTGAAATTCTAAGCTAAGAGTATATTTAAGTGTATCTAGTTTATATTTATAACTAATACACAGTATATTTAAATTTGAATACATGCACTATTTTTAGTTGTGTTGGGGATGATTTGGGTTTTGTGTGTTTTAACAGCTATTGTTTACGTCCGTCATCTTGATTTATGTTCATTGTTAAGCAAGGTAAACGCAGCTGATTGAGTAAATTTGGTTTAGGAACATGTGATCTCTAACGTTATAACATGATTATATTCTGATTTTTAGCGTATCTGTAAGTTTAGGGTGTAAAGAGCCTTCTATCTCGGCACGTAGGACCATCCCGATCCCATTTAATTGTATGACTTTGTCTGTTATATATACTTTATTTCATTTGTAATTTGCATAGTTGGCTAATTCCTTGTTAAATTGTTACTTTGGATTCTGCTAGGTACATTTTGTGAAGTGTAACACAAGTGAATAATGGATAAACACAAAGCAAGATCGCATTGTCAGAAATCAAGAAGGAGTTTTATTCATTAATGAGCATGCTAATCTAATTCATACAATCATTATACAAATTTTATTAAGCTGTTAAATCCTGTATCCATATATGTGTGCGTGTGTGTGCGCGCGTGTGTGTGTGCACATGCATGTGTGTGTGTGTGTGCGTGTGTACTGAACATAACTTGCACTTATGTAAAATATTTACAAATATTTAAAGCAAACATTAAGTTACACTGTGAGGTGTTGACTATAGATTCTTTTGGTAGCACTCAGTTGAAAGCTATGCTTCACTACATATATTCTGTTGCAACAAACTGGGATGGTATCTATGACAATGATGCAGGTATCTAAATCTACACTTGGGCCGTGGGAACAAGTCCGTGTGGAGATGACATTCTACCACACAATGATCCCCATCAACACCTGGCCTCAGCCTCTGAATGGACAAACATCGGCGTCGCATTCCCACTCAGACTGCCAGGTAAGTAACCCAGGTAAGTAACTGCTTCTACGCTTACAGTTCTTTCTAACCTTTAAAACTGTCATGGCAAACAGGAAAATTTGAACGTTGTATTGTTCCATTATCATTCCAGTAGTGATGCTAGTACACCTAGGTCGAGTTTGACTTACCAACTTGTGAACAAAACCAACATATGACATGTGACTCTTGAGTACATGTCCATCTGACAAATCTAAACCAAACAAGAACTTGTCAACGCCGGTTGTTTCGTAGCAGAGACAAGCACATATGTATATTATGAAACAAAAACGATAACGAAGAAGATAAAGGAATACGGGCAAATGCTCTTGTCATTGTCTACTTGTTTCCTATGACGCTGTATTGGTTGCCATGTTGACCAGTTGTTAACCAGAGCTTTCACCACCTGCAGGTGGCAGCAATGTTGGTGTGAAGTAATTCTGACAAAGCCAGATCAGACAGAATGTGTTCAGCTTAAGTTGGTTGTGATTAGAGCGAGCACTGGTCTGTGTTAGTCACTAAGTCAAACTTGGCTCTTGTGCTGCGTAAACACAAATCTAATTAATATGTTACTACTGATATCCTCTCGACATTCACGAATGTGTGCTTAACAGTGTCTAAGAAAGAAGCAGTTGTGTTTTATCAAGTAGAATAATGCATGATAATAAAACTACCTTGGTCTTATGTATTTAACCATCAATTATCCTCCTAGTTAACGCATGGCTGACTAATTCTGAGAATCCAGCTGACGTTTGAATCAGTTCAAACGAGATCGAGCACACACGTTGGCACAGACACAGGATTGTTATGGTGCACAGCTAATCAATTCAAGGAATTTTTAGATGTACAGTTGTACCAGGTATGTTGTGGTGGATCACGAGTAAAAGAACTGTATGCTTACAAAGGTAGGAAGTGAAAAAGTATGTCAAAATGTATTTTTGCCACTGCATAACAGGAATGACAGTGTTTGCTGATGTGACGAATGTTATCAGCCAGATAACAGTCATGAGTACCACAGGCATGAGTGACTGTTTTGTGGTTGTTAACACTCTTGTGACAGCAGCAAACAGTGTACTATTCCATAGATATAATGGAGTTAATGTGACAGATAAAACTTTACTACTGTAAATAATTTTAAGACATTATTTTTAGAAATTTATCTAAACATGATTTCATCTTGCATATGCCATTTTACCTTCAGATAATAAATATTATGCGACAGTACGAGCCATCAACAACATTTAGTTCGTTCCTCCTGCGCTGACTGTGTGCCATGCCCAGTCTATTGCCGTCGACACCACGCCCCCGATCATCTACGCTGTCAATCACATCACATATGGTAAAGACACCTTCCTGATTTCATATCGAGTTAATGGCACGTAAGAATTCATTTATTTGACTGGTCCATAATCAAGGTTGAAACTAAGTTGCCAATCCATAGAGATACTGCTTCATCCTAGTTTGTTAACTAAAATAATGTCTGCTGTATAATCCATCATTGCTGCAGTGACCCTGTGTCTGCATCAAGAGTACAAAGATGGGTCTGGGTCGAAGCAGAAGGGATACGTATGTCCTAAGCTGGACGGCTGTGGACAACTACTCCCACATCCAACATAACTACCACATTTCTGACGGCGTGGCAATCTGGGTGAAGATACGAGTCTCCAACAATGGTTTGTTCTAATCTCATTCTAAAAGTATACAGGCAGTACGCACTTTAGTTTACAGACAGTGTCTTTAATGTTTTGTTATGTGATTTGACTGTCCTTATAATATGGGATTCCTTGTGTCTGAAATATATTCTCAGTTATTATTGTCAATATCTGCAGCTTCAAATGTTTTTGTAACCAGGTTGTAGTTTGCCGACAGCGAGGAGCAGCGATGCAGAAGGCACGATCACCATAAAGGCGGAGATGTGCACTGCGTACAGTCAGTAGAGAGTCTGTTGAGGATCGCAATGTTCTGCAGGGTTGGTAAAACTGGAGCAGGTCTGCGATGTAGCTCGGCGCAAGCAGATGAAGAGCTTTGAACGTCATCAGTAAGACCTTGTATTCAATACGGTACCGGACAGGAAGCCAATGGAGAGTCTCTAGGATGGATGTGATGTGGTCATAACGACTGGCTCTGACCACAATGCGAGCTGCCACATTCTGGACTCTCTGCAGCTTGTCCAGTAACTGGTCAGGTACACCATAAAGGAGGCCATTTCCATAGTCCAGTCGCGATATGACAAGGGAGTGAACCAGGAGTTCAGTAGCATGTTGTGTCAAGCAATCTCTGATGGAGCGAATCCGATGTAGGTGAAAGTATGCTACCTTGCACAGTTTCGACACTTGAGATTTCATGCTGAGTTCACTGTCAAACATCACTCCAATGTTGCAAGCGACGGCAGTAGGCTGGAGGATGCTGTCACCAATGACGACATCAGTCAGACTATGCTTGCTAGCCGAGCTCAGTGTAGTGATCACAAGCACTTCAGTTATTCAGCTTTTAGTTCTCGAATACATGCTTGGATGCGTGCCAGTGCAGCCATCTCATCATTGGTGTCCTTGATCTTAAATGGTGTCCTTGATCTCCCATACATGCTTGGATGCGTGCCAGTGCAGCCATCTCATCATTGGTGTCCTTGATCTTAAATGGTGTCCTTGATCTCCCATACATGCTTGGATGCATGCCAGTGCAGCCATCTCATCATTGGTGTCCTTGATCTTAAATGGTGTCCTTGATCTCCCACACATGCTTGGATGCGTGCCAGTGCAGCCATCTCATCATTGGTGTCCTTGATCTTAAATGGTGTCCCTGATCTCCCACACATGCTTGGATGTGTGCCAGTGCAACCATCTCATCATTGGTGTCCTTGATCTTAAATGGTGTCCTTGATCTCCCACACATGCTTGGATGTGTGCCAGTGCAACCATCTCATCATTGGTGTCCTTGATCTTAAATGGTGTCCTTGATCTCCCACACATGCTTGGATGCGTGCCAGTGCAGCCATCTCATCATTGGTGTCCTTGATCTTAAATGAGACATACAGTTGAGAATCATCAGAAAAGAGGTGGAAGTGACAAACTATGGCATTTTGTTTCAGTTTGAATTTGGGTAAAAGCACTTTTATTGTCTAAACACAAATATGTTTCAAGATTGCCTTCCAAAGCAATACGTTCCAAATGTCTAGTGGATTAGGAAGCCATTGGCTTGTAATCCACCATTATCATACAGTTTTCCTACCAGGGCCGGCTAGAGGATATAAACTTGTCAAATAACAGTGACATGTCATCGGTGTGGAACAGGCTATTATCTGAGGAAGTTTGTTATTTGACAGGTTGATACTCATAGTGCTGGAATTACTTAAATCCGGGTGTCACGTCAATATCCTCTCTTTTGTCATGCCTGTCGTCATTGGTGTAATACTAATAATGTCGCTGGTACATCAAATATCACCTGGTTCTGTGCTGGCTACGAGGGGAATGTTATTTTCTAGGGCACAAGAAAGAGTCCACAACACTATAGTTCTCTACTTCCAACACGCCACCAACCCTGTCGACCAAAATGGTGGCGTCACGATAATCTTGCACTTTCTTTACAGGCAACTGAGACAGTAAACTGGCTTCATTGGTTCGCAATGCTCTTGAAATCTAGTGTACATGATCTATGGTTTATCAAGTGTCAATATCAACCTATAATTAAATTATGTGACTGGTTTTCAGCTAATATTATGGGTAAGGTATTGTTTAGACTTGGTTGTAAAACAAATATAATAATGACTTGACAAGCAGGAGTGTTCTATAATGTGTCTACCTATACATTGTGCCGCAACTTGACATTTTACAGTGCTCAAACAAAAAATCCCTATTAATGTCGCTGCCAAACCTGTAGTATAGCATAGAAGACCAAGACTAGTAGAGCCTAGAAGAGAAATGACACTTCCAATGCATGCACACAAACAATAGTTAAGAGCAGGTAAAAGGATAATAGCCTGTTCTGTTCAGCGTGTGCAGGTGGGTGGAATGTTGGGGGGAGGGGGGTCTTTGGAAGGGTGAGCGTTTGATTTTGCAGCTGCATGGACTGAAATTATTCTGTGTGTCATTCAGTATTACTAATCTTGGCTAGTTGTGGTGTAAACTGGTTGTCCTAAAACCCTCAGTTTTTGCCATTTTGTTTACGTGCTTCAAGACAGCAACAAACGCACATGTATTCTACATGCTTTTCAATGAAAATGCTACTGCCCAAATTGGCTCAAAAGGGAAACTTTTGTTTAGCAAAATCTGATGCCATGTGGTCTATGGCCCAAATGACCACCGGTAGCACTAGCCTAGCTAATGATGGAGATGATTCTGTTTCAGGCACAACTTCCTTTGGAAGGGTGAGCGTTCGTTGTTGCAGCTGCATGGACAGAAATTATTCTGTGTGTCAAACAGTATTACTAATCTTGGCTAGTTCTGGTGTAAACTGGTTGGCCTAAAGCCATCAGTTTTTGCCATTTTGTTTACGTGCCTCAAGACAGCAACAAACGCACATGTATTCTACATGCTTTTCAATGAAAATGCTACTGGCCAAATTGGCTCAAATGGGAAACTTTTGTTTAGCAAAATCTGATGCCATGTGGTCTATTGCCCAAATGACCACCGGTAGCGCTAGCCTAGCTAATGATGGAGATGATTCTGTTTCAGGCACAACTTTTCACACTTACACTGCATCCACATAATACTTGTGGTGGGAGAAGCGCCAATGTGTGGAGTATACAGTGGTTTGAGCAGGATGCACATTCCTACCCGGCCACCTGCCTGACTCCCAGCGTCCATCCCTGTGTGGTTTCATCCCTGTCTCTCTCCCTTTCTGTGCGTGCATGCATGCGTATACCGGTAGGTCCTATGTAAGGGGCTTTCCTTTTCTGTCCACATTGAAATCACATGTACGTTTACAGCAGAACACTGAATTCACACAACTGATGTTTGTTTTTTGAGTAAACATGTTGTAACCAGAATGATATGTGTCCTCGATAGAACAACATGCATGTGTCGTTACAATTAGAATACCAGAATAATTGTGACATAGCAACAGCGCTTCTAGGTGAGGATTTCAATGTTGTTGAAGGCGTTGACAAGTGTGAATACGTGGAGTTGCAAAAGACTATCTGATGCATACAGGACAACAATGCTAATCGTGATTCGTTGCCTACCCTCAAAAAAACCACATGGCTTATATCTGATATGTAGGAATAGTTTTCATCGAATAATTGCAGCATCCCTGCCTTATGTAAGACAATCATGACGTTAATTAAATATCCCAGGTAACATTCACACGTGATTTAACGTCTTCTGAAGGTGAATTCACATGTTTCTGTACATGAATTCACGGGATTGTGTGGACAATTTGGTGTATTGTACACTGGTGTATACACACGTGTGTACAGTGGTTCAGAACACGTGCAATCACGTGTCTCAATTGGTTCAATTCACGTGGGACCATTCATGAATTCATGATATTCTGTGGACAAATTGGGTGTACAGATACTATTCACTCTGGTTCAGAACACGTGCAATCACGTGTTTCAGCTGGTTCAGTTCATGTTTTACAGAACGTGAATTCACGAAATTCTGACATTTTCCCGTGAAAACATGTGTCCATAAACTTGTGTTAACATGAAAAATATACTTGGAATGGTTGAATGACTGCACTGGCATAGAAAAAATTGGGTAAGAATGTTGTCTAGTGGCGTAGATAAATTAGGCTAATCTAGTTCATTAATTCCGTGGGCATTACACATTTGGATTAGTGTTTTATTTATTTTTTGCTGACCAACCCATTTTTGTGTTAAAGAAAATTTGTAAACCAATTAATAACAAAATTAACCATAATGTTCACTGACAATTGAAACATGTATATTCAAGATTTTGAGCGATAATTTATTTTAAAACCAAAAATATTGGATTATAAAAACTTACATTGATCCCGTATTTGTCATACTTCAGTTGTTATAATAAGAACAGAATGTTTGGCTCCCTCCAAATGTCTGCTAGACTAGGAAGAATATCTTTTGTCAATAGTTAATTGACAGCACTTTGTTGTTTTAGATCCAGAGAGAAGGGTCACAATTTGCTGACGACTCACTTGTGATTGCAATGTTTGAAGGTTACTATGGGATACGACCTACAGAGGTAAGGTCAAACTTGATACACCTAGTGAGTAAGAGATGTGTTTATTAGACTTGAAATGTGCCCGTTTCTAACATTGACACTTTCCCTACACAGGAACTCTTAAATATGTATTTGTACTGAGATATTACTTATCCTGTATCAGATCATAACTGGCATGTGTCCCCTGTGCTGACGTTTAGCATTGCTGATACATGATTGGTCCGTCACCTGGCACGGTGATAACCAGTCATTTCATTGTATATGGCCGCTGATCACAACGATTAATCCAACGGATCCGTCACAGAACATAAAATGGTGTTAATATTTGTTTGATCAGCATTGTTTAGAGCTTGGTGTATATTAGTTAGAGCTTGGTGTACATTGCATAAAGCTTGGTGTACATTGGATAGAACTTGGTGTACATTTGTTAGAGTTGGGTGTACATTGGTTAGAGCTGGATGTACATTGGTTACAGCTTGGTGTACATTGGTTACAGCTGGGTGTACATTGGTTACAGCTTGGTGTACAGTGGTTACAGCTGGGTGTACATTGGTTACAACTTGGTGTACATTGTTTAGAGCTTGGTGTACATTGGATAGAGCTTGGTGTACATTGGATAGAACTTGGTGTACATTGGTTAGAGTTGGGTGTACATTGGTTACAGCTTGGTGTACATTGGTTACAGCTGGGTGTACATTGGTTAGAGCTTGTGTACATTGTTTAGAGCTTGGTGTACATTGGATAGAGCTTCATGTGTATTGTTTAGAGCTTGGTGAACATTGGATAGAGCTTAGTGTACATTGGATAGAACTTGGTGTACATTGGTTAGAGTTGGGTGTACATTGGTTACAGCTTGGTGTACATTGGTTACAGCTTGATGTACATTGGATAGAACTTGATGTACATTGGATAGAACTTGGTGTACATTGGATAGAACTTGGTGTCCATTGGTTACAGTTGGGTGTACATTGTTTGCAGTTTGGTCTACATTGGTTACAGCTTGGTGTACATTGGTTACAGCTTGTGTACATTGGATAGAGCTTGGTGTATGTTGTTTAGAGCTTGGTGTATATTGTTTAGAGCTTGGTGGACATTGGATAGAGCTTAGTGTACATTGGATAGAACTTGGTGTACATTGGTTAGAGTTGGGTGTACATTGGTTATAGCTTGGTGTACATTGGTTACAGCTTGGTGTACATTGGATAGAACTTGGTGTACATTGGTTACAGTTGGGTGTACATTGTTTGCAGTTTGGTGTACATTGGTTACAGCTTGGTGTACATTGGTTACAGCTGGTGTACATTGGTTAGAGCTTGGTGCATATTGTTTAGAGCTTGGTGTATATTGTTTTGAGCTTGGTGTACATTGGATAGAGCTTAGTGTACATTGGATAGAGTTTGGTGTACATTGGTTAGAGTTGGGTGTACATTGGTTACAGCTTGGTGTACATTGGTTACAGCTTGGTGTACATTGGTTACAGTTGGGTGTACATTGGTTAGAGCGGGGTGTATATTTGTTACAGCTTGGTGTAAATTGGTTACAGCTTGGTGTACATTGGTTACAGCTTGGTGTACATTGGTTACAGCTGGGTGTACATTGGTTAGAGCTGGGTGTATATTTGTTAGTTTGGTGTACGCTGGTTAGAGCTGGGTGTACATCTAATCTCAAGATCCTGTTGGAGCTGACACTGGATCTTGAGATTAGGCTGTGTCACACTGCCTGATCTCAAGATCCTGTTGGATCTGACACTGTCTAATCTCAAGATCCTGTTGGAGCTGACACTGTCTAATCTCAAGATCCTGTTGGAGCTGCCACTGGGTCTTGAGATTAGGCTGTGTCACACTGCCTGATCTCAAGATCCTGTTGGAGCTAACACTGTCTAATCTCAAGATCCTGTTGGAGCTGACACTGCCTAATCTCAAGACCCTGTTGGAGCTGACACTGATTCTTGAGATTAGGCTGTGTCACACTGCCTGATCTCAAGATACTGTTGGAGCTAACACTGCCTGATCTCAAGATCCTGTTGGAGCTGATGACACCGCCTAATCTCAAGATCCTGTTGGAGTTGACACTGTCTAATCTCAAGATCCTGTTGGAGCTGACACTGGGTCTTCAGATTAGGCTGTGTCACACTGCCTGATCTCAAGAAACTGTTGGAGCTAACACTGTCTAATCTCAAGATCCTGTTGGAGCTGACACTGTCTAATCTCAAGATCCTGTTGGAGCTGACACTGTCTAATCTCAAGATCCTGTTGGAGCTGACACTGATTCTTGAGATTAGGCTGTGTCACACTGCCTGATCTCAAGATACTGTTGGAGCTAATACTGCCTGATCTCAAGATCCTGTTGGAGCTGACACTGGGTCTTGAGATTAGGCTGTGTCACACTGCCTGATCTCAAGATCATGTTGGAGCTAATACTGTCTAATCTCAAGATCCTGTTGGAGCTGACACTGATTCTTGAGATTAGGCTGTGTCACACTGCCTGATCTCAAGATACTGTTGGAGCTAACACTGCCTGATCTCAAGATCCTGTTGGAGCTAACACTGTCTCATCTCAAGATCCTGTTGGAGCTGACACTGTCTAATCTCAAGATCCTGTTGGAGCTAACACTGTCTAATCTCAAGATCTTGTTGGAGCTAACACTGTCTCATCTCAAGATCCTGTTGGAGCTGACACTGGGTCTTGAGATTAGGCTGTGTCACACTGCCCGATCTCAAGACCCTGTTGGCTAACACTCACTGTCTAATCTCAAGATCCTGTTGGAGCTGACACTGTCTAATCTCAAGATCCTGTTGGAGCTGACACTGATTCTTGAGATTAGGCTGTGTCACACTGCCTGATCTCAAGATACTGTTGGAGCTAACACTGTCTCATCTCAAGATCCTGTGGGAGCTGACACTGGGTCTTGAGATTAGGCTGTGTCACACTGCCTGATCTCAAGATCCTGTTGGAGCTAACACTATCTCATCTCAAGATCCTGTTGGAGCTGACACTGTCTAATCTCAAGATCCTGTTGGAGCTGACGCTGGGTCTTGAGACTAGGCTGTGTCACACTGCCTGATCTCAAGATCCTGTCTCATCTCAAGATCCTGTTGGAGCTGACACTGGGTCTTGAGATTAGGCTGTGTCACACTGCCTGATCTCAATACCCTGTTGGAGCTAATACTGCCTGATCTCAAGATCCTGTTGGAGCTGACACTGGGTCTTGAGATTAGGCTGTGTCACACTGCCTGATCTCAAGATCATGTTGGAGCTAACACTGTCTAATCTCAAGATCCTGTTGGAGCTGACACTGATTCTTGAGATTAGGCTGTGTCACACCGCCTGATCTCAAGATAATGTTGGAGCTAACACTGCCTGATCTCAAGATCCTGCTGGTGCTAACACTGTCTCATCTCAAGATCCTGTTGGAGCTGACACTGTCTAATCTCAAGATCCTGTTGGAGCTGACGCTGGGTCTTGAGACTAGGCTGTGTCACACTGCCTGATCTCAAGACTGTCTCATCTCAAGATCCTGTTTTAGCTGACACTGGGTCTTCAGATTAGGCTGTGTCACACTGCCTGATCTGAAGGCCCTGTTGGAGCTAACACTGTCTAATCTCAAGATCCTTTTGGAGCTGACACTGTCTAATCTCAATATCCTTTTGGAGCTGACACTGGGTCTTGAGATTTGGCTGTGTCACACTGCCTGATCTCAATACCCTGTTGGAGCTAATACTGCCTGATCTCAAGATCCTGTTGGAGCTGACACTGGGTCTTGAGATTAGGCTGTGTCACACTGCCTGATCTCAAGATCATGTTGGAGCTAACACTGTCTAATCTCAAGATCCTGTTGGAGCTGACACTGATTCTTGAGATTGGCTGTTCCCGCCTGATCTCAAGATAATGTTGGAGCTAAATGCCTGATCTCAAGATCCGCTGGCATGTCTCAAAGATCTGGGAGCTGTGCTAATCTCAGATCTAGCTGCTGGGTCTTGAGACGCTGTTCCTGCCTGACTCAAGACTGTCTCACTGTTTAGCTGACACTGGGTCTTCAATTCGTGTCACACTGCCTGATCTGAAGGCCCTGTAGCTAACAAGATCCTATTGGAGCTGACAACACTGTCTAATCTCAAGATCCTATAAATCCAAGACCCTGGGAGCTGACACTGTCTAATCTCAAGATCCTGTTGGAGCTGACACTGGAGCTGACACTGGGTCTTGAGATGAGGCTGTGTCACACTGCCTGATCTTAAGACCGTGTTGGAGCTGACACTATCTAATCTCAAGACTCTGTTGGAGTTAACACTGTCTAATCTCAAGATCCTGTTGGAGCTGACACTGTCTAATCTCAAGACCCTGTTGGAGGTGACACTGTCTAATTCCAAAATCCTGTTGGAGCTGACACTGTCTAATCTCAAGACTGTTGGAGTTGACACTGTCTACCCTCAAGATCCTGTTGGAGCTGACACTGTCTAATCTCAAGACTGTTGGAGCTGACACTGTCTAATCTCAAGATCCTGTTGGAGCTGACACTGTGTAATCTCAAGACCCTGTTGGAGCTGACATTGTTTAATCTCAAGATCCTGTTGGAGCTGACACTGTCTAATCTCAAGATCCTGTTGGAGCTGACACTGATTCTTGAGATTAGGCTGTGTCACACTGCCTGATCTCAAGATCATGTTGGAGCTAACACTGTCTGATCTCAAGATCCTGTTGGAGCTGACACTGATTCTTGAGATTAGGCTGTGTCTTGAGATTAGGCTTTGTCACACTGCCTGATCTCAAGATCATGTTGGAGCTAACACTGTCTAATCTCAAGATCCTGTTGGAGCTGACACTGATTCTTGAGATTAGGCTGTGTCACACTGCCTGATCTCAAGATACTGTTGGAGCTAACACTGCCTGATCTCAAGATCCTGTTGGAGCTAACACTGTCTCATCTCAAGATCCTGTTGGAGCTGACACTGTCTAATCTCAAGATCCTGTTGCAGCTAACACTGTCTAATCTCAAGGTCCTGTTGGAGCTAACACTGTCTCATCTCAAGATCCTGTTGGAGCTGACACTGGGTCTTGAGATTAGGCTGTGTCACACTGCCCGATCTCAAGACCCTGTTGGCTAACACTCACTGTCTAATCTCAAGATCCTGTTGGAGTTGACACTGTCTAATCTCAAGATCCTGTTGGAGCTGACACTGATTCTTGAGATTAGGCTGTGTCACACTGCCTGATCTCAAGATACTGTTGGAGCTAACACTGTCTCATCTCAAGATCCTGTGGGAGCTGACACTGGGTCTTGAGATTAGGCTGTGTCACACTGCCTGATCTCAAGATCCTGTTGGAGCTAACACTATCTCATCTCAAGATCCTGTTGGAGCTGACACTGTCTAATCTCAAGATCCTGTTGGAGCTGACGCTGGGTCTTGAGACTAGGCTGTGTCACACTGCCTGATCTCAAGATCCTGTCTCATCTCAAGATCCTGTTGGAGCTGACACTGGGTCTTGAGATTAGGCTGTGTCACACTGCCTGATCTCAATACCCTGTTGGAGCTAATACTGCCTGATCTCAAGATCCTGTTGGAGCTGACACTGGGTCTTGAGATTAGGCTGTGTCACACTGCCTGATCTCAAGATCATTTTGGAGCTAACACTGTCTAATCTCAAGATCCTGTTGGAGCTGACACTGATTCTTGAGATTAGGCTGTGTCACACCGCCTGATCTCAAGATACTGTTGGAGCTAACACTGCCTGATCTCAAGATCCTGCTGGTGCTAACACTGTCTCATCTCAAGATCCTGTTGGAGCTGACACTGTCTAATCTCAAGATCCTGTTGGAGCTGACGCTGGGTCTTGAGACTAGGCTGTGTCACACTGCCTGATCTCAAGATCCTGTCTCATCTCAAGATCCTGTTGGAGCTGACACTGGGTCTTCAGATTAGGCTGTGTCACACTGCCTGATCTGAAGACCCTGTTGGAGCTAACACTGTCTAATGTCAAGATCCTGTTGGAGCTGACACTGTCTAATCTCAATATCCTTTTGGAGCTGACACTGGGTCTTGAGATTAGGCTGTGTCACACTGCCTGATCTTAAGACCGTGTTGGAGCTGACACTATATAATCCCAAAACCCTGTTGGAGCTAACACTGTCTAATCTCAAGATCCTATTGGAGCTAACACTGTCTAATCTCAAGATCCTGTTGGAGCTGACACTGTCTAATCTCAAGATTCTGTTGGAGCTAACACTGGGTCTTGAGATGAGGCTGTGTCACACTGCCTGATCTTAAGACCGTGTTGGAGCTGACACTATCTAATCTCAAGACCCTGTTGGAGCTAACACTTTCTAATCTCAAGATCCTGTTGGAGCTGACACTGTCTAATCTCAAGACCCTGTTGGAGGTGACACTGTCTAATTCCAAAATCCTGTTGGAGCTGACACCCTCTAATCTCAAGACTGTTGGAGCTGACACTGTCTACCCTCAAGATCCTGTTGGAGCTGACACTGTCTAATCTCAAGACTGTTGGAGCTGACACTGTCTAATCTCAAGATCCTGTTGGAGCTGACACTGTGTAATCTCAAGACCCTGTTGGAGCTGACATTGTCTAATCTCAAGATCCTGTTGGAGCTGACACTGTCTAATCTCAAGATCCTGTTGGAGCTGACACTGATTCTTGAGATTAGGCTGTGTCACACTGCCTGATCTCAAGATACTGTTGGAGCTAATACTGCCTGATCTCAAGATCCTGTTGGAGCTGACACTGGGTCTTGAGATTAGGCTTCGTCACACTGCCTGATCTCAAGATCATGTTAGAGCTAACACTGTCTAATCTCAAGATCCTGTTGGAGCTGACACTGATTCTTGAGATTAGGCTGTGTCTTGAGATTAGGCTTTGTCAAACTGCCTGATCTCAAGATCATGTTGGAGGTAACACTGTCTAATCTCAAGATCCTGTTGGAGCTGACACTGATTCTTGAGATTAGGCTGTGTCACACTGCCTGATCTCAAGATACTGTTGGAGCTAACACTGCCTGATCTCAAGATCCTGTTGGAGCTAACACTGTCTCATCTCAAGATCCTGTTGGAGCTGACACTGTCTAATTTCAAGATCCTGTTGGAGCTAACACTGTCTCATCTCAAGATCCTGTTGGAGCTGACACTGGGTCTTGAGATTAGGCTGTGTCACACTGCCCGAACTCAAGACCCTGTTGGCTAACACTCACTGTCTAATCTCAAGATCCTGTTGGAGCTGACACTGTCTAATCTGAAGATCCTGTTGGAGCTGACACTGATTCTTGAGATTAGGCTGTGTCACACTGCCTGATCTCAAGATACTGTTGGTGCTAACACTGTCTCATATCAAGATCCTGTGGGAGCTGATACTGGGTCTTGAGATTAGGCTGTGTCACACTGCCTGATCTCAAGATCCTGTTGGAGCTAACACTATCTCATCTCAAGATCCTGTTGGAGCTGACACTGTCTAATCTCAAGATCCTGTTGGAGCTGACGCTGGGTCTTGAGATTAGGCTGTGTCACACTGCCTGATCTCAAGATCCTGTCTCATCTCAAGATCTTGTTGGAGCTGACACTGGGTCTTGAGATTAGGCTGTGTCACACTGCCTGATCTCAAGACCCTGTTGGAGCTAACACTGTCTAATCTCAAGATCCTGTTGGAGCTGACACTGTCTAATCTCAATATCCTTTTGGAGCTGACACTGGGTCTTGAGATTAGGCTGTGTCACACTGCCTGATCTTAAGACCGTGTTGGAGCTGACACTATATAATCTCAAGACCCTGTTGGAGCTAACACTGTCTAATCTCAAGATCCTATTGGAGCTAACACTGTCTAATCTCAAGATCCTGTTGGAGCTGACACTGTCTAATCTCAAGATTCTGTTGGAGCTGACGCTGGGTCTTGAGATTAGGCTGTGTCACACTGCCTGATCTTAAGACCGTGTTGGAGCTGACACTATCTAATCTCAAGACCCTGTTGGAGCTAACACTGTCTAATCTCAAGATCCTGTTGGAGCTGACACTGTCTAATCTCAAGACCCTGTTGGAGGTGACACTGTTTAATTCCAAAATCCTGTTGGAGCTGACACTGTCTAATCTCAAGACTGTTGGAGCTGACACTCTCTACCCTCAAGATTGTTGGAGCTGACACTGTCTACCCTCAAGATCCTGTTGGAGCTGACACTGTCTAATCTCAAGACTGTTGGAGCTGACACTGTCTAATCTCAAGATCCTGTTGGAGCTGACACTGTGTAATCTCAAGACCCTGTTGGAGCTGACACTGTGTAATCTCAAGACCCCGTTGGAGCTGACACTGTGTAATCTCAAGACCGTGTTGGAGCTGACACTGTCTAATCTCAAGACCCTGTTGGAGATGACACTGTGAACTGACACTGTCTAATCTCAAGATCCTATTGGAGCTGACACTGTCTAATCTCAAGACCCTGTTGGAACTGACACTGTCTAATCTCAAGATCCTATTGAAGCTGACACTGTCTAATCTCAAGACCCTGTTGTAACTGACACTGTCTAATCTCAAGATCCTATTGGAGCTGACACTGTCTAATCTCAAGACCCTGTTGGAACTGACACTGTCTAATCTCAAGATCCTGTTGGAGCTGACACTGTCTAATCTCAAGACCCTGTTGGAGCTGACACTGTCTAATCTCAAGACCCTGTTGGAGCTGACACTGTCTAATCTCAAGACCCTGTTGGAGCTGACACTGTCTAATCTCAAGACCCTGTTGGAACTGACACTGTCTAATCTCAAGACCCTGTTGGAGCTGACACTGTCTAATCTCAAGACCCTGTTGGAACTGACACTGTCTAATCTCAAGATCCTATTGGAGCTGACACTGTCTAATCTCAAGACCCTGTTGGAGCTGACACTGTCTAATCTCAAGATCCTGTTGGAGCTGACACTGTCTAATCTCAAGACCCTGTTGGAACTGACACTGTCTAATCTCAAGATCCTGTTGGAGCTGACACTGTCTAATCTCAAGACCCTGTTGGAACTGACACTGTCTAATCTCAAGATCCTATTGGAGCAGACACTGTCTAATCTCAATACCCTGTTGGAGCTGACACTGTCTAATCTCAAGATCCTGTTGGAGCTGACACTGTCTAATCTCAAGATCCTATTGGAGCTGACACTGTCTAATCTCAAGATCCTATTGGAGCTGACACTGTCTAGTCTCAAGATCCTATTGGAGCTGCACCAGAGAGTGAAAATATAGGTGGCCCTAGAAGTGTATTTTGGGGTCATTGGGTCAAATCACCCTGTGGCTTAAAGTTTAGATTTTTTGTATGTAACCTTTTGCGCCACTTCATGGTAGCACAGTAACTTATGGGTGACTAAACTAGGCGCCCCTTTGTGAGATCCTAGATACGCCAGTGACTTGGAGACGCTGTGACTGGGCAGTCAGAGGCTAGACTGTTAATTGAGATGACTGTGATTTGAATCCAATTGCTTCCAAAAGCCGTTGGTCAGTTCTACACGGTGTCTATGCCAGGGGACATAAATATCCCACACGGGATAAATGTAATGTAAACATTTGAGTGTTTGTGTAAATGTTTTGCCGAACTGATCATTGATTTGTAGACATGTTTCAGTGTTGTGTGTGGCAGGTTCAACCCCTGCTGGTGTTTGCAGTGTGCATACAAACACTACTGGTTGTGTACACATCTACTGAATTCAAATCACTACATTCAGCCTATTTAACTATATGTACAATTTACGTAGAATATTGTCATTGAAAAAAAATGTTTAAGATGCATTAGTTATGATATCAACTATATGTAAAATATGTTTTAAATAGTTGTATTAGAGCATCAGATGTCAGAGTATCCCACAGGCAGGGCTGTTTGGTATATAACCACATAAGATATGATGAGTCAAGTCATATCTATTAATAAAATGTTTCACCTTGCAGTGAGATCATGATGTCTGTGCTCTATGCTACCGAAGTACCTCCTGGTAAGTTTACAGCCACCGCCTCCCCCCGTGTCTCCTGGTAAGCGTACAGCCAACCCCACCCAGTGTCAGGGGTGGGTTCAGTTACACAGCATCATAAAAACTTAATTAAAATTAAGGCGCTTCACTTTGAATCAGGTTCATTGATGTTGAAATTAATAATGTGAAAATTTAAGTTATGTGCAGTCGATTTAATAAAAGAGGGCATATTTTTTTATAATTTTCAAAATAATTAACTTTGGTATAACTTACAAAGTGTGAATAGTCTGAAGTTATAATATATAGCCTGATGTTGTAGTATATAATCTGATGTTATAGTAGTTAGCCTCATGTTATAGTATTTAGCCTCATGTTATTGTATATAGCTTGTCATATTGGATACTAGATGGGGTATATTGTTTGCCAAATTAATCTGAAACGAGACAAACAAAACACTCAAATTGAGGAGGGACATTAATGCCTTCAAACTACCCTTAATTGCAGCATGGCTGAATGCTTCCCAAAGTAATTGAGATGGCGTTCAAATGAACAGGTCTGAAAGGGGTGAAGTGTTTTAGCAGTCCCAAGGACTAAATACCATGTTATATAAGAACATACCTTTACCTTTTTAATTCAAAAATTTACATGTCTGACATTCTGTTTACTCTTTCTTTCACAGTTCATGCTGTTTGTAGGCTGTCGCCATTTACCAGGCTAAACAGAAACTGAAGTCAGTCATGCGTTCGAAAGAATAGAGGATGTCTTCAGAGGAATTCATTAAATATGCTCACAAAATCATCGCCAGCAATGCAGTGGCTGCCCCAGCGACCTGGGCACCAGGTAAGTAATAGGGTTTAAATAGAGCCTACCCAAAATAACCCGTTGTGCCTGTAGGCGTGTGTGGTATATAGGTGAAATCACATGAGGTAGTCAACGTAGGTACAACACGTAATTCATGACTCTTACTGTGCACTGAAACAATCGTGTATCTAGGCCAACTCATGCTCAATCGCGTTCAAAGTTATTCAAACGTCAGATCAGCCCACTTTGTTGAGCAACTATCCATGTAAAAATACGTATACTGCATGGAGTGATAAAGCATTGAATTAATATCCAGGATGTTGTAAGCTAAAACTTGGCGGGTATACCCTTTGTACTTCTCCCTTTCATTCTTGAATTTTGCATAGATAATCTTTACCAATATGTCTACATGTTTAATCAATGTAAGATATGTAGCTGTGTCCAGTTATTTGACATGGGTTGTTCATAATGGAAGACGAAAAAGAAACCAAAAATGGGCTTATGTTTTAATCATTGTTCATTCCCTCTAAATGACTGCAGTTGTGGTAGGGCTCATTACAACATAATGATGTGGTAGGGCTTGTTACAACATCATTATTATGTGGTAGGGCTCGTTACAACGTAATTATGTGGTAGGGCTCGTTACAACGTAATCATGTGGTAGGGCTCGTTACAACGTTATTATGTGGTAGGACTCATTATAACATAATTATGTGGTAGGGCTCATTATAACATAATTATGTGGTAGTGCTCATAGCATAATGCTGTGGTAGGGCTCAATATAAGAATGATGTGGTAGGGCTCATTATAATATAATTATGTGGTAGGGCTCATTATAACATAATGATGTGGTAGGGCTCATTATAACATAATGATGTGGTAGGGCTCATTATAACATAATTATATGGTAGGGCTCATAATATAATTGTTACCACATAAGTTTTATAAAATAATTGTTACCACATCAGTTTTATAATATAATTATGTCATCAGTTTGATATAAGTTGTACTTGTTATATCTAACTACATGTTTTAAGTATCCTGCCAGTGGCAGTGCTGGGGTGTCTGTGCTGGGGTGTCAGTCCTGGGTGTCTGTGCTGGGGTGTCAGTGCTGGGGTGTCTGTGCTGGGGTGTCAGTGCTGGGGTGTCAGTCCTCGGGTGTCAGTGCTGGGGTGTCAGTCCTTGGGTGTCAGTCCTGAGGTGTCAGTGCTAGGGTTTCAGTGCTGGGGTGTCAGTCCTGGGGTGTCAGTGCTGGGGTGTCAGTGCTGGAGTGTCAGTCCTTGGGTGTCAGTCCTGAGGTGTCAGTGCTAGGGTGTCAGTGCTGGGGTGTCAGTGCTGGGGTGTCAGTGCTAGTGTGTCAGTGCCGGGGTGTCAGTGCTGGGGTGTCAGTCCTTGGGTGTCAGTCCTGAGGTGTCAGTGCTGGGGTGTCAGTCCTTGGGTGTCAGTGCTAGGGTGTCAGTGCTGGGGTGTCTGTGCTGGGGTGTCAGTGCTGGGGTGTCAGTGCTGGGATGACAGATAGCCAAGGTCCAGTGTCAACATATGTATAAGTATCAGTGTTAATTAATTACCCAGGGACTGTGAGAAACCTGTGGTGTTAGTTAGTCTGTTCAAACTAGAAGGCCAGAAAATGAGAGTTAATGAATGGTTAGTAAGTGTTTGGTCAGCCAGGCTTGGATGTTATATAGTTGTAGACAGAGAGAAAAACAGTGAAGTTGCAGATAGGCAGTGGTGTAGGCGGAAGAGGGTTTCCTCAGTCAAGGGCTGGATGCACTGGTGAGCTTCTGATAGGTGTCTTAAGCTTGGCTGGAACTGGCAGACTGTCAGAGTTTAACAACTACATTGACCAGTAATTTAATGTCAATTATAAATACGTGTTTGGCAGTATCCTTATGTCTTGACTTCGTCTACACATTCGGTTAAGCACAACTTTATTTTTTTAACGATGTCACCATGACAACAGTTTCCATGACAGCCCAGCAACAGATTGCAATGGAGACAGAGACATCCAACTTCTACAACCTGAAAGATGCAGAGGACCTCCCGGTAAGTTTACAGCCACCCCCCCCGTGTCAGGAGGGGTGTTCAGTAACACAGCATCATGAAAACTGTTACAATTACACATTTCACTTTGAATCAGGTTCAATAATGTTTAAATTAATAGTGTGTGACAATTTAGTTATGTGCAATCAGTTTAATAAAATATTTTTGTTAATATCCTCAAAATAAAACCCGTTCCCCGGGTTTAACCTAGGTTTAACCTGGGTTGGTCGAAACCCCCATTTTGGGTTTCTGGCTAGGGAAAATACCACCAACTGAAGGGAAATCTGTGTAGCTTCTATGCATTCAATGTGCAGAAAAGTTGTTTCAATCAATAACAGAACACACATTATCATACAGTGATAGGTAGACACATTGACAGACTTATTTAAAGAGCAATTTTCATCTTTTATTGCATTAATAATATGACACCAATGTTAAACCATCATTAATCCACATGCCACCTGTATTAATATTGAGAATGTCTCCCCACTAATATCATTCTCAGTTCTCAAAGTAAAGCCCAATTTAACCCAGGTTTAACCCGGGTTAAACTAGTAAAATGCAGGTTTAACCTGGGTTAAACCACCGGGCTGGACAAAACCAGTTTAACCCAGGTTAAACTCCCTTATAGTATATAGGCTGCAGTAACAGTATATAGCCTGATGTTAAAGTATATAACCTGATGATAAAGTATATAGCCTGATGTTATTGTATATAACCTGATGTTATAGTGTATAGCCTGATGCCATAGTATAATAGCCTGATGTCATAGTATATAGCCTGATGTCATAGTATTTAGCTTGATGTTATAGTATATAGGGCCAGATAACTTTTTCCACCATTTTTTACCGTATCCAGTGAAAAATAATTTAATAGTTTGTCCGTTGATTTCACACACAAAACTAAGTAACAAATCTCAACAAAAGTGCAGCTTGTTGTTTTGGATATTAGATAATCAAATTGAGGAGGGACCTTAATGCCTGCAAACTGTTAGTAATTGCAGAGTGGCTGAATGCTTCCCAGAGAAATCGTGCTTGAATGAACAGTATAAAGTGTTTTACCAGTCCCAAGGACTAGATACCGGGCTACATAAGAACATACCTTTACCTTTTTTAATTCCAAAAATTGCATGTGCGACATGTTGTTTACTCTCTTTCAAAGTTTATACTGTTTGCGGGCTATTGTCATGTACCAGGCTAAACAGAAACTGGAGTTGATCAAGCATTTGAATGAACAGCGGACGTCTTCAGAGGAACTCGTTAAATATGCTCACAAAATCAGCACCAGCAACGCAGTGGCTGCCCCAGCAACCTGGCACCAGGTAAGTAATATGGTCCTAATAGAGGCTACGCGGAATAACATGTGGCGCTTCTGGTGTGTAATAAAAAGGCGAAATCATGAGATTGTGAACATAAGTACAACACATGCTGTGCACTGAAACAGTCACATATCTAGGCCAACACATGCTCAATCATGTATCTAGGCCAACACATGCTCAATCATGCATCTAGGCCAACACATGCTCAATCACGTATCTAGGCCAATACATGCTCAATCACGTATCTAGGCCAATACATGCTCAATCATGTATCTAGGCCAATACATGCTCAATCACGTATCTAGGCCAATACATGCTCAATCATGCTCAAACTTATTAAAACATCAGATCAGCCAATTTTTGCATTCTGGTGGTAGCATTATGATGTCTTTTAATATAAGTAAGCATTATTGTTGATATGCTGTATTCTTTCCTGAAACAGTAATTCTTTAACAATTTACATACTCGTTGTTGCCATGGATACATCATTGTTGTTGTTGTCATGGATACGTCATTGTTCAGACTCTCTAATTTAAAGTATAAAATTACGTGTTGTACTTCCATCGTCAACTGATCCCATGATCAATGTTTTTATACACGCCAATCTTCAAGCAATCAAAATCATGCCTTTCCAAGTACACATGTACCAGCTATTGAAATTGCATAATTTTAATGTTTTTATTTTAAATTGATCATTGTAATTAAAACCATTCCTGGCAGCAAGAATGGATGAATTCAGCCAAAACACTGACTAAGATGAGCAAGTATTTTTATAAAGGAGTATAGTTATACTCAACCAAAGAACTATTGCAATTAACCCTTTTTGAAGCATTGTGGCCCTATGCTCAACCTCGAGCGAATGTATTAAATAAGTAAGAAGCATTCTAGTGATTTTTTTTTAAGTTTTGCAATTGTAATATAACTTGTGTGTAATGCTTTGTATTTGACAATTGTAATTGAGTCCAGCCCAAGTCGGTAAGTTAGTGGCTGTCCACCAACCTTAGTACAAGGTACATCATTTAGTGACCACCTCTCTGATTTAGTACATGGTCAATAAGGCAGTGACCACCCCACCTAAGGCAGTGATCACCCCACGAAAGGCAGTGACCACCCCATCTAAGGCAGAGACCACCCTATCTAAGGCAGTGACCACCCCCACCTAAGGCAGTGACCACCCCATCTAAGGCAGTGACCACCCCACCTAAGGCAGTGACCACCCCATCTAAGGCAGAGACCACCCCATCTAAGGCAGTGACCACCCCATCTAAGGCAGTAACCACCCCATCTAAGGCAGTCACCACCCCACCTAAGGCAATGACTACCTCATCTTAGGCAGTGACTACCCTATCTAAGACAGTGACCAACCCATCTAAGGCAATAACCACCCCATCTAAGGCAGTGACCATCCCACTGAATTTGCATAACTATAATATTGCAACATGTGTTAATAGATTTATTTGATTCTCAGAAACTAGTCCATGGTTCAGTTTAAATACAGATGTGCAACAAGTGTTGTGTCAAGTTGTATGGGATTATACTATACCATATATAGCCATCAGTAGTGAAGTTGCCAATGGCAACTTGCAGTGCCTACATAAATGTGCACTTTAATATGGGAAATGTGTTCCTTACATGTGATTTTGTTCACAGTTGCACAGAGCTTTAAAGCCCTTGTTACCTGAGGATGATAGTATGAGACCCAATGTAAAGATGTGTTATGTTGTAACTAGTCTGAAGTAAACATTTGTATTATGTAATATTCAGGTTGATCTACGTTGCCAGCGTCAGTCAAGAGCAACCTCTTCTACTGCGGACAACAAAAAAGGATAAAAGAATACCTCCTGACCGAACACAAAGACTATTGTGGTGACAAGAGTACAGAAATCTTGTGGACGTAATCGCTAATAATTATAGTATTATGACCTGTTGTCATATGAGTTGGTTGAATTGAAACCCAACATTTGCTCATTTTGGAAATGATAAAGTATTTGTATGTATGTATGTATGTATGTTATCATGCATGCATGCATGCATGTATGTATTTTACGTTTCACCAAAAATCACTATTATATACACCCACTATGTTGATCAATGTGTTCGTATATGTACCTATAATGCAAGTAAACATTTGCCCAACAAGCTATATATGCTATTACGACACTGGTGCTAATAGCAAGTTTCCTTCAAACAACTTTAAAGTTGTGTTGGTAGACTAATCAAAAAAGTTGTGTGAATCGCATCACTTTCTTAACACAGTTCACAGTCTTATTTTTATGACTTCGGAATTGATTTGAACAGGTCAACTGATTATTTTTATGACTTGGGAATTGATCTGAACAGGCCAACTGATTGGGTATCCCACGACATTCATACTTCCCTGGACACACAACTGATTGGTCAGTCTTTGCTGGGTGTCCCACGACGGCCACACTTCACTGGACACACAACCGATTGGTCAGTCCTTGCTGGGTGTCCCACGACGGCCAGACTTCACTGGACACACAACCGATTGATCAGTCCTTGCTGGGTGTCCCACGATGGTGACACTTCACTGAACACACAACCATGAGATGGAAAGTGCATATGCAGTGCGCCATCGTGACGTTTGTGCAGATACACAAACAACAACACAGGAGCTCTTACGTCTAGGGAATTCTCCTTCCTCAGCTCTGGACTCCTTGGAATAGGATTTGTAAATCGAACATGGTGACGGGTATCCCCAGATCTCTGCTGACCAGGCATACTCTCCTGATCTGCAATGGTGCTATAAGTAATTATTCGGTGAGTGAAGTGTTCACGTATGGACTGTTCCTTACCAAAGTGGATATAGAGTACCAAAATATAATTATGAAGATAATTAAATTATAACACTGTATCTAATATAAAAATGTGTACATTAAAAAATGTGACAAGAAATCACCAAATTATGCATCCATATGTCATAACAATGTGGCAACTTGCCTTCATTGTTTTTATGACATTGTCACCTTTTGTTAATCTTTCTTCATGACAATTACTGATGTCTTAACTGATGCAGTGATATAACATGCTTTATCATTCAATAAAATTTCCGTTTTTATACATTATACACACTACCTCAATCTGCCGTCCCCTTTCCCCAGCAAACATGATGCGGCATAGAGTCAACCTAAGACTCTGTCATATGACGCTCGCATAGATTTAAGAAGATGCTGGCGTCTAAGTAGCAATATCAATGTTATCAACAATTATGTACCATGTAAAACGTCCGTGTCATAAGATTATTCCTGTAAATTCCAGATATCTATTCATGTGATGGCTGCACTGTGCGAGTTAAAAATATATAGTTAGCTTTCTACTCACCAGATGTCAGTATTGTCATTTGCTGTTCACTGAAATGTGATATGAATATGTATGCAAATATCAACCCAATCTACACAATTATCACCAATAGTAATTACTGGATTAAAAACTACCAAGTCTTGCTTGTTTCAGTGTATACTGAACCTGTTGTCGTTTATTGACATCTGACATTTCAGTGTCCTGTCTCAACATTATTGAAGAGTATACAAGCAAACTTCAGGTGCTGTGATTTTTAACACTGTAATTTCAAATATGTGAACACAATAGAGCCTCCCTCCCTCTCTTAACCGAATGTGTAGACAAAGTCAAGACATAAGGATGCTGCCAAACACGTATTTATAATTGACATTAAATTACTGGTCAATGTAGTGGTTAAACCCTGACAGTCTGCCAGTTCCAGCCAAGCTTAAGACACCTATCAGAAGCTCACCAGTGTATCCATCCCTTGACTGAGGGAAACCCTCTTCCGCCTACACCACTGCCTGTCTGCAACTTCACTGTTTTTCTCTCTGTCTACAACTATATAACATCCAAGCCTGGCTGACCAAACACTTACTAACCATTCATTAACTCTCACTTTCTGGCCTTCTAGTTTGAACAGACTAAGTGTTTTTAAGTGTTGTATGACTGTCTTTAAGGACTCTGGCTGGGAGTTTACCCGTGTTGTATGATTTTTAGAACTCTGGCTGGGAGTTCATCTGGGCATGTAGCTTTTAGATTTAGATTTTCCAGCTGCTTTATTACGCCATCTATGCCAATTTCGAGAAGGAGGATGTAGGGGTAAGTAGAGGGGGCTATTTGGGGGATGGGGTGCTTTTTTTGGGTAAATACAGAGCTACTCTCGTGTACAGTTACTTCAATGTGTTACACACATACTCTAGTTTAAAGTTACTTCAATGTGTTAAACGCATACTCTCGTGTACATTTATATTTATTTCAATGTGTTACACGCATACTCTCGTGTACATTTACTTCAATTTGTTACACGCATACTCTCGTGCACACTTACTTCAATGTGTTAAACGCATACTCTCGTGTACATTTATATTTATTTCAATGTGTTACACGCATACTCTCGTGTACATTTACTTCAATTTGTTACACGCATACTCTCGTGCACACTTACTTCAATGTGTTAAACGCATACTCTCGTGTACATTTATTTCAATGTGTTACACGAATACTCTCGTGTACAGTTACTTCAATGTGTTAAATGCATACTCTCATGTACATTTATTTCAATATGTTACACACGTACTCTCATGTACGGTTACTTCAATGTGTTTCACGCGTACACTCGGTACAGTTACTTACATGCATACTCTCGGTACAGTTACTTCAACGTGTTACACGCACACAGTCGGTACAGCTATTTCGATGTGTTACACGCATACACTCGTGTACAGTTAGTTATATGTGCTACATGCGTACTCTCGTGCACAGCTACTTCACTTTTGTGTTATTTCAATGTGTTACACGCATACTCTCATGTACTTTCACTTCAGTATGTTACACATGTACTCTCGTGTTCAGTTACTTCAATGTGTTACCATGTACTCTCGTATACAATTTCAGCTCCCATGGTTCCACACACAAGAACACAATACTAGGATCAGTATATAGATCACCAGACCTAAGTACAAAGTACGTATTTATTCAGAATCTTGATAGAATACGCAAACAACTCCAGAATGAAAACATAAACATTGTTATCTATGGTGACACAAACATCATTATCTGTGGTGATTCAAACGTCATTATTGTTTGTGACACAAACATCGTTTTCTGTGGTGAAACAAACATCATTATCTGTGATTACAAAAACAAGATTATCGGTGGTGATACAAACATCATAATATGTGGTGACACAAATATCATCATCTGTGGTGACACAAACATCATTATATGTGATGACACAAACATCATTATCTGTGGTGATACAAACATCATTATCGGTTGTGACACAAACACCGTTTTCTGTGGGGACACTAACATCATTATCTGTGATTACATAAACAACATTATCGATGGTGATACAAACATCATTATCTGTGGTGACACAAATATCATTATATATGGTGACAACAGCATCATTATCTGTTGTGATACAAACATCATTATCTGTTGAGAATGAGCCAGGAGAAGACGGAAGTGATGTGGTTGGGACATCAGAGAGATAACTTGAACATTAGTTTGGATGGTAAGGAGATCAACAAAGTGGGTGGCTTTGTGTAAATTGGAGGAATGGCTAATGAGGATGGGCATTCAGAGGTAGAAGAGCGATGTAGGATACAACAGGGAGCGAATGCTTGGGGAAAGATAGTGGGTGTCATGTTGGAAAAAACATTTTGAAATGGCTGAAAAGGGAAGTCCTGAGAGCCTTTGTTAAACCAGTATGCCTGTATCTGTATCTGTAGACAGTGGCTTTGACAGAACAACAACAGCAGCTGCAAGTTTAGTTCTTGGAAAGTCAAATAACAAGAACAAAGAGGATTGACGAAAGAAGGATGAACGACCTGAGGAAAGATGGGATGCAACAGGACAGCTGAACATGAAGATGGGTGAGAAGCACCGTAAGATGGGAATGCAGCATGGTAAGGATGGATGCAGACAAACTAGTAAAGAGAGTGGAAGAGAGAGGTAGAAAACATCAAGAATGCAAGAAAAGGGGAAACGAACAGCTAAGATGGAAGGAATGCCTGTGGTGGGATACGAGAAGATCGGGGGAGGATGAAAGATGGAGAGGGGGCGGAAAGTATGGAAAGAATCAACAGAAAGAGTTACTCGACAATATTTTACCTGACCCTAACCCATGTACAGCAGGGAACAAAGAGGAAAAGCACCGTTAGTTTGGTAAACAAAAAGTTATGTTTACTAAATCCAAGAATATGATCAACATTTTCATAAACAGTGCATGAATTGCTTACGAGAAAAACATTTTAATTAAAAATTTGCTAAATTGTAGCAACCCTCTACAGACATGGGGTTGTGTGACCATGATGCACCATTTAGAAATCTGGTGCCTATGAAAGTAACACGATTCTCTCCAGAGCCTTTTTCTCATGACACACCTATCTCACTGATTGACCTATCTCACGTGCGACGAGGCTTCCATCATTGCTGACCATGACGCTCCACAACTGGATAGTGGATAAGTTACAGTTTTCCTGGCCAGTGTTGAGCACATTGGCATTGAAGACCACGTGATCTATCAAATTCTTCAGACAAGGACTAGTCCATGAAAATTGGCAGCGTGCAGAATCCTTCATCCTGTCTGACACAAGCACACAAGATACATAGATCTGAAGGTCTGCGTCAATCAAACAGTTCGCACACCCACACTTTGGTATTCTGTTGAGGAACATTAGAAAATCAATATCTCATATGTATCTCTGTTTGAGCAATATGCATTTTACCAAATGGGTGTACTCATATAAATGACGTACTCTTCTTGACTACAGCATGCCCATAACAAATAAATATCCTTTGACAAGGTACAGGGAAAGAATATATAACAACATTTAACAAATCAAGCTGGTTACCAAAACAAAAGCCATTACCACTCAGCGCTAATACTGATTTATTAAAACAATTGTAAAAGTTAGTTTATCAATTTAATGTGACATTCTCCCCTCCCCCATAATTCATCGTTACAGTTTTTGTAATGTATGTTCCACTCATAATCCAATGAATTTGCAAGAGGACCATGAATGGCCTGCTTCCAAGGCGATTATGTCTACTTATGACACCAACCTGTACCAACACACAAAGTGTGGATAGGCAAGAGCGATCTGATTGAAGTGACCCTCCATATTGTTCACTCTTGGTCCACCAAAGTTGTTCATGCCTGCCGCAGCACCTGTAAAAAGACTTCAAGTAAAGGTATGTTTATATATAAACAACAATGTAACCAGTCCTTGGGATTGTTCAACGTGCTTAACAGTTCACCCCCTGGCTGACCAGTTAATTCCGACACCTTCTGAACTTCTCTGGGAAGCATTCAGCAATGATACAATTACTGTGCGAAGATTATTCGTTCACATTTCCACACTCGTCTGTACATGGGTACTCATTTATAGCTGAGTGAACTGTGGTAATGTGGTGGAACAAAACTGACAAAGCTTTGGTACGGCAGCAATTGGATTTGAACACGGGTTCCCTCAGCCGAGTCTGGCGTTTTAACATTGTGTGGTAGAAATATAATGAATAAATATTTTTGTCATATTTCGAAGCATAGGCATATTGAAAGAGATGAAGCAGTCAAATTTATGAACTTTCTAACTTCTCATGAGACAAATTCCCAGCAAATGTTTTTATAGTGTACACAGCCATTGTCTTAACCAAAACATGTACTTACATCTATTGATTTGCATCTTTAACAAAGAACAACACTGTTGCATTTTAACTTTTCATGGCTATCGCTTGTCGAGGGAAATATTCAGAATGGTCTTCGTGCAGTAACTGCAGCATGACTGAGTGCTTCCCAGAGAAGTCGAGATGAAGTTGGAATGAACAGGTGTGGTAGTGGGTGAAGTGTAAAACACTTTGAACAGTACAAAGGACTGGATACGACGAACATAATTTTCATGCGTATATGTCTGCCAACCTCCCTGTCTGCTTCCATCCCCGATTACGTATTCCCGACATTACAACATGCATGTGTCGATACAATTAGGATAAATGCTTCCCAGAGAAGTTGCGATACATTTTATCCAATGTAAGGGGCTGTCCTTTTCTGCCAACATTTAAATCACATTTACAGCAGAACACTGAACGTACACCAACTGATGCGTACTATTATTTTTTTGTGTAACCGTGTTGAGAAAATTGCTGTAAACAGAACGATTACGTATCCTCAATAGAACAACACGCATGTGTCGATACAATTGGGATACCAGAATAATTGCGACATAGAAATTGCCCTTCTAAGTGAGGATTGCAACGTCATTCAGGGCGTTGACAGGTGTCAAGGCGTGGTGCTGGAAAAGATTATCTGATGCAGGCAGGACAACGCCGTCCGAGCGCAAGGACAATGCCTGTCGTGGTTCGTTGATTACCTTCGCCAGCACAGAAAACAGACCACAAGGGTTCATTCCTGTTTACCAGCTAGCATGCAGGGAATTCTTGCATTTAGCGTGTCTTATATAGCAATCCATGCGAAGTTGGTGATTCTTCTTCCAAAAATTTGTATACGGTGTACGGCCTACCATGACTGAAGAATGATCAATTGGAGAAATATGGAGGAGTGTGCAAGATAGCATTTCGTGTGCTACATCCGTGTTGGCGTGCATGTTATCTATTTCAACATACGTTGCATATCAATAGCACACGCTGCGTGCTTCTTGTGGTGTTCTCTGTGAAAGCTGATTTCATCTAGATAGGTAGAAATGCATTGCGTTGACAGCCAGTCGGATGAAATTGGTAAAGAAAGAGATGATTCGAGACAGCTACTAACAAAAGGTGCATTATAAACAGGGACTTTGTGACCTACCAGAATGCGGAAGGTTTGTGTATAAACATTATGTGGCTTTGTAGATAAATAATATCTATACTACGGAGTACACATGTTTGATATGGTATTAATTCTGATACATATTTTATTCATTCTACAAACGATTTATCATTTCATATGGAGTTTTGAATAATGTATTGGGACAGATTACTAATTAGTGACAGCTATGTTTTTCTGCTTCTGATGAAATTCATGACTGTGTATTAGTCGCATGAAAATTTGGCTAGACTGTTGCTGGCAAGGAGACGAGACACTTTCTAGGCGTTTTGGCTTATTGTTGGCTAACGTAACTGTTGTGTGCATTTGTTCAACAAAGTAACGGCGGTGGGAATTGCTAGATGCATAGATAATAAACAGACATACCAGTTAACACAACTGTTCGATGAACCTATTGCCAATATAATAAACCTTTTCCACTTGGAATGTGTTGTATTCCTAAGACAGGGTTTTGTAGGGTTGTTGATATCAATTACACGGCCAACGTTCTAGTAGACGCCATCTTAGAGTGATCACTTCCGGCGCATGCGCATAATTTTCACCACTAGATCTGCATAATTCAATATCAATAACATAGACTAGTAATATTATTTATGCATGTTATACACTTTGCTGCATTACAACATGAACTATGCCATATAAAAAACATTCTAATTAACTAAATTGTTTAATGAGTATTTGTTATGTCAATTAAATGTGAAGTGAACATGTCTCAAGAGTTCACACCACACATTTATCTAAACAGGGTATACATACTATATAAACGGGTAGACGTGTTGTAATAAGTGTTGCAAGCTCGACATATAGGGATTGTCAGTAGTTTGGGTGGAGAACTACATGGTCTGGGGGCCGACAAATCTCTCCCCTGAGAGCTGCTCGATAAGCAACCATAAGAGACTCGGTGACTGTGGATTGGTCTCTCCACCGACCGATAGGAGGTGCAACCAAATAGCAGATAATGCTAAGTGTCACTCACGTCATTGGTCTCTTATTTTTTCAAAAAAAGAACATCAATCATTACATATTCAGATAAATGTTATTATTCTCGATTCACATTAGTTGGTCAATCGGCATCAGTTTTATTGTCATCGTAGCAAACGTCAGTCAATCCATAATCAATTACATGTCAATTATTATGTTGATGTCCTTCCTTGCATTTTAGTAAATCAATGCTTTCATTACATCATTCTACGTCACTCCCAAAACAAAAAGGCTATATAATATTAGTGTTTTATGGCACTCCAGCACACATGCAAATTTGTTCTCTTCGAAGAACTGCCAGGTGACACTGTTATGCCAATGCTTTCCACACGTTTTGATTTTACTCGGCTTCTCTACATACAATCTAAAGTCTGACACATCAGGAAACGTATTGCAACATATTGTGCACACCTGTGGTCTTTGTCATCCAATGGAAGATTTTGTGGAGACAATCTCTGAGCTAGTTTTGGAAGTGATTTGTATCTCGTGTAGCCAAAATAGCATAGGTATGTGATCTGTTAGTATACATTTGGTGATCCAAGTTGTGACGATGGATAACTGAGCCAAGTAGAGTAGCGTAGAGAGTGAAACACCCTGAGGAACATTACGTGAAGTAGGGAGGGCAGCTGAGAAACAATTCGCTATCTTCATTCTTTTGTATCTATCAGTTAAATATTATGAGAACCAGCTCTGTTCCAGATATGCCACACCACATTGACACACTTTTAATAAGTTGTCCTGTGACCAATGGTATCAAATGCAGCAGATAGCTTCAGCAAGGAAATGGTTTTCTTCCATACACTTCCTGGACCCACTACCCAGTGTGTAGATCCGCTCAAGTCTGGTCAATAATAGATTTAACACCTACAAATGGTTCACTGAATGGTATAAATTCAGTCAACACTTGATCATTTGCTGTGTCGCCAGAAAGTATGCACTGATTGTCCTTAAACACTTCCAGGAGAAACCATGTGGCAATATCTTTATTTGTTGGACCCCCGACTGCAACGTTATTTTTTAAATTATATAATAATTTATAACATTTGCATACATTAAATGTAACAACGGTAATAATAAATACATTTGTATATGGGCGTTTTCACGTACAGGGAACACTTTTGCCAAAATGAACTTTCCCGCATAGAATTGAAATAATTATTGGTGTAATATTAATTCAGTCTAATTACCATACAATTTTTTAGGCTGAGCGGGATTGAGAGACTTTACGTGAAACCGTAAATAATCTGTATATCTGGACAGACGTCTTTAAAAACAAAGGCGCTAAAATACGATTAGATGGAACGTGATACGTCTCTTTCATGGTCAAAAGCAAATTAATTAATTTTCACCTAAATTAGCTAAGGAAGCTCCAGCACATGATCACAGAACAGAATAAACTAATGAAATCTAAATCTATATTCCTCGCTCACTTACCATATGTTTCTGGGATAATCTCAGCTGATGGATGCACAATAACCAACTCACTTCTTCGTGGTGATGTCCTACTCATGACAGATGGAGCCCACAGCTGACCCATTGGGTCTGGAATGATATTAACAGACGTCGTCATTTCATCCTCCCAAAGACCAATAAATGAATGGGACAAATTTTCTACAGTTTCTGTTAACGCAGGCCATGTGAATATGTTACAAACACCATTTACAAATATCTTGTTATACATAGGTGTAAGAAAACCTGTCTAATTAAATAGCTTCCTTTTCTGTCTGAATCAACCAATGGTTCCATTCCAAAAATATATATAATTCTAACTCGACCAAACATTACATCTATATTACACATCTGTTGAATAATAGTGAAATGATAGGATGAATATTTGAAGCAGTGTGCCGACGACCATAAAAGGATGAACATTTGCAGCAGTAAAAAATACCCCAAAAAGACATCTTGGTGCACCCTGGGGCAAGACAGCCACCCGAATACCTGGGGCAGTTCGGTCTACAACTGTTTCCCGGTGTTTTAGTTATGTCATGTTTGATAGCCCTGACAGTACATGGCAAAGTCAGTTTAGGTTGCCCACCATGGCATTGTGTTCTTTTGACTGTCGAGGACATCAAATATACGTCATGCCTGGACGATTCTGATCGAACGCAGCAACAAGTTGAATGTTAAACCTCTAACCATGAATAAAATACCGAAATAAGGAGTTATGTACCATATTGGTTCGTCCATATAAATATGGACGAAACATTGCCTGAATAATAATATACATACACACATGCACATGATCACATAATAGAATAAACTAATGAAATCTAAATCTATATTCCTCGCTCACTTACCATATGCTTCTGGGATAATCTCAGCTGATGGATGCACAACAACCAACTCACTTCTTCGTGGTGATGTCCTACTCACAAGAGATGGATTCCACAGCTGACCCATTGTGCCTGGAATGATATTAACAGACGTCGTCATTTCATCCTCCCAAAGACCAATAAATGAATGGGAAAAATTTTCTACAGTTTCTGTTAATGCAGGCCATGTGAATATGTTACAAACACCATTTACAAATATCTTGTTACATATAGGTGTAAGAAAACCTGTCTAATTAAATAGCTTCCTTTTCTGTCTGAATCAACCAATGGTTCCATTCCAAAAATATATATAATTCTAACTCGACCAAACATTACATCTATATTACACATCTGTTGAATAATACTGAAATGATAGGATGAACATTTGAAGCAGTGTGCCGACGACCATAAAAGGATGAAAATTTGCAGCAGTAAAAAATACCCCAAAAAGCCATCTTGGTGCACCCTGGGACAAGACAGCCACACGTATACCTGGGGCAGTTCGGTCTACAACTCCTTCCCCGGTGTTTTTAGTTATGTCATGTTTGATAGCCCTGACAGTACATGGCAAAGTCAGTTTAGGTTGCCCAACCATGGCATTGTGTTCTTTTGACTGTCGAGGACATCAAATATACGTCATGCCTGGACGATTCTGATCGAACGCAGCAACAAGTTGAATGTTGAACCTCTAACCATGAATAAAATACCGAAATAAGGAGTTATGTACCATATTGGTTCGTCCATATAAATATGGACGAAACATTGCCTGAATAATAATATACATACACACATGCAAATGATCACAGAACAGAATAAACTAATGAAATCTAAATCTATATTCCTCGCTCACTTACCATATGCTTCTGGGATAATCTCAGCTGATGGATGCACAATAACCAACTCACTTCTTCGTGGTGATGTCCTACTCATGAGAGATGGATTCCACAGCTGACCCATTGTGTCTGGAATGATATTAACAGACGTCGTCATTTCATCCTCCCAAAGGCCAATAAATGAATGGGACACATTTTCTACAGTTTCTTTTAATGCAGGCCATGTGAATATGTTACAAACACCATTTACAAATATCTTGTTATACATAGGTGTAAGAAAACCTGTCTAATTAAATAGCTTCCTTTTCTGTCTGAATCAACAAATGGTTCTATTCCAAAAATATATATAATTCTAACTCGACCAAACATTACATCTATATTACACATCTGTTGAATAATACTGAAATTATAGGATGAACCTTTGAAGCAGTGTGCCGACGACCATAAAAGGATGAACATTTGCAGCAGTAAAAAATACCCCAAAAAGACATCTTGGTGCACCCTGGGGCAAGACAGCCACCCGAATACCTGGGGCAGTTCGGTCTACAACTGTTTCCCGGTGTTTTAGTTATGTCATGTTTGATAGCCCTGACAGTACATGGCAAAGTCAGTTTAGGTTGCCCACCATGGCATTGTGTTCTTTTGACTGTCGAGGACATCAAATATACGTCATGCCTGGACGATTCTGATCGAACGCAGCAACAAGTTGAATGTTAAACCTCTAACCATGAATAAAATACCGAAATAAGGAGTTATGTACCATATTGGTTCGTCCATATAAATATGGACGAAACATTGCCTGAATAATAATATACATACACACATGCACATGATCACAGAACAGAATAAACTAATGAAATCTAAATCTATATTCCTCGCTCACTTACCATATGCTTCTGGGATAATCTCAGCTAATGGATGCACAACAACCAACTCACTTCTTCGTGGTGATGTCCTACTCACAAGAGATGGAGTCCACAGCTGACCCATTGTGTCTGGAATTATATTAACGGACGTCGTCATTTCATCCTCCCAAAGACCAATAAATGAATGGGACAAATTTTCTACAGTTTCTGTTAATGCAGGCCATGTGAATATGTTACAAACACCATTTACAAATATCTTGTTACATATAGGTGTAAGAAAACCTGTCTAATTAAATAGCTTCCTTTTCTGTCTGAATCAACCAATGGTTCCATTCCAAAAATATATATAATTCTAACTCGACCAAACATTACATCTATATTACACATCTGTTGAATAATACTGAAATGATAGGATGAACATTTGAAGCAGTGTGCCGACGACCATAAAAGGATGAAAATTTGCAGCAGTAAAAAATACCCCAAAAAGCCATCTTGGTGCACCCTGGGGCAAGACAGCCACCCGTATACCTGGGGCAGTTCGGTCTACAACTCCTTCCCCGGTGTTTTTAGTTATGTCATGTTTGATAGCCCTGACAGTATATGGCAAAGTCAGTTTAGGTTGCCCAGCATTGGCATTGTGTTCTTTTGACTGTCGAGGACATCAAATATACGTCATGCCTGGACGATTCTGATCGAACGCAGCAACAAGTTGAATGTTAAACCTCTAACCATGAATAAAATACCGAAATAAGGAGTTATGTACCATATTGGTTCGTCCATATAAATATGGACGAAACATTGCCTGAATAATAATATACACACACACATACAAATATTATGATAGTACACAGGCTATAACTGTTGTCAAGTAAAAATGGAGTTAGCACATAAAATATACATTCCAATTCATAAATTGGTGAAATGTTATAAAAGTGTTATATGCACGTATTTCCACAGTGACTGGCTGTGGTAGTGTTTGAATGTTTAGTGTCATTGTAAAATTAAAACAAATGCCTCTTTCCTTTGTTTACATGTGATACAATTCAGAAAATAGTAATAAGTTATCCTACTCAATAGAACCATATAACCAGAATGCATGTAATTCCAAAAACAATGCCCCGAAAGCGGCGGTGACCAGAAGAGTTGCACGAGTCATTGTATGTTCGCTGACCCAGTCGCACAACCACGATTCATATCAGTTATCATCTCTCTGATTGTATACCTACCAATATTATCTGGACAATATCTCAAATATCGTAACTTAATATATATATAATCTAATTTACTGAAATATCTAATTCTTGTAATTCTAGATCTCGTTAATGTGACTTACCAAAGTTGTTTCGGTGGATATACTGAAGGAGTGATTTCACCATCTCTACGGAGATAACCTTGAAAGATGCCAAGGCCACTAAACGGGGTGTGTAGTGGTGATGCATAGGAATCCGGTCACGCTCCACGTATGTACATGGTTGTACTCAGAACACACTGCAAACACAGCAGTGAGCTACAGTGATTCACTTTCCTTTATTCAAGCACCTGATACTGATAAGCCGCGTCTTATCAAACGAAATCTGATATGATCATAATCAATGCTTCAATTTGGATTACTTGAAAAGAAAACCAAGCTTTTACTTGTATATTTTATATAGATGTGGATGTCAGAGTATATGTAATTGATGGCACACTAAAAATCAACCCATAAATGTTACATAGTCACCATCAAGAAATAAAGCTTTTCCAGGCATATTTGAATATTTTCCAAAGACATATACTTGAGAATTGGACCTACCACAGACGAGATGCTTCGATGACAATATCACCTTAGTGATGGGACTGGTGTGTACAGAGAACGTCTGGATGAGCTGTGGGCCCTGTCCAATTGACTCTGGGTGCTGCAGAACGACATGCGCAGCTCCCGAAATTGTCCAGTAAGCTGTCTCAATCCATTTCCCACTCAGGGCTGAAAACAGTCAAGCAATGTACAACACAAAAACAGCCCTGCTTAAAAAGGAGCAACTTGCACATTAGCGTAAGAAATATAATCAACACATCTAAATGAGACGTTAGTGTTAACTGTAGTTTCTCTGAATTAGTCATTATTTATAACATTTAGTTTTTTAACATTCTAGACAAATGTAACAAGCAGGGAGACTCACCTGTTGTGGGGGCGAGATAGATATTGAGGGTTGTGACACTGTCCCTACTATGGTATATGTCCTTCATACGCAGCGGGAACTTCTGCATATATGTAGGTAGGATGCAGAAACAATACTCAATCAGCTTTAGTTTTCAATATCTGCATAAACATATTATGTCTACTCTATCTAATCTATAAAGAAGTTTATGTTGGTATGTCAGTTGTGTCCTATTCACGGACGTATTTGTGGGCCATTCTAGATGAAACTGTACAAGGTGACACAGGAGCCCCTTCTGACGAACATGGAAGGTCATATGGGGAACCATCCATATGGGCGCCCGGGGTGGGAATTACATATTAAAAAGGCTTTATTTTGCTTTCTATGTCATCATAAAGATAATAATTATGGCTGCCTTTTTCATATCGATACCAGCATTACACCAACTACTGTCCTGTCAGTGCACCAGCTTATATTAAATGTGTGGCCGTGGTGAGAGTCCTTGTTGACCACCACTGTCTCCGGGCCTGGGAAGCTTTGGTGGATTCTGATCCATTCAGCCTTGTTCTCAGATTCTCTTCAACCAAACTGGCTTTCTGCATCCTCTAGCACCACATCTGTAAAAATCAAACATCTTCTTCTTTGTAAGGTGACCAAAGTACTGAAGCTTTCTTGTCATCACTGTTCTCAATAATCAACAATTGTTTTCGATTTTACTTACATAGTCATTTCTTTTCAATCCAGCTAATAACCAACACTCTTCTATACCGTCGCACCTCAAGAGCGGCAACGTGCTTTTTGCCTGCCCTTTTCAAAGTCTAACACCACCTACCTACGTAGCATATCAGTCCGTTGTTACCAGCCTGGGATAGATAATGACCCAACCGTGTCATACCTTGTCACTGGAACCATGTTCTTTACCTACAATACATTTCCTCTGAAGAAGCTGAACGAATGATACTGCATTCCACAAAGAGCACTACATGTACTAGTGTTTACGTCAATTCTGGTTAAATCATGGTTAATAAATGAACAATTTAACTAACAAATTATCTTGGACGGATAATACACAGTATGCTATTAATATTTTCTGACTTTCTTTTGTAAAAAGGGCATGCAAACTGCGTTTTATTTATGTGACTACTTGCCAGTTCTGTGTCATGGCATGCCACACCAAAACCTTGCCTGTCTTGCTGAGTACAGCCACCATCAGATAATTACCTGCCAGTTTAGTGTCATGGCATGCCACACCCCGACCGTGCCTGTTTTACTGAGTGTAGCCACCTAGAGAAAATTACCTGCTAGTTTTGTGTCATTACATAAAACACATCGACCTTGCCTCTCCTACTGAGTACAGCCACCATAAGAGAATTACCTGCTAGTTTTGTGTCATGACATAAAACACCCCGACCTTGCCTCTCCTACTGAGTACAGCCACCGTGAGAGAATTACCTGCCAGATCTGTGCCATGGCATGCTACACAACGGCATTGCCTCTCCTACCGAGTACATCCACGGTGAGGTTATTGCGTGCCAGTTCTGTGCCATTGCATGCCACACCCCGAATTTGCTGTCCTACTGAGTATAGCCACCGTGAGCAAATTACCTGCCAGTTCTGTGCCGTGGAATGCCACACCCCGACTTTGCCTTTCTTACTGAGAACAGCCACCGTGATAGATTTAACTGCCTGTTCTGTGTCATGGCGTGCAACACCTAGACCTGTCATGTTCCTGAGAACAAAAAGAAGAGTTGTGGTTGGATATGGGTTGTCGGAAGAGTTTCCAGTTAACATCGGTTAGAGGCAAGGGAGTGACCCTTTCCTCTTTATCATAGTGCTTGCACTAATCACCAGGAAAATCAGCATAAACGATGTTCTCATGTAGGTGTTGTATGCAAATGATCTGGCCATGACAGCAGACAACAAACAAGAACTACAGGAAGTGTTGGCAGAATGGAAGGGGGTGTTCAAGGAGCACGGACTGAAAATGAGCCGAGAGAAGACAGAAATCATGTGGGTTGGACATCAGACAGAGGATTTGAACATTAGTTTGGATGGTAAGGAGATCAACAAAGTGGATGGTTTTGTGTACCTTGGAGGAATGGTTAAGGAGGATGGGCATTCAGAGGTAGAAATGCGATTTCGGATACAGCAGGGAGCGAATGCTCGGGGAAAGGTAGAGGGAGTCATGTTGGACAGAAACATTTTGATAAAGCTTAAAAGTCCTGAGAGCTTGCGTTACACCAGCATGCCTGTATCTGGAGACAGTGGCGTTGACAGAACAATAATAGCAGCTGCAAGTTTGGTTATGGGTTCGTCGAATATCAAGAACAAAAAGGGCTGACGGAAGAAGGATGAACAACCTGAGGAAAGATGGGACGCAACAGGAAGATTGGTGAGAAGCAAGGTGATATGGGCAGGCCACATGGTAAGGATGGATGCAGACAAACTAGTAAAGAGAGTGGAAGAGAACGGTAGAAAACATCAAGAATGCAAGAAAAGGGGAAACGAACAGCTAATATGGAAGGAATGCCTGTGGTGGGATACGAGAAGATCGGGGGAGGATGAAAGATGGAGAGGGGGCGGAAAGTATGGAAAGAATCAACAGAAAGAGTTACTCGACAATATTTTACCTGACCCTAACCCATGTACAGCAGGGAACCAAGAGGAAATGCAACGTTAGCTTGGTAAAAAAAAGTTATGCATAATAAATCCAAGAATATAATCAACATTTTTATAAACAATGTATCAATTGCTTACGAGAAAAAATATTTCAATGCAACATTTGCTAAATTTTAGCATCCCTCTACAGACATGGTGTTCTGTGACTATGATGCACCATTTAGAAAACTGGTGCCTATGACAGTGACATGATTCTCTCCAGAGCCTATTTCTCATGACACAATTATCTCACTGACTGACTTATCTCACGTGTGACGAGGCTGCCATCATTGTTGACCATGACGCTCCACAACTGGATAGTGGGCTGGAAGGTGGCGGCCACCATCATGTTACAGTTCTCCTGGCCAGTGTTGAGTACCTTGGCATTGCGGACCACCTTATCTATCAAATCCATCAGAAAAGTTACATAGATCTGTAGATCTCCTTCAATGAAACAATTTTACGCCCACACTTTGATATTCTGCAAAGGACAACAATCTATCATATGTATCTGTGTTTGAGTAACATATGCATTTTCCCAGGTGGTTGTATTCATATAAATGACGTACCCTTCTTGAATACAGCATGCTCATAGAAATAAAATATCCTTTGACAAGAAGGATGTACAGTGAAATAATAAATAACATTAAACAAATCAAGCTGGTTACCAAAACAAAAGCCATTACCACTCAGCGCTAATATTGATTTATTAGAACAAATATAAAAGTTAGTTTCTCAATTTAATGTGACATTCTCCCCTCCCCCACAATTCATCGTTACAGTTTATTGCAATGTCTGTTCCACCCATAATCCAATTAATTTCCAAGAGAACCATGACTGGCCTGCTTCCAAGGCGATTATGTCTACTTATGACACCAACCTGTACCAACACACAAAGTGGGGATAGGCAAGAGCGATCTGATTGAAGTGACCCTTGATATTGTTCACTCTTGGTCCACCAAAATTGTTCCTGGCTGGCGCAGCACCTGTAAAAAGACTTCAAGTAAAGACATGTTTATATATAAACAGCACTGTATCCAGTCCTTGTGATTATTCAACGTGCTTAACAGTTCAACCCCTGGCTGACCAGTTCATTCCAACACTTTCTGAACTTCTCTGGGAAGCATTCAGCAATGATACAATTACTGTTCGAAGATTATTCGTTCACATTTCCACACTCGTCTGTACCAGGGTACTCATTTATAGCTGAGTGAACTGTGGTAATGTGGTGGAACAAAATTGAAAAAGTTTTGGTACGGCAGCAATTGGATTTGAACACGGGTTCCGTCAGCCGAGTCTGGCGTTCTAACATTGTGTGGTAGAAATATAATGAATAAATATTTTTTTCATATTTCGAAGCATAGGCATATTGAAAGAGATGAAGCAGTCAAATTTATGAACTTTCTAACTTCTCATGAGACGAATTCCCAACAGATGTTTTATAGTGTACACAGCCAATGTCTTAACCAAAACATGTAATTACATCTATTGATTTGCATTTTAACAAAGAACAACACTGTTGCCTTTTAACCTTTCATGGCTATCGCTTGTCGAGGGAAATCTCCAGAATGGTCTTCGTGCAGTAAGTGCAGCATGACTGAGTGCTTCCCAGAGAAGTCGAGATGAAGTTGAAATGAACAGGTGTGGTAGTGGGTGAAGTGTAAAACACTTTGAACAGTACAAAGGACTGGATACGACGAACATAATTTTTATGCGTATCTGTCTGCCTCCCTCCCTGTCTGCTTCCATCCCCGATTACGTATTCCCGACATTACAACATGCATGTGTCGATACAATTAGGATAAATGCTTCCCAGAGAAGTTGCGATACATGCTATCCAATGTAAGGGGCTGTCCTTTTCTGCCCACATTTAAATCACATTTACAGCAGAACACTGAACGTACACCAACTGATGCGTACTATTATTTTTTTGTGTAACCGTGTTGAGAAAATTGCTGTAAACAGAACGATTACGTATCCTCAATAGAACAACACGCATGTGTCGATACAATTGGGATACCAGAATAATTGCGACATAGAAATTGCCCTTCTAAGTGAGGAGTGCAACGTCATTCAGGGCGTTGAAAGGTGTCAAGGCGTGGTGCTGCAAAAGATTATCTGATGCAGGCAGGACAACGCCGTCCGAGCGCATAGACAATGCCTGTCGTGGTTCGTTGATTACCTTCGCCAGCACAGACAACAGACCACAAGGGTTCATTCCTGTTTACCAGCCAGCATGCAGTGAATTCTTGCATTTAGCGTGTCTTATATAGCAATCCATGCGAAGTTGGTGATTCTTCTTCCAAAAATTGGTATACGGTGTACAGCCTACCATGACTGAAGAATGATCAATTGGAGAAATATGGAGGAGTGTGCAAGATAGCATTTCGTGTGCTACATCCGTGTTGGCGTGCATGTTATCTGTTTCAACATACGTTGCATATCAATAGCACACGCTGCGTGCTTCTTGTGGTGTTCTCGGTAAAAGCTGATTTCATCTAGATAGGTAGAAATGCATTGCGTTGACAGCCAGTCGGACGAAATTGGTCTTAACAAAAGTGAATTATAAACAGGGACTTTACGACCTACCAGAATGCGGAAGGTTTGTGTGTAAACACTATGTGGCTTTGTAGATAAATAATATCTATACTACGGAGTACACATGTTTGATATGATATTAATTCTGATACATATTTTATTCATTCTACAAACGATTGATCATTTCATATGGAGTTTTGAATAATGTATTGGGACAGATTACTAATTAGTGACAACTATGTTTTTCTGCTTCTGATGAAATTCATAATGTATTAGTCGCATGAAAATTTGGCTAGACTGTTGCTGGCAAGGAGACGAGACACTTTCTAGGCGTTTTGGCTGATTGTTGGCTATCGTAACTGTTATGTGCATTTGTTCAACAAAGTAACGGCGGTGGGAATTACTAGATGCATAGATAATAAACAGACATACCAGTTAACACAACTGTTCGATGACCCTATTGCCAATATAATAAACCTTTTCCACTTGGAGTGTGTTGTATTCCTAAGACAGGGTTTTGTTGGGTTGTTGATATCAATTACACGGCCAACGTTCTAGTAGACGCCATCTTAGAGTGATCACTTCCGGCGCATGCGCATAATTTTCACCACTAGATCTGCATAATTCAATATCAATAACATAGACTAGTAATATTATTTATGCATGTTATGCACTTTGCTGCATTACAACATGAACTATGTCATATAAAAAACATTCTAATTAACTAAATTGTTTAATGAGTATTTGTTATGTCAATTAAATGTGAAGTGAACATGTCTCAAGAGTTCACACCACACATTTATCTAAACAGGGTATACATACTATATAAACGGGTAGACGTGTTGTAATAAGTGTTGCAAGCTCGACATATAGGGATTGTCAGTAGTTTGGGTGGAGAACTACATGGTCTGGGGGCCGACAAATCTCTCCCCTGAGAGCTGCTCGAAAAGCAACCATAAGAGACTCGGTGACTGTGGATTGGTCTCTCCACCGACCGATAGGAGGTGCAACCAAATAGCAGATAATGCTAAGTGTCACTCACGTCATTGGTCTCTTATTTTTTCAAAAAAAGAACATCAATCATTGCATATTCAGATAAAGGTTATTATTCTCGATTCATATTAGTTGGTCAATCGGCATCAGTTTTATTGTCATCGTAGCAAACGTCTGTCAATCCGTAATCAATTACATGTCAATTATTATGTTGATGTCCTTCCTTGCATTTTAGTAAATCAATGCTTTCATTACATCATTCTACGTCACTCCCAAAATAAAAAGGCTATATAATATTAGTGTTTTATGGCACTCCAGCACACATGCAAATTTGTTCTCTTCGAAGAACTGCTAGGTGACACTGTTATGCCAATGCTTTCCACACGTTTTGATTTTACTCGGCTTCTCTACATGCAATCTAAAGTCTGACACATCAGGAAACGTATTGCAACATATTGTTCACACCTGTGGTCTCTGTCATCCAATGGAAGATTTTGTGGAGACAATCTCTTGAGCTAGTTTTGGAAGTGATTTGTATCTCGTGTAGCCAAAATAGCATAGGTATGTGATCTGTTAGTATACATTTGGTGATCCAAGTTGTGACGATGGATAACTGAGCCAAGTAGAGTAGCGTAGAGAGTGAAACACCCTGAGGAACATTACGTGAAGTAGGGAGGGCAGCTGAGAAACAATTCGCTATCTTCATTCTTTTGTATCTATCAGTTAAATATTATGAGAACCAGCTCTGTTCCAGATATGCCACACCACATTGACACACTTTTAATAAGTTGTCCTGTGACCAATGGTATCAAATGCAGCAGATAGCTTCAGCAAGGAAATGGTCTTCTTCCATACACTTCCTGGACCCACTACCCAGTGTGTAGATCCGCTCAAGTCTGGTCAATAATAGATTTAACACCTACAAATGGTTCACTAAATGGTATAAATTCAGCCAACACTTGATCATTTGCTGTGTCGCCAGACAGTATGCACTGATTGTCCTTAAACACTTCCAGGAGAAACCATGTGGCAATATCTTTATTTTGTTGGACCCCCGACTGCAACGTTATTTTTTAAATTATATAATAATTTATAACATTTGCATACATTAAATGTAACAACGGTAATAATAAATACATTTGTATGTGGGCGTTTTCACGTACAGGGAACACTTTTGCCAAAATGAACTTTCCCGCATAGTATTGAAATAATTAATGGTGTAATATTAATTCAGTCTAATTACCATACAATTTTTTAGGCTGAGCGGGATTGAGAGACTTTACGTGAAACCGTAAATAATCTGTATATCTGGACAGACGTCTTTAAAAACAAAGGCGCTAAAATACGATTAGATGGAACGTGATACGTCTCTTTCATGGTCAAAAGCAAATTAATTAATTTTCACCTAAATTAGCTAAGGAAGCTCCAGCACATGATCACAGAACAGAATAAACTAATGAAATCTAAATCTATATTCCTCGCTCACTTACCATATGTTTCTGGGATAATCTCAGCTGATGGATGCACAATAACCAACTCACTTCTTCGTGGTGATGTCCTACTCATGAGAGATGGAGTCCACAGCTGACCCATTGTGTCTGGAATGATATTAACAGACGTCGTCATTTCATCCTCCCAAAGACCAATAAATGAATGGGACAAATTTTCTACAGTTTCTGTTAATGCAGACCATGTGAATATGTTACAAACACCATTTACAAATATCTTGTTACATATAGGTGTAAGAAAACCTGTCTAATTAAATAGCTTCCTTTACTGTCTGAATCAACCAATGGTTCCATTCCAAAAATATATATAATTCTAACTCGACCAAACATTACATCTATATTACACATCTGATGAATAATAGTGAAATGATAGGATGAACATTTGAAGCAGTGTGCCGACGACCATAAAAGGATGAAAATTTGCAGCAGTAAAAAATACCCCAAAAAGCCATCTTGGTGCACCCTGGGACAAGACAGCCACACGTATACCTGGGGCAGTTCGGTCTACAACTCCTTCCCCGGTGTTTTTAGTTATGTCATGTTTGATAGCCCTGACAGTACATGGCAAAGTCAGTTTAGGTTGCCCAACCATGGCATTGTGTTCTTTTGACTGTGGAGGACATCAAATATACGTCATGCCTGGACGATTCTGATCGAACGCAGCAACAAGTTGAATGTTAAACCTCTAACCATGAATAAAATACCGAAATAAGGAGTTATGTACCATATTGGTTCGTCCATATAAATATGGACGAAACATTGCCTGAATAATAATATACATACACACATGCACATGATCACAGAACAGAATTAACTAATGAAATCTAAATCTATATTCCTCGCTCACTTACCATATGCTTCTGGGATAATCTCAGCTGATGGATGCACAACAACCAACTCACTTCTTCGTGGTGATGTCCTACTCACAAGAGATGGATTCCACAGCTGACCCATTGTGTCTGGAATGATATTAACAGACGTCGTCATTTCATCCTCCGAAAGACCAATAAATGAATGGGACAAATTTTCTACAGTTTCTGTTAATGCAGGTCATGTGAATATGTTACAAACACCATTTACAAATATCTTGTTACACATAGGTGTAAGAAAACCTGTCTAATTAAATAGCTTCCTTTTCTGTCTGAATCAACCAATGGTTCCATTCCAAAAATATATATAATTCTAACTCGACCAAACATTACATCTATATTACACATCTGTTGAATAATACTGAAATTATAGGATGAACATTTGAAGCAGTGTGCCGACGACCATAAAAGGATGAAAATTTGCAGCAGTAAAAAATACCCCAAAAAGCCATCTTGGTGCACCCTGGGACAAGACAGCCACAAGTATACCTGGGGCAGTTCGGTCTACAACTCCTTCCCCGGTGTTTTTAGTTATGTCATGTTTGATAGCCCTGACAGTACATGGCAAAGTCAGTTTAGGTTGCCCAACCATGGCATTGTGTTCTTTTGACTGTCGAGGACATCAAATATACGTCATGCCTGGACGATTCTGATCGAACGCAGCAACAAGTTGAATGTTGAACCTCTAACCATGAATAAAATACCGAAATAAGGAGTTATGTACCATATTGGTTCGTCCATATAAATATGGACGAAACATTGCCTGAATAATAATATACATACACACATGCACATGATCACAGAACAGAATAAACTAATGAAATCTAAATCTATATTCCTCGCTCACTTACCATATGCTTCTGGGATAATCTCAGCTGATGGATGCACAACAACCAACTCACTTCTTCGTGGTGATGTCCTACTCACAAGAGATGGAGTCCACAGCTGACCCATTGTGTCTGGAATTATATTAACGGACGTCGTCATTTCATCCTCCCAAAGACCAATAAATGAATGGGACAAATTTTCTACAGTTTCTGTTAATGCAGGCCATGTGAATATGTTACAAACACCATTTACAAATATCTTGTTACACATAGGTGTAAGAAAACCTGTCTAATTAAATAGCTTCCTTTACTGTCTGAATCAACCAATGGTTCCATTCCAAAAATATATATAATTCTAACTCGACAAACATTACATCTATATTACACATCTGATGAATAATAGTGAAATGATAGGATGAACATTTGAAGCAGTGTGCCGACGACCATAAAAGGATGAAAATTTGCAGCAGTAAAAAATACCCCAAAAAGCCATCTTGGTGCACCCTGGAGCAAGACAGCCACCCGTATACCTGGGGCAGTTCGGTCTACAACTCCTTCCCCGGTGTTTTTAGTTATGTCATGTTTGATAGCCCTGACAGTACATGGCAAAGTCAGTTTAGGTTGCCCACCATGGCATTGTGTTCTTTTGACTGTCGAGGACATCAAATATACGTCATGCCTGGACGATTCTGATCGAACGCAGCAACAAGTTGAATGTTAAACCTCTAACCATGAATAAAATACCGAAATAAGGAGTTATGTACCATATTGGTTCGTCCATATAAATATGGACGAAACATTGCCTGAATAATAATATACATACACACATGCACATGATCACATAATAGAATAAACTAATGAAATCTAAATCTATATTCCTCGCTCACTTACCATATGCTTCTGGGATAATCTCAGCTGATGGATGCACAACAACCAACTCACTTCTTCGTGGTGATGTCCTACTCACAAGAGATGGATTCCACAGCTGACCCATTGTGTCTGGAATGATATTAACAGACGTCGTCATTTCATCCTCCCAAAGACCAATAAATGAATGGGACAAATTTTCTACAGTTTCTGTTAATGCAGGCCATGTGAATATGTTACAAACACCATTTACAAATATCTTGTTACACATAGGTGTAAGAAAACCTGTCTAATTAAATAGCTTCCTTTTCTGTCTGAATCAACCAATGGTTCCATTCCAAAAATATATATAATTCTAACTCGACCAAACATTACATCTATATTACACATCTGTTGAATAATACTGAAATGATAGGATGAACATTTGAAGCAGTGTGCCGACGACCATAAAAGGATGAAAATTTGCAGCAGTAAAAAATACCCCAAAAAGCCATCTTGGTGCACCCTGGGACAAGACAGCCACACGTATACCTGGGGCAGTTCGGTCTACAACTCCTTCCCCGGTGTTTTTAGTTATGTCATGTTTGATAGCCCTGACAGTACATGGCAAAGTCAGTTTAGGTTGCCCAACCATGGCATTGTGTTCTTTTGACTGTCGAGGACATCAAATATACGTCATGCCTGGACGATTCTGATCGAACGCAGCAACAAGTTGAATGTTGAACCTCTAACCATGAATAAAATACCGAAATAAGGAGTTATGTACCATATTGGTTCGTCCATATAAATATGGACGAAACATTGCCTGAATAATAATATACATACACACATGCACATGATCACAGAACAGAATAAACTAATGAAATCTAAATCTATATTCCTCGCTCACTTACCATATGCTTCTGGGATAATCTCAGCTGATGGATGCACAACAACCAACTCACTTCTTCGTGGTGATGTCCTACTCACAAGAGATGGATTCCACAGCTGACCCATTGTGTCTGGAATGATATTAACAGACGTCGTCATTTCATCCTCCCAAAGACCAATAAATGAATGGGACAAATTTTCTACAGTTTCTGTTAATGCAGGCCATGTGAATATGTTACAAACACCATTTACAAATATCTTGTTACATATAGGTGTAAGAAAACCTGTCTAATTAAATAGCTTCCTTTTCTGTCTGAATCAACCAATGGTTCCATTCCAAAAATATATATAATTCTAACTCGACCAAACATTACATCTATATTACACATCTGTTGAATAATACTGAAATGATAGGATGAACATTTGAAGCAGTGTGCCGACGACCATAAAAGGATGAAAATTTGCAGCAGTAAAAAATACCCCAAAAAGCCATCTTGGTGCACCCTGGGACAAGACAGCCACACGTATACCTGGGGCAGTTCGGTCTACAACTCCATCCCCGGTGTTTTTAGTTATGTCATGTTTGATAGCCCTGACAGTACATGGCAAAGTCAGTTTAGGTTGCCCAACCATGGCATTGTGTTCTTTTGACTGTCGAGGACATCAAATATACGTCATGCCTGGACGATTCTGATCGAACGCAGCAACAAGTTGAATGTTAAACCTCTAACCATGAATAAAATACCGAAATAAGGAGTTATGTACCATATTGGTTCGTCCATATAAATATGGACGAAACATTGCCTGAATAATAATATACATACACACATGCACATGATCACAGAACAGAATAAACTAATGAAATCTAAATCTATATTCCTCGCTCACTTATCATATGATTCTGGGAAAATCTCAGCTGATGGATGCACAACAACCAACTCACTTCTTCGTGGTGATGTCCTACTCACGAGAGATGGAGTTGACCCATTGTGTCTGGAATGATATTAACAGACGTCGTCATTTCATCCTCCCAAAGACCAATAAATGAATGGGACAAATTTTCTACAGTTTCTGTTAATGCAGGCTGTTACAAACACCATTTACAAATATCTTGTTACACATAGGTGTAAGAAAACCTGTCTAATTAAATAGCTTCCTTTTCTGTCTGAATCAACCAATGGTTCCAGTCCAAAAATATATATAATTCTAACTCGACCAAACATTACATCAATATTACACATCTGTTGAATAATAGTGGAATGATAGGATGAACATTTGAAGCAGTGTGCCGACGACCATAAAAGGATGAACATTTGCAACAGTAAAAAATACCCCAAAAAGCCATCTTGGTGCACCCTGGGGCAAGACAGCCACCCGTATACCTGGGGCAGTTCGGTCTACAACTCCTTCCCCTGTGTTTTTAATTATGTCATGTTTGATAGCCCTGACAGTACATGGCAAAGTCAGTTTAGGTTGCTCAACCATGGCATTGTGTTCTTTTGACTGTCGAGGACATCAAATATACGTCATGCCTTGACGATTCTGATCGAACGCACCAACAAGTTGAATGTTAAACCTCTAACCATGCATAAAATACCGAAATAAGGAGTTATGTACCATATTGGTTCGTCCATATAAATATGGACGAAACATTGCCTGAACAATAATATACATACACATATTCAAATAATATAATAGTACAGGGCTATAACAGTTGTCAAGTAAAAATGGAGTTAGCACATAAAATATACCTTCCAATTCATAAATTGGTGAAATGTTATAAAAGTGTTATATGCACGTATTTCCACAGTGACTGGCTGTGGTAGTGTTTGAATGTTTAGTGTCATTGTAAAATTAAAACAAATGCCTCTTTCCTTTGTTTACATGTGATTCAATTCAGAAAATAGTAATAAGTTATCCTACTCAATATAACCATATAACCAGAATGCATGTAATTCCAAAAACAATGCCCCGAAAGCGGCGGTGAACAGAAGAGTTGCACGAGTCATTGTATGTTCGCTGACCCAGTCGCACAACCACGGAATGTACGATTCATATAAGTTATCATCTCTCTGATTATATACTTACCAATATTATCTGGACAATATCTCAACTATCGTAACTTAATATATATAATCTAATTTACTGAAATATGTAATCCTTGTAATTCTAGATCCTGTTAATGTGACTTACCAAAGTTGTTTCTGTGGATATACTGAAGGAGTGGTTCCACCATCTCTACGGAGATAACCTTGAAAGATGCCAAGGCCACTAAACGGGGTGTGTAGTGGTGATGCATAGGAATCAGGTCACGTTCCACGTATGTACATGGTTGTATTCAGAACACACTGCAAACACAGCAGTGAGCTACAGTGATTCACTTTCCTTTATTCAAGCACCTGATACTGATAAGCCGCGTCTTATCAAACGAAAGCTGATATAATCATAATCAATGCTTCAATTTGGATTACTTGAAAAGAAAACCAAGCTTTTACTTGTATATTTTATATAAATGTGGATGTCAGAGTATATGTAATTGATGGCCCACTAAAAATCAACCCATAAATGTAACATAGTCACCATCATGAAATAAAGCTTTTTCAGGTATATTTGAATATTTTCCAAAGACATATACTTGAGAATTGGACCTACCACAGACGAGATGCTTCGATGACAACATCACCTTAGTGATGGGACTGGTGTGTACAGAGAACGTCTGGAAGAGCTGTGGGCCCTGTCCAATTGACTCTGGGTGCTGCAGAACGACATGCGCAGCTAGTAGGCTATCTCAATCCATTTCCCACTCAGGGCTGAAAACAGTCAAACAATGTACAACACAAAAACAGCCCTGCTTAAAAAGGAGCAACTTGCACATTAGCGTAAGAAATATAATCAACACATCTAAATGAGACGTTAGTGTTAACTGTAGTTTCTCTGAATTAGTCATTATTTCTAACATTTAGTTCTAACATTCTAGACAAATGTAGCAAGCAGGGAGACTCACCTGTTGTGGGGGCAAGATTGACACAGAGGGTTGTGACACTGTCCCTACTATGGTATGTGTCCTTCATACGCAGCGGGAACTTCTGCATATTTGTAGGTAGGATGCAGAAACAATACTCAATCAGCTTTAGTTTTCAATATCTGCATACACATATTATGTCTACTCTATCTAATCTATAAAGAAGTTTATGTTGGTATGTCAGTTGTGTCCTATTCACGGACGTATTTGTGGGCCAATCTAGATGAAACTGAACAAGGTGACACAGGAGCTCCTTCTGACGAACATGGAGGGTCATATAGGGAACCATCAATATGGGCCCTCGGAGTGGGAGGTACATTTTAAAAAGGTTTATTTTTTACTTTCTATGTCATCATAAAGATAATAATTATGGCTGCCTTTTTCATATCGATACCAGCATTACACTGGTATCGATATGATATTATTAAAAGTGTGGCCGTGGTGAGAGTCCTTGTTGACCACCACTGTCTCCGGGCCTGGGAAGCTTTGGTGGATTCTGATCCATTCAGCCTTGTTCTCAGTTTCTCGTCAACCAAACTGGCTTTCTGCATCCTCTAGCACTATATCTGTAAAAATCAAACATCTTCTTCCTTGTAAGGTGGCCAAAGTACCGAAGCTTTCTTGTTATCACTGTTCTCAATAGTCAACAATTGTTTTCGATTTTACTTACATAGTCATTTATTTTCAATCCAGCTAATAACCAACAATCTTCTATAGCATCGCACCTCAAGAGCGGCAACGTGCTTTTTGCCTGCCCTTTTCAAAGTCTAACACCACCTACCTACGTAGCATATCAATCCGTTGTTACCAGACTGGGATAGATAATGACCCAACCGTGTCATACCTTGTCACTGGAACCATGTTCTTTACCTACAATACATTTCCTCTGCAGAAGCTGAACGAATGATACTGCATTCCACAAAGAGCACTACATGTACTAGTGTTTACGTCAATCCTGGTTAAATCATGGTTAATAAATGAACAATTTAACTAACAAATTATCTTGGACGGATAATACACAGTATGCTATTAATATTTTCTGACTTTCTTTTGTAAAAAGGGCATGCAAACTGCGTTTTATTTATGTGACTACTTGCCAGTTCTGTGTCATGCATGCCACACCAAAACCTTGCCTGTCTTGCTGAGTACAGCCACCATCAGATAATTACCTGCCAGTTTAGTGTCATGGCATGCCACACCCCGACTGTGTCTGTTTTACTGAGTGTAGCCACCTAGAGAAAATTACCTGCTAGTTTTGTGTCATTACATAAAACATACCGACCTTGCCTCTCCTACTGAGTACAGCCACCATAAGAGAATTACCTGCTAGTTTTGTGTCATGACATAAAACACCCCGACCTTGCCTCTCCTACTGAGTACAGCCACCGTGAGAGAATTACCTGCAAGATATGTGCCATGGCATCCTACACAACGGCATTGCCTCTCCTACCGAGTACATCCACGGTGAGGTTATTGCGTGCCAGTTCTGTGCCATTGCATGCCACACCCCGAATTTGCTGTCCTACTGAGTATAGCCACCGTGAGCAAATTACCTGCCAGTTCTGTGCCGTGGAATGCCACACCCCGACTTTGCCTTTCTTACTGAGCACAGCCACCGTGATAGATTTAACTGCCTGTTCTGTGTCATGGCGTGCAACACCTAGACCTGTCATGTTCCTGAGAACAAAAAGAAGAGTTGTGGTTGGATATGGGTTGTCGGAAGAGTTTCCAGTTAACATCGGTTAGAGGCAAGGAAGTGACCCTTTCCTCTTTATCATAGTGCTGGCACTAATTACCAGGAAAATCAGCATAAAGGATGTTCTCATGTAGGTGTTGTATGCAAATGATCTGGCCATGACAGCAGACAACAAACAAGAACTACAGGAAGTGTTGGCAGAATGGAAGGGGGTGTTCAAGGAGCACGGACTGAAAATGAGCCGAGAGAAGACAGAAATCATGTGGGTTGGACATCAGTCAGAGGATTTGAACATTAGTTTGGACGGTAAGGAGATCAACAAAGTGGATGGTTTTGTGTACCTTGGAGGAATGGTTAAGGAGGATGGGCATTCAGAGGTAGAAATGCGATTTCGGATACAGCAGGGAGCGAATGCTCGGGGAAAGGTAGAGGGAGTCATGTTGGACAGAAACATTTGGATAAAGCTTAAAAGTCCTGAGAGCTTGCGTTACACCAGCATGCCTGTATCTGGAGACAGTGGCGTTGACAGAACAATAATAGCAGCTGCAAGTTCGGTTATGGGTTCGTCGAATATCAAGAACAAAAAGGGCTGACGGAAGAAGGATGAACAACCTGAGGAAAGATGGGACGCAACAGGAAGATTGGTGAGAACAAGGTGATATGGGCAGGCCACATGGTAAGGATGGATGCAGACAAACTAGTAAAGAGAGTGGAAGAGAACGGTAGAAAACATCAAGAATGCAAGAAAAGGGGAAACGAACAGCTAATATGGAAGGAATGCCTGTGGTGGGATACGAGAAGATCGGGGGAGGATGAAAGATGGAGAGGGGGCGGAAAGTATGGAAAGAATCAACAGAAAGAGTTACTCGACAATATTTTACCTGACCCTAACCCATGTACAGCAGGGAACAAAGAGGAAATGCACCGTTAGCTTGGTAAAAAAAAGTCATGCGTAATAAATCCAAGAATATAATCAACATTTTTATAAACAATGTATCAATTGCTTACGAGAAAAAATATTTCAATGCAACATTTGCTAAATTTTAGCATCCCTCTACAGACATGGTGTTCTGTGACTATGATGCACCATTTAGAAAACTGGTGCCTATGACAGTGACATGATTCTCTCCAGAGCCTTTTTCTCATGACACAATTATCTCACTGACTGACTTATCTCACGTGTGACGAGGCTGCCATCATTGTTGACCATGACGCTCCACAACTGGATAGTGGGCTGGAAGGTGGCGGCCACCATCATGTTACAGTTCTCCTGGCCAGTGTTGAGTACCTTGGCATTGCGGACCACCTTATCTATCAAATCCATCAGAAAAGTTACATAGATCTGTAGATCTCCTTCAATGAAACAATTCGTACGCCCACACTTTGATATTCTGCAAAGGACAACAATCTATCATATGTATCTGCGTTTGAGTAACATATGCATTTTCCCAGGTGGTTGTATTCATATAAATGACGTACCCTTCTTGAATACAGCATGCTCATAGAAATAAAATATCCTTTGACAAGAAGGATGTACAGTGAAATAATAAATAACATTAAACAAATCAAGCTGGTTACCAAAACAAAAGCCATTACCACTCAGCGCTAATAGTTATTTATTAGAACAAATATAAAAGTTAGTTTCTCAATTTAATGTGACATTCTCCCCTCCCCCACAATTCATCGTTACAGTTTATTGCAATGTCTGTTCCACTCATAATCCAATTAATTTCCAAGAGAACCATGATTGGCCTGCTTCCAAGGCGATTTTGTCTACTTATGACACCAACCTGTACCAACACACAAAGTGGGGATAGGCAAGAGCGATCTGATTGAAGTGACCCTTGATATTGTTCACTCTTGGTCCACCAAAATTGTTCCTGGCTGGCGCAGCACCTGTAAAAAGACTTCAAGTAAAGACATGTTTATATATAAACAGCACTTTATCCAGTCCTTGTGATTATTCAACGTGCTTAACAGTTCAACCCCTGGCTGACCAGTTCATTCCAACACTTTCTGAACTTCTCTGGGAAGCATTCAGCAATGATACAATTACTGTGCGAAGATTATTCGTTCACATTTCCACACTCGTCTGTACCTGGGTACTCATTTATAGCTGAGTGAACTGTGGTAATATGGTGGAACAAAATTGAAAAAGCTTTGGTACGGCAGCAATTGGATTTGAACACGGGTTCCGTCAGCCGAGTCTGGCGTTCTAACATTGTGTGGTAGAAATATAATGAATAAATATTTTTTTCATATTTCGAAGCATAGGCATATTGAAAGAGATGAAGCAGTCAAATTTATGAACTTTCTAACTTCTCATGAGACGAATTCCCAACAGATGTTTTTATAGTGTACACAGCCAATGTCTTAACCAAAACATGTAATTACATCTATTGATTTGCATTTTAACAAAGAACAACACTGTTGCCTTTTAACCTTTCATGGCTATCGCTTGTCGAGGGAAATCTCCAGAATGGTCTTCGTGCAGTAAGTGCAGCATGACTGAGTGCTTCCCAGAGAAGTCGAGATGAAGTTGAAATGAACAGGTGTGGTAGTGGGTGAAGTGTAAAACACTTTGAACAATACAAAGGAATGGATACGACGAACATAATTTTTATGCGTATCTGTCTGCTTCCCTCCCTGTCTGCTTCCATCCCCGATTACGTATTCCCGACATTACAACATGCATGTGTCGATACAATTAGGATAAATGCTTCCCAGAGAAGTTGCGATACATGCTATCCAATGTAAGGGGCTGTCCTTTTCTGCCCACATTTAAATCACATTTAGAGCAGAACACTGAACGTACACCAACTGATGCGTACTATTATTTTTTTGTGTAACCGTGTTGAGAAAATTGCTGTAAACAGAACGATTACGTATCCTCAATAGAACAACACGCATGTGTCGATACAATTGGGATACCAGAATAATTGCGACATAGAAATTGCCCTTCTAAGTGAGGATTGCAACGTCATTCAGGGCGTTGACAGGTGTCAAGGCGTGGTGCTGCAAAAGATTATCTGATGCAGGCAGGACAACGCCGTCCGAGCGCATAGACAATGCCTGTCGTGGTTCGTTGATTACCTTCGCCAGCACAGACAACAGACCACAAGGGTTCATTCCTGTTTACCAGCCAGCATGCAGGGAATTCTTGCATTTAGCGTGTCTTATATAGCAATCCATGCGAAGTTGGTGATTCTTCTTCCAAAAATTGGTATACGGTGTACAGCCTACCATGACTGAAGAATGATCAATTGGAGAAATATGGAGGAGTGTGCAAGATAGCATTTCGTGTGCTACATCCGTGTTGGCGTGCATGTTATCTGTTTCAACATACGTTGCATAACAATAGCACACGCTGCGTGCTTCTTGTGGTGTTCTCGGTAAAAGCTGATTTCATCTAGATAGGTAGAAATGCATTGCTTGACAGCCAGTCGGACGAAATTGGTCTTAACAAAAGTGAATTATAAACAGGGACTTTATGACCTACCAGAATGCGGAAGGTTTGTGTGTAAACACTATGTGGCTTTGTAGATAAATAATATCTATACTACGGAGTACACATGTGTGATATGATATTAATTCTGATACATATTTCATTCATTCTACAAACGATTGATCATTTCATATGGAGTTTTGAATAATGTATTGGGACAGATTACTAATTAGTGACAACTATGTTTTTCTGCTTCTGATGAAATTCATAATGTATTAGTCGCATGAAAATTTGGCTAGACTGTTGCTGGCAAGGAGACGAGACACTTTCTAGGCGTTTTGGCTGATTGTTGGCTATCGTAACTGTTATGTGCATTTGTTCAACAAAGTAACGGCGGTGGAAATTACTAGATGCATAGATAATAAACAGACATACCAGTTAACACAACTGTTCGATGACCCTATTGCCAATATAATAAACCTTTTCCACTTGGAGTGTGTTGTATTCCTAAGACAGGGTTTTGTAGGGTTGTTGATATCAATTACACGGCCAACGTTCTAGTAGACGCCATCTTAGAGTGATCACTTCCGGCGCATGCGCATAATTTTCACCACTAGATCTGCATAATTCAATATCAATAACATAGACTAGTAATATTATTTATGCATGTTATACACTTTGCTGCATTACAACATGAACTATGCCATATAAAAAACATTCTAATTAACTAAATTGTTTAATGAGTATTTGTTACGTCAATTAAATGTGAAGTGAACATGTCTCAAGAGTTCACACCACACATTTATCTAAACAGGGTATAAATACTATATAAACGGGTAGACGTGTTGTAATAAGTGTTGCAAGCTCGACATATAGGGATTGTCAGTAGTTTGGGTGGAGAACTACATGGTCTGGGGGCCGACAAATCTCTCCCCTGAGAGCTGCTCGAAAAGCAACCATAAGAGACTCGGTGACTGTGGATTGGTCTCTCCACCGACCGATAGGAGGTGCAACCAAATAGCAGATAATGCTAAGTGTCACTCACGTCATTGGTCTCTTATTTTTTCAAAAAAAGAACATCAATCATTACATATTCAGATAAATGTTATTATTCTCGATTCATATTAGTTGGTCAATCGGCATCAGTTTTATTGTCATCGTAGCAAACGTCTGTCAATCCGTAATCAATTACATGTCAATTATTATGTTGATGTCCTTCCTTGCATTTTAGTAAATCAATGCTTTCATTACATCATTCTACGTCACTCCCAAAACAAAAAGGCTATATAATATAAGTGTTTTATGGCACTCCAGCACACATGCAAATTTGTTCTCTTCGAAGAACTGCCAGGTGACACTGTTATGCCAATGCTTTCCACACGATTTGATTTTACTCGGCTTCTCTACATGCAATCTAAAGTCTGACACATCAGGAAACGTATTGCAACATATTGTTCACACCTGTGGTCTCTGTAATCCAATGGAAGATTTTGTGGAGACAATCTCTGAACTAGTTTTGGAAGTGATTTGTATCTCGTGTAGCCAAAATAGCATAGGTATGTGATCTGTTAGTATACATTTGGTGATCCAAGTTGTGACGATGGATAACTGAGCCAAGTAGAGTAGCGTAGAGAGTGAAACACCCTGAGGAACATTACGTGAAGTAGGGAGGGCAGCTGAGAAACAATTCGCTATCTTCATTCTTTTGTATCTATCAGTTAAATATTATGAGAACCAGCTCTGTTCCAGATATGCCACACCACACTGACACACTTTTAATAAGTTGTCCTGTGACCAATGGTATCAAATGCAGCAGATAGATTCAGCAAGGAAATGGTTTTCTTCCATACACTTCCTGGACCCACTACCCAATGTGTAGATCCTCTCAAGTCTGGTCAATAATAGATTTAACACCTACAAATGGTTCACCGAATGGTATAAATTCAGTCAACACTTGATCATTTGCTGTGTCGCCAGACAGAATGCACTGATTGTCCTTAAACACTTCTAGGAGAAACCATGTGGCAATATCTTTATTTTGTTGGACCCCCGACTGCAACGTTATTTTTTAAATTATATAATAATTTATAACATTTGCATACATTAAATGTAACAACGGTAATAATAAATACATTTGTATGTGGGCGTTTTCACGTACAGGGAACACTTTTGTCAAAATGAACTTTCCCGCATAGTATTGAAATAATTAATGGTGTAATATTAATTCAGTCTAATTACCATACAATTTTTTAGGCTGAGCGGGATTGAGAGACTTTACGTGAAACCGTAAATAATCTGTATATCTGGACAGACGTCTTTAAAAACAAAGGCGCTAAAATACGATTAGATGGAACGTGATACGTCTCTTTCATGGTCAAAAGCAAATTAATTAATTTTCACCTAAATTAGCTAAGGAAGCTCCAGCACATGATCACAGAACAGAATAAACTAATGAAATCTAAATCTATATTCCTCGCTCACTTACCATATGTTTCTGGGATAACCTCAGCTGATGGATGCACAATAACCAACTCACTTCTTCGTGGTGATGTCCTACTCATGAGAGATGGAGTCCACAGCTGACCCATTGTGTCTGGAATGATATTAACAGACGTCGTCATTTCATCCTCCCAAAGACCAATAAATGAATGGGACAAATTTTCTACAGTTTCTGTTAATGCAGACCATGTGAATATGTTACAAACACCATTTACAAATATCTTGTTACATATAGGTGTAAGAAAACCTGTCTAATTAAATAGCTTCCTTTTCCGTCTGAATCAACCAATGGTTCCATTCCAAAAATATATATAATTCTAACTCGACCAAACATTACATCTATATTACACATCTGATGAATAATAGTGAAATGATAGGATGAACATTTGAAGCAGTGTGCCGACGACCATAAAAGGATGAAAATTTGCAGCAGTAAAAAATACCCCAAAAAGACATCTTGGTGCACCCTGGAGCAAGACAGCCACCCGTATACCTGGGGCAGTTCGGTCTACAACTCCTTCCCCGGTGTTTTTAGTTATGTCATGTTTGATAGCCCTGACAGTACATGGCAAAGTCAGTTTAGGTTGCCCACCATGGCATTGTGTTCTTTTGACTGTCGAGGACATCAAATATACGTCATGCCTGGACGATTCTGATCGAACGCAGCAACAAGTTGAATGTTAAACCTCTAACCATGAATAAAATACCGAAATAAGGAGTTATGTACCATATTGGTTCGTCCATATAAATATGGACGAAACATTGCCTGAATAATAATATACATACACACATGCACATGATCACATAATAGAATAAACTAATGAAATCTAAATCTATATTCCTCGCTCACTTACCATATGCTTCTGGGATAATCTCAGCTGATGGATGCACAACAACCAACCCACTTCTTCGTGGTGATGTCCTACTCACAAGAGATGGATTCCACAGCTGACCCATTGTGTCTGGAATGATATTAACAGACGTCGTCATTTCATCCTCCCAAAGACCAATAAATGAATGGGACAAATTTTCTACAGTTTCTGTTAATGCAGGCCATGTGAATATGTTACAAACACCATTTACAAATATCTTGTTACACATAGGTGTAAGAAAACCTGTCTAATTAAATAGCTTCCTTTTCTGTCTGAATCAACCAATGGTTCCATTCCAAAAATATATATAATTCTAACTCGACCAAACATTACATCTATATTACACATATGTTGAATAATACTGAAATGATAGGATGAACATTTGAAGCAGTGTGCCGACGACCATAAAAGGATGAAAATTTGCAGCAGTAAAAAATACCCCAAAAAGCCATCTTGGTGCACCCTGGGACAAGACAGCCACACGTATACCTGGGGCAGTTCGGTCTACAACTCCTTCCCCGGTGTTTTTAGTTATGTCATGTTTGATAGACCTGACAGTACATGGCAAAGTCAGTTTAGGTTGCCCAACCATGGCATTGTGTTCTTTTGACTGTCGAGGACATCAAATATACGTCATGCCTGGACGATTCTGATCGAACGCAGCAACAAGTTGAATGTTGAACCTCTAACCATGAATAAAATACCGAAATAAGGAGTTATGTACCATATTGGTTCGTCCATATAAATATGGACGAAACATTGCCTGAATAATAATATACATACACACATGCACATGATCACAGAACAGAATAAACTAATGAAATTTAAATCTATATTCCTCGCTCACTTACCATATGCTTCTGGGATAATCTCAGCTGATGGATGCACAACAACCAACTCACTTCTTCGTGGTGATGTCCTACTCACAAGAGATGGAGTCCACAGCTGACCCATTGTGTCTGGAATTATATTAACGGACGTCGTCATTTCATCCTCCCAAAGACCAATAAATGAATGGGACAAATTTTCTACAGTTTCTGTTAATGCAGGCCATGTGAATATGTTACAAACACCATTTACAAATATCTTGTTACACATAGGTGTAAGAAAACCTGTCTAATTAAATAGCTTCCTTTACTGTCTGAATCAACCAATGGTTCCATTCCAAAAATATATATAATTCTAACTCGACAAACATTACATCTATATTACACATCTGATGAATAATAGTGAAATGATAGGATGAACATTTGAAGCAGTGTGCCGACGACCATAAAAGGATGAAAATTTGCAGCAGTAAAAATACCCCAAAAGCCATCTTGGTGCACCCTGGAGCAAGACAGCCACCCGTATACCTGGGGCAGTTCGGTCTACAACTCCTTCCCCGGTGTTTTTAGTTATGTCATGTTTGATAGCCCTGACAGTACATGGCAAAGTCAGTTTAGGTTGCCCACCATGGCATTGTGTTCTTTTGACTGTCGAGGACATCAAATATACGTCATGCCTGGACGATTCTGATCGAACGCAGCAACAAGTTGAATGTTAAACCTCTAACCATGAATAAAATACCGAAATAAGGAGTTATGTACCATATTGGTTCGTCCATATAAATATGGACGAAACATTGCCTGAATAATAATATACATACACACATGCACATGATCACATAATAGAATAAACTAATGAAATCTAAATCTATATTCCTCGCTCACTTACCATATGCTTCTGGGATAATCTCAGCTGATGGATGCACAACAACCAACTCACTTCTTCGTGGTGATGTCCTACTCACAAGAGATGGATTCCACAGCTGACCCATTGTGTCTGGAATGATATTAACAGACGTCGTCATTTCATCCTCCCAAAGACAAATAAATGAATGGGACAAATTTTCTACAGTTTCTGTTAATGCAGGCCATGTGAATATGTTACAAACACCATTTACAAATATCTTGTTACACATAGGTGTAAGAAAACCTGTCTAATTAAATAGCTTCCTTTTCTGTCTGAATCAACCAATGGTTCCATTCCAAAAATATATATAATTCTAACTCGACCAAACATTACATCTATATTACACATCTGTTGAATAATACTGAAATTATAGGATGAACATTTGAAGCAGTGTGCCGACGACCATAAAAGGATGAAAATTTGCAGCATTAAAAAATACCCCAAAAAGCCATCTTGGTGCACCCTGGGACAAGACAGCCACAAGTATACCTGGGGCAGTTCGGTCTACAACTCCTTCCACGGTGTTTTTAGTTATGTCATGTTTGATAGCCCTGACAGTACATGGCAAAGTCAGTTTAGGTTGCCCAACCATGGCATTGTGTTCTTTTGACTGTCGAGGACATCAAATATACGTCATGCCTGGACGATTCTGATCGAACGCAGCAACAAGTTGAATGTTGAACCTCTAACCATGAATAAAATACCGAAATAAGGAGTTATGTACCATATTGGTTCGTCCATATAAATATGGACGAAACATTGCCTGAATAATAATATACATACACACATGCACATGATCACAGAACAGAATAAACTAATGAAATCTAAATCTATATTCCTCGCTCACTTACCATATGCTTCTGGGATAATCTCAGCTAATGGATGCACAACAACCAACTCACTTCTTCGTGGTGATGTCCTACTCACAAGAGATGGAGTCCACTGCTGACCCATTGTGTCTGGAATTATATTAACGGACGTCGTCATTTCATCCTCCCAAAGACCAATAAATGAATGGGACAAATTTTCTACAGTTTCTGTTAATGCAGGCCATGTGAATATGTTACAAACACCATTTACAAATATCTTGTTACACATAGGTGTAAGAAAACCTGTCTAATTAAATAGCTTCCTTTACTGTCTGAATCAACCAATGGTTCCATTCCAAAAATATATATAATTCTAACTCGACAAACATTACATCTATATTACACATCTGATGAATAATAGTGAAATGATAGGATGAACATTTGAAGCAGTGTGCCGACGACCATAAAAGGATGAAAATTTGCAGCAGTAAAAAATACCCCAAAAAGCCATCTTGGTGCACCCTGGAGCAAGACAGCCACCTGTATACCTGGGGCAGTTCGGTCTACAACTACTTCCCCGGTGTTTTTAGTTATGTCATGTTTGATAGCCCTGACAGTACATGGCAAAGTCAGTTTAGGTTGCCCACCATGGCATTGTGTTCTTTTGACTGTCGAGGACATCAAATATACGTCATGCCTGGACGATTCTGATCGAACGCAGCAACAAGTTGAATGTTAAACCTCTAACCATGAATAAAATACCGAAATAAGGAGTTATGTACCATATTGGTTCGTCCATATAAATATGGACGAAACATTGCCTGAATAATAACATACATACACACATGCAAATATTATGATAGTACACAGGCTATAACAGATGTCAAGTAAAAATGGAGTTAGCACATAAAATATACATTCCAATTCATAAATTGGTGAAATGTTATAAAAGTGTTATATGCACGTATTTCCACAGTGACTGGCTGTGGTAGTGTTTGAATGTTTAGTGTCATTGTAAAATTAAAACAAATGCCTCTTTCCTTTGTTTACATGTGATACAATTCAGAAAATAGTAATAAGTTATCCTACTGAATATAACCATATAACCAGAATGCATGTAATTCCAAAAACAATGCCCCGAAAGCGGCGGTGAGCAGAAGAGTTGCACGAGTCATTGTATGTTCGCTGACCCAGTCGCACAACCACGATTCATATCAGTTATCATCTCTCTGATTGTATACCTACCAATATTATCTGGACAATATCTACGGAGATAACCTTGAAAGATGCCAAGGCCACTAAACGGGGTGTGTAGTGGTGATGCATAGGAATCCGGTCACGCTACACGTATGTACATGGTTGTACTCAGAACACACTGCAAACACAGCAGTGAGCTACAGTGATTCACTTTCCTTTATTCAAGCACCTGATACTGATAAGCCGCGTCTTATCAAACGAAAGCTGATATGATCATAATCAATGCTTCAATTTGGTTTACTTGAAAAGAAAACCAAGCTTTTACTTGTATATTTTATATAAATGTGGATGTCAGAGTATACGTAATTGATGGCACACTAAAAATCAACCCATAAATGTAACATAGTCACCATCAAGAAATAAAGCTTTTACAGGCATATTTGAATATTTTCCAAAGACATATACTTGAGAATTGGACCTACCACAGACAAGATGCTTCGATGACAACATCACCTTAGTGATGGGACTGCAGTGTACAGAGAACGTCTGGATGAGCTGTGGGCCCTGTCCAATTGACTCTGGGTGCTGCAGAACGACATGCGCAGCTCCCGAAATTGTCCAGTAGGCTATCTCAATTTTTTTTCTTACTCAGGGCTGAAAACAGTCAAACAATGTACAACACAAAAACAGCCCTGCTTAAAAAGGAGCAACTTGCACATTAGCGTAAGAAATATAATCAACACATCTAAATGAGACGTTAGTGTTAACTGTAGTTTCTCTGAATTAGTCATTATTTATAACATTTAGTTTTAATATTCTAGACAAATGTAACAAGCAGGGAGACTCACCTGTTGTGCGGGCCAGATAGATACCGAGGGTTGTGACACTGTCCCTACTATGGTATATGTCCTTCATACGCAGCGGGAACTTCTGCATATTTTGTAGGTAGGATGCAGAAACAATACTCAATCAGATTTAGTTTTCAATATCTGCATACACATATTATGTCTACTCTATCTAATCTATAAAGAAGTTTATGTTGGTATGTCAGTTGTGTCCTATTCACGGACGTATTTGTGGGCCATTCTAGATGAAACTGTACAAGGTGACACAGGAGCCCCTTCTGACGAACATGGAGGGTCATATGGGGAACTATCCATATGGGCCACCGGGGTGGGAATTACATTTTAAAAAGGCTTTATTTTGCTTTCTGTGTCATCATAAAGATAATAATTATGGCTGCCTTTTTCATATCGATACCAGCATTACACCAACTACTGTCCTGTCAGTACACCAGCTTATATTAAATGTGTGGCCGTGGTAAGAGTCCTTGTTGACCACCACTGTCTCCGGGCCTAGGAAGCTTTGATGGATTCTGATCCATTCAGCCTTGTTCTCAGTTTCTCGTCAACCAAACTGGCTTTCTGCATCTTCTAGCACCATATCTGTAAAAATCAAACATCTTCTTCTTTGTAAGGTGGCCAAAGTACCGAAGCTTTCTTGTCATCACTGTTCTCAATAGTCAACAGTTGTTTTCGATTTTACTTACATAGTCATTTCTTTTCAATCCAGCTAATAACCAACAATCTTCTACAGCGTCGCACCTCAAGAGCGGCAACGTGTTTTTGCCTGCCCTTTTCAAAGTCTAACACCACCTACCTACGTAGCATATCAATCCGTTGTTACCGTGTCATACCTTGTCACTGGAACCATGTTCCTTACCTACAATACATTTCCTCTGCAGAAGCTGAACGAATGATACTGCATTCCACAAAGAGCATTACATGCACTAGTGTTTACGTCAATCCTGTTTAAATCATGGTTAATAAAGGAACAATTTAACTAACAAATTATCTTGGACGGATAATACACAGTATGCTATTAATATTTTCTGACTTTCTATTGTAAAAAGAGCATGCAAACTGCGTTTTATTTATGTTATTACTTGCCAGTTGTGTGTCATGGCATGCCACACCCCGACCATGCCTGTTTTACTGAGTGTAGCCACCTTGCGAAAATTACCTGCTAGTTTTGTGTCATGATATAAAACACACCGACCTTGCCTCTCCTACTGAGTACAGCCACCTTAAGAGAATTACCTGCCAGATCTGTGCCATGGCATGCTACACAACGACATTGCCTCTCCTACTGAGTACAGCCATGGTGAGAGTATTGCTTGCCAATTATGTGCCATTGCATGCCACACCCCGAATTTGCTGTCCTACTGAGTATAGCCACCGTGAGCGAATTACCTGCCAGTTCTGTGCCGTGGAATGCCACACCCCAACTTTGCCTTTCTTACGGAGCACAGCCACCGTGATAGATTTAACTGCCAGTTCTGTGTCGTGGCGTGCAACACCTAGACCTGTCATGTTCCTGAGAACAAAAAGAATAGTTGTGGTTGGATGTGGGTTGTCGGAAGAGTTTCCAGTTAACATCGGTTAGAGGCAAGGAAGTGAACTTTCCTCTTTATCATTTTACTGGCACTAATCACCAGGAAGATCAGCATAAAGGATGTTCTCATGTAGGTGTTGTGTGCAAATGATCTGGCCATGACAGCAGACAACAAACAAGAACTACAGGAAGTGTTGGCGTAATGGAAGGGGGTGTTCAAGAAGCACGGACTGAAAATGAGCTGAGAGAAGACAGAAGTCATGTGGGTTGGACATCAGACAGAGGATTTGAACATTAGTTTGGATGGTAAGGAGACCAACAAAGTGGATGGTTTTGTGTACCTTGGAGGAATGATTAAGGAGGATGGGCATTCAGAGGTAGAAATGCGATGTCGGATACAACAGGGAGCAAATGCTCGGGGAAAGGTAGAGGATGTCATGTTGGACAGAAACATTTGGATGAAGCTTAAAAGTCCTGAGGGCTTGCGTTACACCAGCATGCCTGTATCTAGAGACAGTGGCGTTGACAAATCAACAATAGCAGCTGCAAGTTTGGTTATGGGTTCGTCGAATATCAAGAACAAAAAGGGTTGACGGAAGAAGGATGAACAACCTGAGGAAAGATGGGACGCAACAGGAAGATGGGTGAGAAGCAGGGTGATATGGGCAGGCCACATGGTAAGGATGGATGCAGACAAACTAGTAAAGAGAGTGGAAGAGAGCGGTAGAAAACATCAATAATGCAAGAAAAGGGGAAAGGAACAGCTAAGATGGAAGGAATGCCTGTGGTGGGATACGAGAAGATCGGGGGAGGCTGAACGATGGAGAGGGGGCGGAAAGTATGGAAAGAATCAACAGAAAGAGTTACTCGACAATATTTTACCTGACTCTAACCCATGTACAGCAGGGAACAGAGTTACTTTGGTAAAAGTGTATAAATTGCTTATGAGAAAAAACATTTCAATGCAACATTTGCTAAATGTTAGTATCCCTCTACAGACATGGTGTTCTGTGACTATGACGCACCATTTAGAAAACTGGTGCCTATGACAGTGACATGATTCTCTCCAGAGCCTTTTTCTCATGACACACCTATCTCACTGACTGAAACAGTTCGTACACCCACACTTTGATATTCTGCAAAGGACAACAATGTATCATATGTATCTGTGTTTGAGCAACATATACATTTTCCCAAGTGGTTGTATTCATATAAATGACGTACCCTTTTTGAATACAGCATGCTCATAAAAATAAAATATCCTTTGACAAGAAGGATGTACAGTGAAATAATAAATAACATTAAACAAATCAAGCTGGTTACCAAAACAAAAGCCATTACCACTCAGCGCTAATAGTTATTTATTAGAACAAATATAAAAGTTAGTTTCTCAATTTAATGTGACATTCTCCCCTCCCCCACAATTCATCGTTACAGTTTATTGCAATGTCTGTTCCACTCATAATCCAATTAATTTCCAAGAGAACCATGAATGGCCTGCTTCCAAGGCGATTATGTCTACTGATGACACCAACCTGTACCAACACACAAAGTGGGGATAGGCAAGAGCGATCTGATTGAAGTGACCCTTGATATTGTTCACTCTTGTTCCACCAAAATTGTTCCTGGCTGGCGCAGCACCTGTAAAAAGACTTCAAGTAAAGGTATGTTTATATATAAACAGCACTGTATCCAAACCTTGGGATTGTTCAACGTGCTTAACAGTTCACCCCCTGGCTGACCAGTTCATTCCAACACCTTCTGAATTTCTCTGGGAAGCATTCAGCAATGATACAATTACTTTGCGAAGATTATTCGTTCACATTTCCACACTCGTCTGTACCTGGGTACTCATTTATAGCTGAGTGAACTTTGGTAATGTGGTGGAACAAAACTGACAAAACTTTGGTAGGGCAGCAATTGGATTTGAACACGGGTTCCCTCAGCCGAGTCTGGCGTTCTAACATTGTGTGGTAGAAATATAATGAATAAATATTTTTTTCATATTTCGAAGCATAGGCATATTGAAAGAGATGAAATAGTCAAATTTATGAACTTTCTAACTTCTCATGAGACAAATTCCCAGCAGATGTTTTAGACATAAACATAGACAATTTCCCAGCAGATGTTTTTATAGTGTAAACAGCCATTGTCTTAACCAAACCATGTACTTACATTTATTGATTTGCATCTTTAACAAGGAACAACATTGTTGCCTTTTAACTTTTCATGGCTATCGCTTGTCGAGGGAAATCTTCAGAATGGTCTTCGTGCAGTAACTGCAGCATGACTGAGTGCTTCCCAGAGAAGTCGAGATGAAGTTGGTATGAACAGGTGTGGTAGTGGGTGAAGTGTAAAACACTTTGAACAGACCCAGTCGCACATCCACGGAATGTACGATTCATATAAGTTATCATCTCTCTGATTGTATACCAACCAATATTATGTGGACAATATCTCATCATTAACTCCACGGACAATATTCCAGAAATACTGTTGATGAGACAATATCTCTTCAGAAGTATATCCTGGATATTGTTCTGCTACTGCATTACACACAGAATGTCTGCAAAATGTCCAATTACTGAAGTTAATTTTCTGCTGTCTTTGCAGATGAAAGCGTATAATTGTATTGCGGTTAGTTGATAGTAAGTTATTATAACATCAGTGAACAATGTAATTTGCTGGTTCAGTAACTTGATTAAATGCAAATTTTTAGGTGGCTCCTCGAATGTGAATTTTATTTCTTTTCCTAAATAACAACATTCTTCTTCTCATAACGGGCGGGCCCAGTCTCACAAAAAGGGGTGCCCAGTTTTTCAATAAAAAAATAATTACGTAACTTAATATATAATCTAATTTACTGAAATATATAATTATTGTAATTCTAGATCCTGTCAATATGACTTACCAAAGTTGTTATTGTGGATATACTGAAGGTGTGGTTTCACCCTCTGCATGGACATAAACTTGAATGATGCCAAGGCCACTGAGCCGGAATCAGGTCACGTTCCACGTATGTACATGGTTGTACTCAGAACACACTGCAAACACAGCAGTGAGCTACAGTGATTCACTTTCCATTATTCAAGGACCTGATACTGATAAGCCGCGTCATATCAAACAAAAGCTGATATGATCATAATCAATGCTTCAAATTGGATTACTTGAAAAGGAAACCAAGCTTTTATTTCTATATTTTATATAACTGAGGATGTCACAGTATATGTAATTGATGGCCGGCTAAAAATCAACCCATAAACGTGGCATGGTCATCATCATAATATAAGCTTTTCCAGGTATATTTGAATATTTTCCAAAGAAATATACTTGAGAATTGGACTTACCAGAGACGCAATGCTTCGTTGACAACATCACCTTGGTGATGGGATTGATGTGTGTACAGAGGACATCTGGAAGAGCTGTGGCCCTATCCAACTGACTCTGGTTGCTGCAGAATCACCTGCGCAGCTCCCGAAATTGTCCACTAGGCTATCTCAATACATTTCCCACTCAGGGCTGAAAACAGTTAAGCAATGTACAGTACCAAAACAGCCCTGCTTCAAAGGAGCAACTTGCATATTAGCATAACAAATATAATCAACACATCTAAATGAGACGTTAGCCTTAAATGTAGTTTCTATAAATTAGTCCGTATTCATACCTTTTATTTCTAACATTCTAGTCAAATGTAGCAAGCAGGGAGACTCACCGGTTGTGGGGGCGAGATAGACACTGAGGTATGTATGAGGGTCAAATGAGGTATGAGGGTCAAATGGAGAACCGTCCATCAAACATTTTCTTCCTTGTAATGTGGCCAAAGTACCCAAGCTTTCTTGTCACCGCTTTTATCAATAGTCAAGAATTGTTTTCGATTTTACTTATATAGTCATTTCTTTTAATCCAGCCAATAAACAACCACCTTCTATAGCATCGCACCTCAAGAGCGACAACGCGGTGTTTGACTGCCCTTTTCATAGTCTTACACCACCTACCTACATAGCATATTAATCCGTTGTTACCACCCAGGAATAGATAATGGCCCAACCGTGTCATAGCTTGTCACTTAAACCATGTCCTGTACCTACAACAGAACAGTAATATGTGCAGTCTTTGCACATTTCTACGGGTTTGTTACATTTCCTCTGCAGAAGTTGAATGAATGATACTACATTCCACAAAGAGCACACTATGAACAAGTGTTTACGTCAATCCTGGTTATGTCATGGTTAATAAAGTAACAGTTTAACTAACAAATTATCATCGACGGATATAACACAGTATGTTATTAATATTTTCTGACTTTCTATTGTAAAAATAGCATGCAAACTGCGTTTTATTTATCTGACTTGCCTGCAAGTTCTCTGTCATGGCATGCGACACAAAAAAACCTTGCTTGTCTTGCTGAGTACAGCCACCATCAGATAATTACCAGTCATTTTTTTGTCATGGCATGCCACACCCCGACATTACCTGTCCTACTGAGTATAGCCACCTTGAGGGAATTAACTGGCAGTTCTGTGCCATGGCATGCCACACCCCGACCTTGCCTCTCCTTCTGAGTACAGCCACCTTAATAGAATTACCTGCCAGATTTTTGTGTCATGACATAAAACACCCCGATCTTGCCTGTCCTACTGAGTGCAGCCACCGTGAGAGAATTACCTGCCAGATATGTGCCATGGCATGCCACACAACGACCTTGCCTCTCCTTCCGAGTACAGCCACCGTGAGAGAATTACGTGCCAATTCTGTGCCATGGAATGCCACACCCCGACATTCCCTGTCCTACCGAGCACAGCCACCGTGATAGATTTAACTGCTAGTTCTGTGTCAAGGCGTGCAACGCCCAGACCTGTCCTGTTTCTGACAACAAAAAGAAGGGTTGTGGTTGGTTCTGGTTTGTTGGAAGAGTTTCCAGTTAACATCGGTTAGAGGCAAGGAAGTGACCCTTTACTGTTTATAATGGTGCTAGCACTAATCAGCAGGAAGATCACCATGAAGGATGTTCTCAGGAAGGTGATGTATGCAAACGATCTAACCATGATAGCAGACAACAAACAAGAACTACAGGAAGTGTTGGAGGAATGGAAAGGGATGTTCAAAAAGCCCGGACTAAGAATAAGCCGGGAGAAGACAGAAGTGATGTGGGTTTGACATCAGAGAGAGGACTTGATCATTAGTTTGGATGATAAGGAGATCAACCAAGTGGATGGCTTTGTGTAACTTGGAGGAATGGTTAATGAGGATGGGCATTCAGAGGTAGAAATGCGACGTCGGATACAACAGGGTGCGAATGCTCGGGAAATGGTAGAGGGAGTCATGTTGGACAGAAACATTTTGAAAAAGCTGAAAAGGAGAGCTTGCGTTACGCCAGCATGCCTGTATCTGTATCTGAGACAGTGGCGTTGACAGAACAACAACAACAGCTGAAAGTTTGGTTCTGGTTTCGTCAAATAATCCGAAAAAAGAAGGTTGATGAAAGAAGGATGAACGACCTTAACCACAAGCCCACGGCTGACCCCCATCTGGGCAATATCCTACCATTCAATCCAGGTATACTATTCAGGAAATACTGTTCATCAGACAAAATATATCCTGGATATTTTTCTTCTACTGCATTATATACAGAATGTCTGAAAATATTCCAATTTCTGAGGTTTATTTTGATTGTCTTTGGAAACGTATAATTGAATTACGGTTAGTAATTTATTATTTAAGCAGTCACATCAGTCAACAATGCAATTTTCTGGCCCTGTAATTTGAGTTACTAAAAATGTAAGGTGGTTCCTCGAATTTGACTATTCAAGCCTTACATACAAGTGTCTCATGACCCTATTGTCTTATCAACTTATGCTCCTGTTGCATACCATGATTTTGTATATCCATTATACACTTTTGATTGGTCGATGTATGTATAATTATTATAATTTGTATTTACGGATGTAAGAATTATTAGAAGTTGCTATTTTTTCTTAAATAAAAGCATTTTTCTTCAAATAACAGGCGGGCCCAGAATAACAACAAAGAGGTACCCAGTTTTCCAATAAAACATCAAGAATATCAACTATAGTTATCCATATTTCCACACAGACAGCACTTTATAGAAAACAGCACAATGAAAGGTTCATACAATAGTTTTTCTTTACTGAGGATATACTGAAGGTGTGGTTCCAAGTTATCTATGGAGATGACTTTAAATGATGCCAAAGGCATCAAGCTAGGCTGTGTGCTGTTCATGTCATGGAAATTAGCTGGTGTGCTGATCATGTCATGAAAATTAGCTGTGTCCTAACCGTATCCATCCAGACTAATATAACTTTAATTATATTCATAATCAATGCTTCAATTTGGATTACTTGAAAAGACAACCAAGCTTTCAATTGTATATTTGATCTTAAGTTACACATGTATTTATCTGTTTTGTCACTGTTATAAGGCAAAGCATGCTAATCATTATGACAAGTAAATATAAAGCTTCAGTTATTTTAAGCATTACTACGGATATGGGTATATCAAGGACACCTTGGCTATACAGTGACCTTAGTACACAAATATCAACAACTGCTGTATTTGCAAGATATTTATGAAATACAGATCAGAGTTTCATTCAAAAGATGACAATTAAAATATAATGAAACAACATCCTCATAGAAATAATTGCATAACATTTCATTTGTCCATATACTTATACAAAACTATCTCCGCTGTGACCCCCCTAGAGATCACTGATTGGCCGTCACGGGGAGCCTTACCGGCAAGTTCTGTGTCATGGCATGCCACACCACGACATTGCCTGCCCTGTTGAGTGCAGCCACCGTGAGATATACCAGCAACTTCTGACCTTGCCTGTCATACTGAATGGAGCCAATGTGAGCGAAAAACCTGCCACGGTGAGAGATTTACCTGCAAATTCTTTCATAGTATGCCACACCCCGACCTTGCATGTCGTACTGAGTTCAGCAATCATTAGATATTTAACTGCCAGTTCAGTGTCATGGTGTGCCATACCCTGACCTTACCTGTCCTACTGAGTGCTGCGAGTTGATTGCCAATGAAGAACAGTTTGTTGATGACAACATACATATGGAACTTGCCTGCAAGGGGAGAGAACACTTTTATTCAGTGAAGTAGCACGACGTTTTCACCTTACACTAAGCAAACATTTTAATAAAACAGTTGTTTATGGACCTGCTAAATGGAGATATTTAATCCACATAAAAGTACCTCGGTCTGAATGTATCAGTTTAGTCGACTGGACTAAAAAATTCAATTCAAATTTATTGTAACTCTATACAATAAGAACAAATACAAAACAGAGCGAAGTCCTATCTAATTGCACAAAGTGAACAATAGGGGAAGAACAATATATAATGTTGTACTCCCTTTTAGTTTCATCAACTACACTTTTGAGCTATGGGTGGTTTGGAACATTTGTATATGGCGAAATAGATTTGTACTTAGCAGAGACCAAAAACCACATAAAACTGCACGTGCAGAAATGTTACAGGAACTAGTTGCCTACGCAACCAAATTACACAGTCGTTGTTAGCATACATTGTTAGCCTACTTCAATATAGGGGCTGCATTTGTGAAGTTACAGAGGCAGTATGCGAAACGAAGGAAGCCTGGAAAGAAATAGAGAAGAACAAGGAGAGAGGAAATCTACCGGATTCAATTATATACACATATACGGGCAGGTGAATACAGCAGCAAAGGGAGCAGTTGTTAGGTGAGGAGAGATATGGAAGCAGACGTACATAGCAAACTAGACGAGGATGGTGCAAAGAAAATTATCAAAGAAATAAATGGGAAGTTAGTGACAGAAAGAGGTAGTACTGAAGGTCTGAGAAAGCTACTCCAAGGAGCTACTGAACAAGGAAGGACATAACAACGATGAGGAATTACCAATGGATGTAGAGGGGAAAGAGAAGTTAACTGGTATTACGGATACAGAGATGCAAACCGGGATAAAAGGGATGAAGAATGGAAGAGCACCTGGTACCGATGATTATGCATGTGGAGATGGTAATGGCAGCGGGAGAGAGTGGAATCAGCTGGACAAAGAGGCTGCTGAATACATGTACGAGGAAAGGTAAAGGACCAGAGGAATGGTGAACAGAGCTAATTGTCCCAATATGGTAGAAGAAGGGAGTGCAATACCCTGGGAAATACAGAGGCATCACATTTCTAAGTCACATCATATCATGAAGCTGCTAGAGAGGACCCTGGATGGCAAGATCCGAAAGAGAGTAGAGCAAGAATTATGGGAAGAACAACAGCGATTCAGAAAGGGAAATGAGGACTGATGGGATGTTTGCATTAAGACAGCTGGTAGAGAAGAGGTTTGAGGTGCAAGGGAGAATGGTAGTGGGATTTGTGGACCTTCTCAGGAAGATGGTGTATGCAGATGATTTGGCCATAATAGCAGAGAGCAAACAAGAACTACAGGAAGTGTTGGAGGAATAGAAGGAAGTGTTCAAGAAGCACGGATTGAGAATGAGCCTGGAGAAGACAGAATTGATGTGGGTTGGACACCAAAGAGAGGAGCTGACCATCATTTTGGACAGTAAGGAGATCAAGCAAGTAGATAGCTTTGTTTACCATGGATGAAAGTTTACGGAGTATGGGCATTCTGACGTAGATGTGAGACGTCGCATACAAGCGGGAGCGAATGCTTGGAGAAACGCAAGGGGAGTCATGTTGGACTGAAACGTTTTGAAAAAGCTGAAAGGGAAATTCCTGAGTATGCGTGTTACACCGGCATGCCTGTATGATCTGGAGACAGTGGCGTTGACAGAACAGCAACAACCGCTGCTGCAAGTTTGTGAGAACAACTGGGTTCGTCGAATATAAAGAACAAAGAGGGTGGACAAAAGAAGGATGAACGACCTGAGGAAAGAGGTTGGGATTCAATGCAGCGTAACAAGATGATTGTCGAGAAGCAATGTAAGATGGGCAGGCCACTTGGTAAGGATGAATGGAGGCAAACTAGCAAAGAGAGCAGAGGTGAAAAAACATCAACAATTCAGGAAAAGGGGGAGGCCACAGCAAATATAGAAGGACTGTTTGAGGCGGGATATGAGAAGATCGGAGGAAGATGAGAGATGGAGAGAGTGAGCGGCCTTTAGAAAACTATCAAAAGAAACAACAGAAAGAGGGGCTCGACAATACTTCACCTGACTCTCAACCCTGTACAGCGGTGAACAAGAAGGAAGAGCGCCATTAGCTTGGTAAATAGTTATGTTTAATAAATGCAAGGAAGTGGTCAACATTTTCATAAATAGTATATAAACTGCTTATGAGAAACAACATTTCTATATAAAAGTTTGCCAACTTTTCGCATCCCTCTGCAAACATAGTGTTGTGTGACTATGGTGCACCATTTACACACATGGTGCCTATGACAGTGACATGATTCTCCTCAGAGCCCTTTTCTCCTGACAGACCTATCTCACTGACTGACCTATCTCACGCGTGACGAGGCCGCCATCATTGCTGATCATGGCGCTCCACAACTGGATGGTGGAGTGGAAGGCGGCGGTCAATATTCTGTTACAGAGATGCCAGCGTGCAGAGTCATTCATCCTGTCTCACACAAACACACAAGTTACACAGAACTGCTTCAATGACACATATCACGCCCACACTTTGGTATTCTGCTGAGGAAAATTACAGAATCAACCAATTATATTTATCTCTGTTTGAGCGATACCCATTTTACCAGATGGTTGTACTCGTATATAAATGACGTACTCTTCTTGACTACAGCATGCTTATCAAAATAAATATATTCCTTGACAAGAAGGATGAACAGGGAAAGGATAAGTAACAACATCACAAAATTCAATCACCAATACTGATTTATTAAAACACCTATAAAAGTGAGTTTTTTAATCTAATGTGAAATTCTCCCCCCTCCCCACCATTCATCATTACAGTTTTTGTAATATCTGTTCCAGTCATGAATCCTATGTATTTCCAAGAGGACCATGACTGGTTTGCTTGCAAGGCGGTTATGTTTAGTTATGTGTCACGGATTTCGGTGGTGGTCCACGCAAAACCAGGGGCGGTCCGTACTTAGACTAAACTCAACATATGAGTGTAAGAAATTTCCACAAATGAAAAACAACACCAAAGTAATCAACATGAATATGTTTACAATTAATCAAAACCTAACTGAACTGGTGCAAATGAAATAATAGACGTTAGTGTTAATAAATTCGTCACAAGCAGAAAGGCGTATTTCACACTTATAATACAATGTTCCGAAAACAAACAAAAAATAGTCACAGAAGCATGCCTTGTGACGCAGAAAGTCAACAATACCCTTCGCGCATTCTGCTGGGTTGAGTAGAACGATAACTGATGTGGCCGTCGGTCGCATAATCTCACCGGCAGCAGAATACGTTCGACCGCAGTGATGTCGACGTTGTTGTCGGCTGGACGATAGTAGGCCAGATGTCAATAGATCGTGGAGACGGCGATGTTTCGCGACGACGGCTGACGCGGACGCTCTGATGTCACACACGGGGAAGACAGTTGAACGGTCAGCTGGACGTACAGTATGTCAGCCGGCAATATGTCGTGGAGACGGCTAACGTGTCGTGACGACGGCTAACGTGTCGTGACGACAGCTCGTGCGGACGCACTGGTGTCGCGCGCGCGTGGAAGGCAGTTGAACAGTCGGCTGAACGCTCTGTAAGTCGGCCGTCAACACGACGTGGAGACAACGAACCTGTCGTGGACGGTTCCATTACGTTGATACCCCTTTTAATATAATGTACCACGCCAAAAGCGAAAACATCATGGGTACAATTATTGCATAACCTGTTCATGCCCCATGCCTAACAATAAACTTCCAATGTGGGCTCCCACACCACACTTGGATACTATTATTGCATAACTTGTTGATTCAATCCGTCTATATACACTCTAACATTTACCTCACCATATCCAGGAAAATAGTTCATATAATAGCAATTCGTAAAAATTTGACATTATGACACCTACCTGTGTAAACACACAAAGTGGGGATAGGCAACAGCGATCTGACTGAAGTGATCCTTGATACTGTTTACTCTAGGTCCACCAAAATTGTTTTTGGCTACCGCAACACCTGTAAAAAGACCTCAAGTAAAGGTACATTGTCATACAGCACGCTATCCTGTCCTTGGGATTGTTCAACGTCCTTACCATCGAGGTACCGAGATTAATGGTGATAACACAACTCACAATACAATGGTGATATAGGACTGCCAATCAATAATAATCGCACGTGCACATTAAATTATATGCGCACATAGGCTTAGGTGGTTAGTCTTGATATCGAAAAAAATATATAACCTACTGCCATGATTTGGCATGTTACAACTGCAAATCAGCATAACTAAATAGATTACTGCAATTGTATTTAGTCTGAAAAATAAAATGATACTCTGTAATAAATAATATATCCGTATAACATGGATAGGTTATGTTAATAAAATACATTCATGTTGTTTATAAATAAATAATAATAATACTGTCATAGTGCCATGGAAACTGGATACGTAGGTTCACGCTGCTTGAAGGTGTGCAAGTGCCAGACAAAGCTTACGTCATTTGACGCAGCAGTGTCTCGGGAATGTCCGCAGGTGTTACGTAACACAGGCGTGAAACACGGCGCAGCTTGAAACATGCGTCCTGTTTATTTCGTACTTGATGGACACCACCCTGAGTGTCTTTGTACAAGATATTCCTATTGAAAGACCAACAGTCAGAAATCAGTTCATTTTTTCCAAGTTCCATACAGAAGTTCAGAACGAGTTTTCGTGAGGTCTTCATTCATAAATAAACGAAGGTTTAGACCCGAGGCTGTATTGTGCTGTTTTAGGTTGATTCGAGCTCTGTATATAGCGTCCCTCCGACGTTCGCTATTTAGTGTAATAATTGTAGTGTGTGGTCGCCCGCCACCCGTTTTAGGGCGGCCAATTCTGTGCGCTCGCTCAATCTCGTCAGACTGCAGGACTGGGGTTAACTTCGTATGATCATTGACAATGTCTAGGATTGCATTTTCAATTTCACCAATACCTACAGATTCGGGTATTCCTTCTATTCTCAAACTGGATCTTCTAGGATATTGCTTGATGCTGTCTTTGGCCGATTCTAACAAGTCGACTCTACTTTCAAGTGCTTTGATTTTCTCGTCTTTCTCTTTCACAGTTTGTTTTAGTTGCTCACTCTGAGGTGCTAAGTCTATTTTGTCAGCAATCTCTTGCGGGAAAAGAGCTCGTTTCAATTGTTTTATAACATCACTGTCACTCAGAGTTTCAATACAGATAAGTTTTAGAAGTTCGTTGTCAATACCTTCAAAGCGAGTAGCCTCTGACGAGCTTTTTTGGCGATGCTTGGTCGGCATGATGTCTTATTGTCGTTGGTTACACATCTGATAGGTGTGTCAAATGTGGCATGACCAAGATGGACGTTCAATATGGCAGCACGCTGAATCTGACAGACCCATAGATTATGTGCAAATCCACCCCCATCTTAGGGTATTGTGAATGTTTATCTCACCAGATTCATCGTACGGATCGTTGGAAGTTCGATGCCATTAGATAATTTCATTATTTTCCGTCGCATTTGTAACAAGAGAACATCGTCACACGAGAGCTCAACGAAACGCGGCCTGCTCCGTCCGACGTTATGAGTCGGACCATATATAAGTTAACGTTTCCGCCTGATTGTATCCCTAACAATATTATCTGGACAATATCCTATCTTTAAATACATGGACACTATTCCGGAAATACTGTTTATCAGACAAAATATATCCTAGATATTGTTCTTATGCTCCTATTGCATGCCATGATTTTGTCTATCCATTATACACTTTTGATTGGTCGATGTATGTATAATTATTATAATTTGTATTTACGGATATAAGAATTATTAGGAGTTGTTATTTTTTCTTAAATAAAAGCATTCCTCTTCACATGACAGGCGGGTCCAGACTAACAACAAAGAGGTGCCCAGTTTTCCAATAAAACACAAAGAATAGCAACTATAGTTATCCATATTTCCACACAGACAGCACTTTCTAGAAAACAGCACAACGGAAGGTATATAAAAAAATTATTTTTTTATTACGTAACATTATATATACTAATTTACTTAAATATATAATGCTTGTAATTAAAGATCCTCTCAATGTGACTTACCAAAGCCGTTACTGTGGATATACTGAAGGTGTGGTTCCACGTTCTCTATGGAGATGACCTTCAATGATGCCAAGGGCATCAAGCCAGGCTGTGTGCTGATCATGTCATGGAAATTAGCTGTGTCCTAACCGAATCCATCCAGATAATATGACTTTAGCTGTAATCATAATCAATGCTTCAATTTGGATTATTTGAAAAGAAAATGTAGCTTTCTCTTGTATGTTTTATCTTAAGTTACACAACTGTTGATATAAGAGTGCATAAACGCTACAAAAGTGGCATGGTTATCATCATTAAAAAATAGCAACAACACGCTTTTTCAATGCCCCTACTAATATTTTCTAGCATAAAAAACATGCACACTGTGTTTTATTTATCTATTTTGTGTCACTGTTATAAGGCAAAGCATGTTAATCGTGATGACAAGTAAATATAAAGCTTTAGTTATTTTTAATTATTACTACGAATATGGGTATATCAAGGACACATTAGCTATACAGTGACCTTAATACACAAATCTCAACAATTTTCTGTATTTGCAAGATATTTATGAAATACACATCACAGTTTCATTCAAAAGATGACAATTAAAATATGATGAAACAACATCGTCATAGAAATAGCGAATTGCTGGTGCAATTTTGCACAACATTTCATTTGTCCATATACTTATACAAAACTATCTCTGCTGCGACCCCCCACAGACCACTGATTGGCCGTCACGAGTAGCCTTACCTGCCAGCTCTGTGTCATGGCCTTACCTGCCCTGTTGAGTGCAGCCACCGTGTGATTTACCTGCTAGTTCTGTGTCATGGCATGCCATACCCCGACCTTGCTTGTCATATTGAATGGAGCCAATGTGAGCGAAAAACCTTCCACGGTGAGAGATTTACCTGCAAGTTTTTTCATTGTATGTCACACCCCGACCTTGCATGTCGTACTGAGAGCAGCAACCTTGAGATATTTAACTGCCAGTCCAGTGTCATGGTGTGCCACACCCTGACCTTGCTTGTCCTACTGTGTACTGCAAGTTGATTGCCAATGAAGAACAGGTTGTTCATGACAACATACATCTGTCCGCTTATTAGGTCAAATACGGTATGTCTATTCTGACTTCACAGGTGTGTTACTGAACCACAGTATTTGTTAATATAGGTTTACCGTTATCTGTTTATCTGTCAAAAAAGTCAGAACAAATTTAAGTGAAATGTTTTGGTTAAATAAAAATATGTTTAGACTTGATTACATATTTTTAACATTAATATTTCGGTATGTTTATTTTGCGAACCTTGTTACCAAAAATACCATTAACATTGGAAGCTGCGTACCACGTAAGTCTCTCGTTACAAACTCTTGTCTTGGACATGTTGTCTTATTCTCTGGGCCACATCGCAAATTGTTTTCCTCACAACTACTTGTCTTTATCTCTCGATCATCTGTCATTATTTGCTGTTCACACCTGCCTTGTTCAGATGACTCTTCACCCTCTCCCTCTCCACCTTAACTTTGATCTTCCTCTTCTACCACCAACTTTGGTTTCCCTGCTCTCTTTGTCAATCTCTCCTCACTCAGTCTCTGAATGTGCCCTGCTCCTCGCAGTCTGTTCCCCGCTACCTTCATCCTCAGGTGTTTCTTTATTCCAATCTTTTTTTGTAATTTCACCATCCTCTTTCTGTCTTCTGGTTTCTCTCAACGTTTCCCTGGGTCTATCTTATGTTACTGTCCATGTTAAGTGATGGTCTATCTTATGTTACGGCCCATGTTAAGTAATGGTCTATCTTATGTTACGGCCCATGTAAAGTAATATTCAATCTTATGTTACCGCCCATGTTAAGTAATGGTGTTTCTTCATTTCAATCTTTTTTTGCAATTTCACCATCCTCCTTCTGTCTTCTGGTTTCAACGTTTTTCCCTGGACCGCATGAATGTTATGTTTGGGGGCACTGCAGATGATAGTACAAAATGGCTACATTTGTTTAGTAATGGTCTATCTTATGATACCGCTCATGTTAAGTAATGGTCTATCTTATGTTACGGCCCATGTTAAGTAATGGTCTATCTTATGTTACCGCATGTAAAGTAATATTCAATCTTATGTTACCGCCCATGTTAAGTAAAGGTGTTTCTTCATTTCAATCTTTTTTGCAATTTCACCATCCTCCTTCTGTCTTCTGGTTTCAACGTTTTTCCCTGGACCGCATGAATGTTATGTTTGGGTGCACTGCAGATGATAGTACAAAATGGCTACATTTGTTTAGTAATGGTCTATCGTATGCTACCACCCGTTTTATGTAATTGTCTATCTTATGTAACCGCTCATGTTAAGTATTGGTCTATCTTATGTCACCGCTCATGTTAAGTGATGTTCTATCTTATGTTACCACTCATGTTAAGTAATGGTCTATTTAATATTGCCGCACATGTTAAGTGATGGTCCATCTTATGTTGCCACCCATGTTAAGCGATGGTCTATCTTGTATTACTGCTCATGCTAAGTGATGGTCTATCTTATGTTACCACCCATGTTAAGTAATGGCCTATCTTATGTCACCGCCCATGTTAAGTGGTGGTCGGTGTCAAAGGGGCTGTGCACCGGTTTTTATTGGCTAACTAAACTACTGTTTTGCAGAGCATTGCACCACTGAATTTATTTGTATTTGTAACATCTTTATTGGTAAGAAATAATATTCATGCAAAACGTGTAACTGCCTTGATATTTTATCTCTTAACCTTTTCAAATTGTCCTTATTCAGTGACGGTCCTTGTTAAGTCTTAACCTCTGATAAATGATGGTAAGTTGTTAAGCAACTGTCTTTAAAAAGTGATGGTCTTTATTCAGTGATGGTCCCTTCTCAATTTGATTTTTTCAATATTCTCATTGCAAATTTATTATGCAAAGATCAGTAACCACTGCCACATGCTAGCTCATTTGTACAACTAAATCATCAGACAAACTATTAAATTACTTAATGTTTGGTCAAAGATTAAGTGAAATGATAATGGAAACGATGAAAACTCACAAATTTCACCCTTGGTGACATTGTGTCACTTTGTTATGTGATCGGCGAGAGAATGGAAGTCACGTCCATGATGGGCATTAACCCACACAGTGTTTAACATTTTGGATATCTGCTATTTTAAACCTTACCAAAGCTAATGACTAAAGTGAATTATTTTGATGATTTGAACAAAAATAGGAATTTTTTAATTAAATCGACTGCAGATACTACTTAAACTATTCACACACTACATATTTTGACATCAACGAACAGGATTTGCGATCAGCTAAATCAGTTGAGGATGGAGTTTTAGGCAACAATATTTGTTAAATGACAGCCCTTGTCAAATAATGTCCGTAACAAACATTTGTGTGATACTGTCACCATGTCACTTGTAGTGTCATGTCATTGCTGTCATAGATACAACACTGCTGCAAACAGAACAGATGGAGGCGGATATACAGAACCACCTGTTTATAGAGGCCGGCCAGTACAATAGCAACCTCTATGGAACGAGCGTCGCATCAGTGAGGGAGGTGGCAGAAAGTGTAAGTGTCCTCAGTATGCAAATCACAAGTGTCCTAGTGAGACATATTACAAGTGTCATTAGTATGCAAATTGGAAGTATCCTCAGTTAAGGCAAATTACAAGTGTCCTCAGTCAATACAAAACCCTTGTTTTGAAGTGTCATCAATAAGACAAAACAAGTGTCCTCAAGGTGTTTTGTTGAGAGAGAGTTGCTGAAATGACTTGTACCATCAATATGAGGGGCATGTTTGAAATTAAAGTGTCATATTTAGACAAGTTTTCCTAAATTGCAAGTGTCCCAGGTAAGAAAAAAATAAGCGCCTTCAGTAAGAGGAGTTTACTAAAATGTGGAAATAGCCTAAATGTCCTACGGTATTTCTTGATACCAAGAGTATATAACATTAAGTGTCCCCAGTAATAGGAGTGTATGAAACAACAGATTTGATTGGTTGTACAACGAGTACACTTGTGTCTGTCTCTGACAGGGCACGCACTGTATCTTTGATGTACACTTGTGTCTGTCTCTGACAGGGCAAGCACTGTATCTTTGATGTATACTTGTGTCTGTCTCTGACAGGGCAAGCACTGTATCCTGGATGTCAGCGGCAACGCCATCAAGAGACTGTAGGTGGCTGGACTCTTCCCTGTCGCCATCTTCATCAAGCCAAAGTCTGTTGATGCCATCATGTGAGTCTGGTAGAACAACTGTTCATGAATTCTTTAAAAATCTTAAAAGGTCTTTAATTGTTAAATTGGATCTCGCATTTGTAAGGCCTTGACAGTTTCTTTTAAAAGTCTTAAATTTGAATTCGCCTAACTAGGCCTAAGCCTTAACCTGTTAATAGACAAAGGTGGAATACATTGTGTATCGTTGAGTGATATACATCTTTAATTAAATGATACACAATGTTTATCATTTAATTAAAGATGTATTTAGTGATCAGTGTGTATTACACATTGACCATTAAATAAATGTTCCCAAGAGGATGTCAAATTGCTTTGTTTTCAATTGAATCTGTCTTTGAAGAAGGTCTTAGATTTTCAAAGTATTGGTCTTAAAAAGCTCTTACATCAGCCTGAAGCCATCTTGTAACGTGTTACTGACCACATGTTGTAACGTGTTACTGACCACATGTTGTAACGTGTTGCTGACCACATGTTGTAAAGTGTTACTGACCACATGTTGTAACGTGTTACTGACCACATGTTGTAACGTGTTACTGACCACATGTTGTAACGTGTTACTGACCATCTGTAACATTCTTTCGGAAGAGACAGTAAAAGCCGTTGGTCCCTTCTATCTGGTGTCTATGTCAGGGGAAGTAAAAGATCCCACACAGGGGGTAAATGTGTAGCCTGCTGTGGACTCCATCTCTCATGAGTCACTGCAGAAGTGTCCAAGACACGGCTCAATCAATTCTGCTAACTCCCTCGCAAGAGGATACGATTGAATGAAGTACACTGTTGATTTTCCCCATTGAAACAACGCTAGAAGTCAGTCCACAGTGTGCTAAAATTACAATTTAGTTTTAATAAAAACTTCACGTTAATTGTTGTCTGGTCGTTGATCTGCAGTAGTGTTTTTGTGAAATCCTACACTTATTTTCGAGACAATCAACTTGGAGTATGCTCCCTGTCATTTGTCGCACAAACAAACCAGATTCTGTCTTCGTACACCAGGGATCCTTCCATCATTGACACGAGCATTTGTTGCCAACCGTCCACTAGAAATATTTATTTGGGCAAAGCATAAGTGTCGCAGCCCTCAAATATGGACACATCCCTGTTAAGAAATAATTTTCCATAGAGCAAAAATTGTCAAATGGGATACTGTAAAAATCACCGGCACTTTATTCGTATGATTAGAACCCCAAGGTTAATTAATGATCTGTCCCATTTATTTCTTATACAACCAGTGTAGATTTGTCTAATCTATAATTTCTTTCTTATCAGTTTTCAGTCATTTCAGTTGTGCGTGTGTGCATGCGGGCGTGCGTGTTTGCGTGCATGCGGGATACAAAAACGATTGATAATGACACTTGTCATATTGCATAATTGTAATAATTGACTACTACTGTGTGCAATATCAAGTCAGTTTCTGGTAATCGATATATTCTTGCATTTTCTGGGTACGAAGCTGTTGTATGAAGTGTCCTGTCTCTTTGTAGCTGTTGTATGAAGTGTCCTGTCTCTTTGTAGCTGTTGTATGAAGTGTCTTGTCTCTTTGTAGCTGTTGTAGGAAGTGTCCTGTCTCTTTGTAGCTGTTGGATGAAGTGTCCTGTCTCTTTGTAGCTTTTGTAGGAAATGTCATGTCTCTTTGTAGCTGTTGTGTGAAGTGTCCTGTATCTTTGTAGCTGTTGTATGAAGTATCCTGTCTTTTTGTAGCTGTTGCATGAAGTGTCCTGTCTCTTTGTAGCTGTTGTATGAAGTGTCCTGTCTTTTTGTAGCTGTTGTATGAAGTGTCCTGTCTCTTTGTAGCTGTTGTATGAAGTGTCCTGTCTTTTTGTAGCTGTTGTATGAAGTGTCCTGTCTCTTTGTAGCTGTTGTCACTGGCGACATGCCAGAGGAGATCACCACGAAAGTGAAAGTCCCGTCACATTTTGACGGGACTTGAACTTCCTCTTGACGAAAAAAGGAGCACTGTTTCATCATGAGCACTGCTGTGAGTATAAGAGTAATGTACGCTCACGAGGAGCACTGCTCTTGATGAGAATAGGAGCACTGTTTGCTCACAAAGAGCACTGCTCTCGACAATTATAAGAACACTGTTTGGTCATGAGGAGATCCTATGAAAGTGACACATTGTGACGGGACTTGGAGCACAGTTTGCGCTCGATGAGCAGTGCTCCTGATGCATATAGGAGCACATTTACTGCTTTTAACAAGTATAGGAGCACTGACTGCTCCTGATGAGCATTGTCTGCTCCTGATGAGTACAAGAGCTTGTGTGCTCCAGACTTTGGGATTGTCTTGTTCTGTCAACACATTCAATGTCATTTAGACAGAACACAGCAAGTAAATGTGCGGGCGTCTATGATCACGTAACAGTCAACTTTCTATGTACATCAGGCTAATATATAGAGCAATATAAATTAATGTTGGCAGCAGTTTTAGCATACATAGGGCATACAGCTTGGCATACACTGGGTGTGTACATGTGTATTCCTTATCAACCATAACAGTGCTGGTGTACAACTGCTGTGCATCGTGCTATGTACACATTGTGTATTCCTAATCAACAGTATATGTTCTGGTGTTCAACATGTGTACACATTGGGATGTGTACAGCAGTATTCATAATCAACAGTACCCGTGCTGGTGTACAACATGCTGTGTACACATTTCATGCGCATACACATGTGTGTACATGTGTATTCCTAATCAACAGTAGTATCTGTGCTGGTGTACACCATGTTGTATTCTTAAACAACAGGTTTGTGTGTTGTGTACACATTGGGTGTGTACACATGTATTTATAAACAACAGTATCAATGCTGGTCTTCAATATGATGTGTACACATTAACTGTGTGTACATGTGTATTCCTAATCAACAGTATGTGCTGGCATACGAAATGGTGTGTACACATTGGAGGTGTGTACAGCTATATTAATAACAACAGTATCAGTGCTGGTGTACAACATGCTGTGTACACGTTGGGTGTGTGTCCACGTATTCCTAATCAACAGTATCAGTTCTGGTGTACAACCTGCCATGTACACAGAAAATAGCAGCGTGTTGTGCTTTAAGCAAGACGGGCTACTGACTTGTACCTTCAGAATATGTAGAGGTCACTTATCTGACCAGAGTATAATAGTGGACGCTAGACGCCAGATTGGGCATAATTGTCTCACAATGACAGATCATGACAGTTAACAAAGGATTGTCAGTGTCATTCTGCTGGAAACAGTTCTGGTGACCATTGTAGCTGCTTTGCTACAATTGGCTTGCCAATTTTTATGCCTTGACGTTATTTCTTTTTCCTAATTTGTTTGTCTTTTTGGATTCTACTGCAACGTTTGATTGTTTGATCATGAATGCATGTATTGGATGTAATCTATTTGGCTCATGTTAGATTAAAATCAAGTAAATATTTAATCAAATTGTATTCGTAATAAATGTGAAATATGTATCTTTTGTCATGGCTAGATGCGTTGGTTTCTGGGGCTCTTCATTTGCTAGAAGGTTGAGGTTGAAAATTGTTAACAGGTTGCCATGGTAACCAGTTGCTATGGTAACATTTTGCCATGGTAACTGTTGCCAGTAACAGAACAACTACTAATGCACATGTACTATGTGTATACAGTGACATGTTAGTGTCAGCAGTGATGACAGTACACCAATGATTATATAGTCACCCTTGTTGACACAATAACAACATATTATGATGTCACCAGTGATGACACTACACTAACATATTAGTGTCATTAATAATGATACAACACAGACACATTATAGAGTGTCACCAGTGGTTACACAATAACATATTGTAGTGTCAACAATGATGACACTACACCAACATATTAGCGTCATTAATAATAATACAACACAGAAACATTATAGAGTGTCATCAGTGATGACACAATAATATATTGTAGTGTCAACAGTGATGACACTAGTGTAACAGAATATAGTGTCACCACTGATGACACAACACATACACATTAGTGTAACCTACACAGACAAATCATAGTGTCACCAGTAATGACACAACACAGACCCATCATTGTGTCACAAATTATGACACAACAACAAATTATAGTGTCTGTCACCAGTGATGACACTATAATGTGTGTGGGTATTAGTACTGATTCGTGTACTCATAGTCTCCAAGGATTGTGTACTTTATATGTTATAATGGATGTTAAGCATAACTGATGCTGTTGTAGCGGAATTTTAACTGAGTATATGTAATCTGTCTTCTCATTTCACTTTACGTATTTTCCTAACACGACATTGTCCGGCCTTAAAGTGTTGAACAATACAAACGTGTACAACAGTATGTTCTTTGAACGATACACGATAAGACTCGTTATGAATTGGAAAAACAAAAAATGGCAGACAAAGGAAATAGCTCGCCAAATGCAAATATATTTGTTGGCCACTTGGTGGGCACTGATCAGGGTAAAATGGACACCATCCGAAAGTGGTTTGAACAGCACTTCAAAGTTCCTACTGATGATATTGTTGACGCCTTCAGTTAGTGGCATTATTAATAGTAAACATTATTATTAACCAGAGCAATTCTTTCAGGACGATGCCTTCAAAACCTACTGAATAAGTTTTAGTCGAAGAGTTAATTCGATGGCATATGTCTAAAGTAGCCGCTATCCTAATCAATACATAATTTGACGAACTGGGATAGTGGACGGCTGTGTATTGTTTGTTTGGTTCCCTTTGTGTACGATCTCCATGGAGATATAAAGTAGGTATTCATGTCGAGCCTAAGTTCTTCCTTATACCTTAGCTTCACAAGTCAAATACGACACGTGGACTGAGGGGAAGGTGGGGGCTTCACAAGTCAAATACGACACGTGGACTGAGGGGAAGGTGGGGGCTTCACAAGTCAAATAAGACACGTGGACTGAGGGGAAGGTGGGGGCTTCACAAGTCAAATAAGACACGTGGACTGAGGGGAAGGTGGGGGCTTCACAAGTCAAATAAGACACGTGGACTAAGGGGAAGGTGGGGGCTTCACTGTATTAACTCCTAAGTGAAGTGTACAACAAGTATACTCAGTTAAAATTCCGCTACAATTAATACAAATTTGATGTACTCCATGAATAACACAGCATCAGTTATGCTTAACATCCATTATAACATATAAAGTACACAATCCTTGGAGACTATGAGTACACGAATCAGTACTAATACCCACACACATATGATATATGCAGTGTCTATAATTAGTTCCTTAATATAGTTACGGCTGACCGTCAAAATAAATGTTTCCTAACCTAAATTAAAATAGTAATACTTCATGACAACCCATGAAACCAAAATAACAATAACTCACCCCAACTGGGCACTTCAGGCGTAACCAAGTGTTATAATGTGTCTGAGCACTGACTCAGTGCAACCGCATCCTGCATTTTACAGGGGGTCATCTGCACCTAAATATATAAAATAAATGATATACAACTAGTTATAAATGAATAAACAAAAGAGTGACTAACTACATTATTATATGTATGCTAACACAATAGTGTCACCAGAAATGTACTAAGATATCAATACTACATTAAATGATCAAACCAAACATTTGATCCCTGTTTACAAGTTACTATCTATTGTGGCCCCAGCTTGCTGTCAAGCACTTGTCCCTTCGGAATACATCACACACCCTACCCAGCCAGTGCCACATGGTGATTAATCAAGATAATGTCAAAGAGAGGGAGAGTGCTCCAGTCTGATTCTGAAAGTATTCATTTTGTAAGGTATAACATAGTATTTAGGAACTTACCAAAACAAGGTTGTTGTTGTTGTCTTGTTGACAGTGGGATCAAGCCTGGCCCACTGGGACACAGCCCCTCCCCCTGACCACACATGACCCCTGTCTCTTGTTGAAAGTGGGATCAAGCCTGGCCCACTGGGACACAGCCCCTCCCCCTGACCACACCTGACCCCTGTCTCTTGTTGACAGTGGGATCAAGCCTGGCCCACTGGGACACAGCCCCTCCCCCTGACCACACGTGACCCCTGTCTCTTGTTGAAAGTGGGATCAAGCCTGGCCCACTGGGACACAGCCTCTCCCCCTGACCACACGTGACCCCTGTGTCTTGTTGACAGTGGGATCAAGCCTGGCCCACTGGGACACAGCCCATCCCCCTGACCACACGTGACCCCTGTCTCTTGTTGACAGTGGGATCAAGCTTGGCCCACTGGGACACAGCCTCTCCCCTGACCACATGTGACCCCTGCCTCTTATTGACAGTGGGATCAAGCCTGGCCCACTGGGACACAGCCCCTCCCCCGGACCACATGTGACCCCTGTCTCTTGTTGACAGTGGGATCAAGCCTAGCCCACTGGGACACAGCCCCTCCCCCTGACCACATGTGACCCCTGTCACTTGTTGACAGTGGGATCAAGCCTGGCCCACTGGGACAAAGCCCTGTGATTGGTGGGGCAATTATAAATTATTAATTGTTCAGTAACCATGCCTGTTACAATAAAAAAATATAGTAGAACCCCTCCATGTGGCCACCCATTGGAAACAGCCACCCCTCAAAGATGACCACCTATGACTGTGTGTTTTTGTCATATCTACACCTCTGTAATCTGACCACTTTTTCTTGGTCACATGGGTGGCCTATTTAGAGGGACTCTACTGTGAATGTATTGCAAAAATAACTTGAATAAGGACAAGTCATTTTTATGTATTTGTCTGGTAGTCGCTGCAACATTTCTATTAAAACTAAATTACATTATCGATGTGAAGCTACAGAAGGGTCCACTGTGTTGACCACAAAAGAAATGCCAAGTTTACTGGACAACCATGTCAGTTTAACTGAGGTGGCACTTGAAATAACATATTAGTGAGTTGACAGTATTACAAATTTGATGACATTACCAAGTCACACAGGACTACCTGATGAATGTCATTATGCTGGTCCTAACGGTGCAGTCGGAAGACACAACTAAAATGATTCCAGAATTGAGAGACCTTAGTTACGAAAGTCGCTTATTACAATGTGGTTTGACACCACTAGAGACCAGGAGATTAAGAGGAGACCAAATAGAAGTGTTTACAATAGTGAACGGTTATGAAGATATTGATAGGAATATGTTCTTCAAACTTAAAGAAGGCAGTAGAACAAGAGGACACAAAGCAGTGTTAGTTAAGGAGCAGTGTAGGTTGGATATGAGAAAGTACTCTTTCTCACAGAGGGTGATAAATGAATGGAATAAACTGCCAAATGATTGTGTTAATGCTAGTAGTGTGAATATGTTTAAATATATAATTGACAGATATTTGATAAGGGCGGGCTACACATATATGAGAAAATTGTTGGACTTTCGATAAGCCAATGACTTCCTTGTCCACTTGCCAGCTGGAACTTGTTGTTTGGGATGGCAGTCTTGTTAAATCTTGTTAAAGTCACACAGTCCTACCTGAAGAATTCCATTATCCTGGTCCCGACTGTGCTGTCAAACACTCCTTGTCAGCGCTCTGCTGCGACATGACCAGCCTGGTGGTGCACTCTATGAACACAATCAGACATCCTGTCACCTTGGGATAAAGCATGATACAATGACCTGTTAACTCAACATGGGATGATTATCATTATCCAGATGATTTCATCATGTGGCGATGGATTGACAGGTTTATCCTGACAGGTTTATCCAGGTTAATGTAGCCATTCCTATGGATTACAATGAACAGAGCTGAGACATTGTCACAGAGGAACAAAACTTCCAAGTTCCTAGCATAGCGCTGCAGTTATATGATATTGTTACTGCCCTCAGTAGTCATTACACACAAGTCTAATGCACACTAACATTTCTAACTGAAACCAATAAACACTTTGGAACTTTATGCTCCACAATGACAAGGCATTTTGTCAGGACACATGACTATAATTTCACCATGTACAGTGCTGCCTCAAAGTGAATGTCTTACAAATTATGTTGAAACTCCAAAAAGCAGGTTCTTCAGTAGAAGTTGTTAAGAAACCACAGAAGTCTCCCAACAGGACAACACAAAAATAAAAACTGCTATAAAGGAAGTTAGTAAAGGGGAATGTATCATAATGGTAGATTTTACCCATGGACACATACAATGGAATTCTCTAGAGAGCACAGGGAGTGAGGACCAACAATTTCTATTTTTAATCCAGGATAGCTTTCTTACTTAGCACATGCTAGAACCAACCAGGGGAGAAATGTATTAGATATAGTTTTGTCATCACAAAAAGAATTAGTGGACAATGTAAAAATACTTGAACCATTGGGTAACAGTGACCATAATCAAATACATTTTGACATCAATGTAAAATCAGAAAGTAAAAATAAGAAAACATACAAGAGAAACTTCCACAAAGGTAACTACAAAGATATGAGAAAATACTTAGCAAAGCTAGATTGGAATAACATGCTGATGAATAAGGCCGCAATTGAATGTTGGAATATTCTAAAATATGAAATTGAGAGTATCATCGATAAATTTGTTCCCTTCCAAAAACAAGTGTAGAAAGAAACACTTGTCAAAAGAGGCTATTAGAAAATAGTGTAAACAGGTTTCAAATGGCAGAGGTTCTGAATGAGTATTTCAGCTTAGTCTTTACCACTGAAGATATCAGCTCACTTCCAGTTCCAGCAATAAATTATATAATTTAGGGCAGTTATTTATCATTCATGAAATTATAGCAAAGAAAATTAAGAAGATGAAAGATTATAAACAATCTGGAGTTGATTGAATACTACCAAAACTACTTAAGGAAATTGTAGAGAAAATCAGTACTCCACTTTCAAAAGTGTTTAACTTGTTGCTAGAAGATGGAGTAGTTCACTGAGAATGGAAATAAGCGAGCATTATGTCGCTATTTAAGAAGGGATCAAAGAACAAGACAATTAGAGACTAGTGAGTTTAACATCAGTTGTAAATTATTAGGAACGTTAATTAGAGTAACATATAGTGCTGTCGTGAAAGTTTCAGAGCAATGTGGGAATGCTGCTTCAAAGAGTAATACAATTCTAGGGCCAATTAGGAGAACTATTACATATAAGGAGATACAGCTAATTGTACACCTGTACAAAGTGATAGTTGGGCTGCATGTGAATATTGGATACAAGCATGAAGGCCGTATTGTAAGAAGAACATAGACAAGCTAGAAAGAATACGACAAAGAGCAACTAAAATGAATCCAGAATTGAGAGACCTTAGTTATGAAAGTCACTTATTAGAATGTGGTTTGACAATACTAGAGACCAGGAGACTAAGAGGAGACCAAATATAACATAGATAGTGAGGATATTGAGGATATTGATAGGAAAATGTTTTTCAAACTTATAGAAGGCAGTAGAACTAGAATACACAAAGCAGCATTAGTTAAGAAACAGTGTAGGTTGGACATGAGACAGGACTCATTCTCACAGATGCTGATAAATTAATGGAACAAACTATCAAATGATTGTGTTGATGCTAAGGGTACTGGCTTATCATAGATGATAAAATTGTTGGACTCTCGACAGGTCAATGGCTTCCTTGTCCACTTGCCATCCGGAACTTGTAGTCTTACACTTACATTTACACATAATGAGAATTTGTAAGTCTAGAGATAAGCCTTTTATAGTTTGCCCATATTTTTATCCAGTTTTATCTATTCTGTTTTTTAAAATGTTAGTAGATGGTGCAGATATAATATCGTTGGACAAGGACATTCCATACATTCAGCACCCTTTCACTGAAAAATCGGCATCTGCATAGCTTCATACATTGTTGTTTGTTTAATTGTTTACTGTGGCCTCTGAGATTATTTACATTAATGTTAAAAAAACTGATCTGGGTCTATGTTCTCTTTCATAGTTAACAACTTAAAAGTTTCAAATAAATAGTGTTGAACGTTTGGCACCATCTGTTACTCCACTCACTTATAAGTTATCTAAATCAGCTTGTAAGATTTCACAGCCAGATTTGGTTTTTAATGTTCTGAATATTTTGGTGTCGTCAGCAAACATTTTTACATTACTATTTACTCTCTCTGGTATGTAATTAAAAAGAGAATAAGTCTAAATACTGATCCTTGTGAAACACCACTAATGATATCAAACCATTCAAAATATTCACTTCTTACCATTATTTGCACTTTTCTATCTGATAGAAAATCAGCTATCCATTCAAAAACTTTACCTCATATTCCATAGGCAGATAGTTTCTGCAACAACCTCTTTTTCGGGACTTTGTCAAATGTTTTTTGAAAATCCAGCAAAATAACATCAACGCTATCTCCCTGATCCACATCTTCTGTCCAACTTTCAAAAGTTTCTAATAAATTTGTTAGGCAAGAACGACTCTTTGTAAAACCATGTTGGTCTCAGGTATTTTAATTGTTTTCTAATAAGTGTTTTAACATTGCATCCTTCACACAAGATTCCATCTGTTTACTGGCTAGACAAATTAAACTCAGTGGTCTATAATTACCAGCCATAGACCGGGATCCCTTCTTATAAATTGGAGAAATGTTAGCCAATTTCCAATCTAATGGTACTACACCACTAGACAATGAATTCGTGAATATTAAAAACAACGGTATAGCTAAAGTTTCAGCACAGTTTTGGAATGGCAAATCTTGTTAAATAAATAGTGGGTTTTGAATTTACAACTAGCTAGTTTCGATAAAATTATTGCAGTGGCATATTTTATATTTGGGGGGCCAATTGGAAATGCCGCCTGGCTGTTTTTACATAGTTTACAAAGTCCTAGATACGCCACCGGCACACCCACTCATGAATTTTATATAAATGCATCGTCTTTGTAACCGAGTCCGGCTGTGCAAATAACATCATCCAAGAAAGGTTCACCATCTTTCCGCCAGGCGAACGTTCGACAAGTAAACAAGTGGATAAAACTTGTCAGGTATGAAAATGGCAGACTTGAATATGTACGTATTCATGTTTGTAGTCATGTGGAAGTTTAACTGATGACACAACTATGACTTCAGCCTTGCGAACAGTACAACAATAAGTAAAACTATTATATTTTGAGGATGTGTATTTAAAATCCCTTTATATCGCCCACTTCTACTTCGATAATTGGCAGTCCATTCATTTTGTCAGGATTTCTACGTCAATGGTAGTTTCGAGAATGAGATCCCCAGTGAGTCCGTGACATGTTTTTTTCAGGATGTGTAGGATCTTTTAGTTTTCTTCCCCTGAACAAACAAACAAAATTGTCACAATTTTTAAATGACAGCTGGTATAGTCCCGAACCCCAGTCATCTCGATCGACAGTCTGACACTCTGTCTCTGGGGGTCTCTGCCACACAGCCACATCTCCCCACAGTGTTCATTACATTGAAAAGTTAATAATGCATTAAGGCAGTTCACGTTCAGGTAAGCCAACATGTAATTTTTTTGAAATTGGTTAAAATGGGACAAGTGTAGTATCATTTGAAAGGTAATATTCCAGTTTCAGATGTCACATTAATAGGTATATCAAGTTCCGCTAGATGGCGATTTTTTACAATTTCCAATCTAATGGTACTACACCACTAGACAATGATTCCGTGAATATTAGGAGTAACGGTTTAGCTAAAGTTTCAGCACAGTTTTGGAATGGCAATCTTGCAAAATCTTGTTAAATAAATAGTGAGTTTTGAATTTACAACTTTAGTTTCGACAAAATTATTGCAGTGGCATATTTAGGGGGGCCAATTGGACATGCCGCATGGACGATTTTTTTCGTTGCGCCGCTACATAGTTTACAAAGTCCTAGATACGCCACCGGTACACCCACTCGTGATATTTATATAAAGGCAACGTATTTGTAACCCATATTACATTTGCCGAGTCCGTCTGTGCAAATAGCATCGTCCAGAAAAGGTTCACCATCTTTCCGCCAGGGAACGACAAGTAAACAAGTGGATAAAACTTGTCAGGTATGAAAATGGCAGACTTGAATATGTACGTATTCATGTTTGTAGTCATGTGGAAGCTTAACTGATGACACAGCTATGACTTCAGCCTTGCGAACAGTACAACAATAAGTAAAACTATTATATTTTGAGGATGTGTATTTGAAATCCCTTTATATCGCCCACTTCTACTTCGATAATTGGCAGTCCATTCATTTTGTCATGATTTCTACATCAATGGTAGTTTCGAGAATGAGATCACCAGTGAGTCCATGGCACGTTTTTTTTTCAGGATGTGTAGGATCTTTTAGTTTACTTCCCCTGAACAAACAAAATGAATAAATTGTCCATATTTTGAAATTGTAGCTGGTAGTTCCGAACCCCGGTCCCCTCAATCGACAGTCTGACACTCTGCCACAAAGCCACGTCACCCCACAGTGTTTGTTACATTGTAAAGTTAATAATACATTAGGGCAGTTCCACGTTCAGGTAAACCAACATGTCATTTTTAGAAACTGGTTGAAATGGGACAAGTGTGGTATCATTTGAAAGGTAACATTCTAAAGTTTCAGATGTCACATTAGTCATTAATCCATTTTCAACAGATATTATGTAATCATTTTTGATGCAACTAACGACATGACAATGATAAAAAATATTTTATGAAAAATTCCATTAAAACATTTTTCACTATATCTACTTTAATTTATAAGTAAACTTATTAATTTTTATGGAGTTTAATCCCAGACATATACTTAGTTAATTTACATGATATAACAATTTTAGGTATATTTTAAACTGACTTTTAACTAAATTTGTAATGAGTATGTTACATAATATTTGCATAGCTTTGAATAGGTGTTGTCTGTGTAATATGCAAGTAAAGTTCAATAACAAAAGCGTAAAATTATGGAGGTATTAGAAATATTAAGTTTCTGTAAACACACATGGTAATTGGTGTATTCGTCAGGTCCACCATATTCATATGGGTGTTGGATGTTTTGGCCCATGACAACAGGAGATAATCTCATGCTGGATACCAAGGTAATAGGATGTCTGATCGTGTGCTCAGAGTACGCCACCAAGCTGGGGAAGTCACAGCAAAGCATTAGCAAGGCATGCTTGTGTCTTCCGTCTGCTCTGTCTGGTGCAGGACCTGAAGGGAATTCTTCAGGTAGGACTGTGTGACTTGGTAATGTCATCAACTTCGTAATACAGCAACTCACTAGTCTGTCATTTCAAGTGCCACCTCAGTTATACTGACATGGTTGTCCAGCAAACTTGGCATTTCTTTTGTGGTTAACACAGTGCATGGACCCTTCTGTAATTTCTCACCTATAATGTAGTTCAGATTTAATAGAAATGTTGCAGCAACTACCAGACAACTAAATAAGAATAAAAACTTCTTGTCCTCATTTGAGTTATTTTTGCAATACATACTCAGTAAATAGTTGTTGAGACCTAGAGATTAATTTACTACATTTTGTGTTTGTCTTTTTGCATACACTTCACTCATTGCATAAGCACAACACAAATTTTATTTATTTGATAAATTAAATATAGCTGAGTAACAGAACCCTCAGGCAATGGGGAAAAAACTGGAAAATGCAAGCCCAAAACAATGTCTGGTAGAAAGGAGTCGTTAATGGTTTATGCTCCACCAGGGAGTGAAAAGGCTTAAGCCAAGAGCACTGGAGTAACACAATCTGAACTATTTGTGTAGTAGAAAGAAATGCCATAGCTCAGACACGTGATGTGTCAATGTGTTTTCTTTCAAAAACAGCATCGACCTCCAATGACATGATCACAGTGGGTTAGTTTATGCTTTCAAGGCTCAAGACAAACTTTGATGTTTCTTCCAGAAAGTGCAAAGAAGAACAAGAAAGAGAAGATGAAGAGAAGTGGAAAGGTTTGGATGTTGTAGTAAGTAGTTGCCCAGTCTATCTGTTTATATGTGATGCAGTGGGAATGTATACCACTGTGCACATAATTTGTGTGCATTCCACAAACTCTTTGTATTTGACCAGGTGCATTTAGACCCCATACCTAATTTACATGTGAGAAAAACTTCATATACAGTGACACCTGCTGACAGCTCATCACTTTTGTGGCCTGTTGGGAGACTTCTGTGGTTTCTTAACAACTTCTGTTGGTGAACCTGCTTTTTGGGATTTCAACGTAATTTGTACGATATTCACTCTGATGCAGCACTGTACATGATTATAGTTGTGTGTCCTAACAAAATGTCTTGTCATTGTGGACCATAAAATTGCAAAGTGTTTATTGGTTTCAGTTAGAAATGTTTGTGTGCACCAGTGCGCATCAAACTTGTGTGTAATGACTAATGAGGGCAGTAACAATATCATATAACTGCAGCAATATGCTAGGAACTTGGAAGTGTTGTTCCTCTGTAACAATCTCTCAGCTCTGTTCATTGTAATTCATAGGAGTGGCTGCATTTACCTGGATAAACCTGTCAATCCATCGCCACAGGATGAAGTTGCCTGGAACATGAGAATCATTCATGTTGAGAAGACAGGTCATAGTGTCACGCTTGATCCCAAGGTGACATGATGTCTGATCATGTTCATAGAGTGCGCCATCAGGCTGGTCATGTCGCAGTGGAGCGCTGGCAAGGAGTGTTTGTATCTTCCGATTGCACAGTCAGGAACAGGATAATGGAATTCTTCAGGTAGGACTGTGTGACTTGGTAATGTCATCAACTTTGTAATACTGTCAAGTCACTAATATGTTATTTCAAGTGTCACCTCAGTTAAAGTGACAAGGTTGTCCAATAAACTTGGCAGTTCTTTTGTGGTCAGCACAGTGACTACCAGACAAATACATAAAAATAAAAACTACTTTTTCGTATTCAAGTTATTTTTGCAATACATTCACAGTAAGGTCCTTCTAAATAGGCCACCCATGTGACAAAAAAGTGGTCAGATTACAGAGGTGTAAATATGACAAGAACACACTGTCGGAGTGGTCATTTTCGAGGGGTGGCTGTTTCCAACGGGTGGCCACATATTTGATATTTGCCTTGTGAAGCCCCCACCTTCCCCTCAGTCCACATGTCTTATCAGCTCACACAGACATTGAAACAATGGCAGGGTTGAGCAGCTAGCTGAGGTGGGTAGCAATGTAAGGTATACATGCTGATGCATGTAATGTAATTTAAAGCATTTAAATATGATAGCACAAGGTTTTTTTAATGGTGGAGACATATATGGATACTTCAGTTCAGTGTTAGACCATAGCTGCATCAGCGCGCTGGATGTTATATGTCACTTGCAGACCCCAGGATGGATTATATTGGCTTTCTGAATGTCAAATGTTGTTGTCCATGTGTTCATCATCATAGTTATCAGGTCAAATAGTAATAAACAGTGTACATATATGCTGTGGTTTCAGATCAAAGAACTACCTACAACAAAAACATTTCATCATTGCCAGAACAATGCAAGCCCATCCGACAGATGTCGCCACCATGGCAGACGGATCGTCAAAGGACCAAGTGACCATCTCCGCAGCAACAGGTGACAAGACGACAGGTGAAACGACCAATGGAACGGTGTCAACTGACAGGTCGCCATACATGACTCACTCCCATCTCCTGCATCTGTCGCGAGGTATCAACCATTATGTCTCAGTACCAGGTGGCACCACGTGATTGATCTCTTCTAAGTCTTAGTTTGTGTACGTGCGAACATGTGTGTGAGTATGCGTGTACGAACCGGAATATAACCTCCTCCTCCCTGCCTGCATCTTTCTCTGTGTCTCCCTCACCCCCTACATCCCCTCCCTGTCTGTCTATCTCCACACTCCACTTCTCCCCCTCCTCACCCCCACCCCTCCCCTTACCTGTCCACCTCCTCACCCCAACCCCTCCCCCCACCTCTCCCCTCCCCTCATGATTATTTATAACATTGTTCAAAGGGTCATGTCTAGCAGTGTCTAACAACATTTAGGTAAACAACAGACTGAGATAAATTATGTTATAATCATTCAAAATAATATAAAGTCTTGTAATCGATGGTCATTTCTATTTAATCTATGAATTATGTGGTTAATTGTTATAATTATCATTCAGTACGAAAATGTTTTCTTATTCAACTACATAATGTACATTGACTTGACTATATTTAAGTGTGAGTGCTACGTGAGTTTTACTGATACAACACTTGGCAAGTAATAAGACGTGGAGTTTCATGAGTATTCAGGAGATGTCTGAACCTTTACAAGTGGAGACAACATATCAGCTCATTTATCTCTTGGTTGCATTAAGAGAAAGGTTTGTGTGATCAGCTGATGTCCAGTTCCTTCATGTCTGCATTCTCTGTGTCTTTAGGAGTTCATTAAGGACGGGAAGAAGTCAGGAAACGTAGTCTTTGCTCCAGTCAGCCTTATTGTGGGGCTCAGAATGCTGTGCCAGGGAGTGACGTGGGATGATATCTGCCGGGTCAGTGGACGATGTAAGTTGTGGCAGTGGCGATGTACTTGGTGGCGGGGAGTATCATACCATATATATATATAGGAGCATTACTTACTGTAATGTAAGTTGTGACAGTGGCGAAGTACATAATGGTGGGGAGTATCATACTGCATTACTTTGCAGCTGTTCAGCATGTTCCGGTAGTCTGGAGTCGCCTGCAGGTAAAACATTAGTTATGTTACACGCAATAGTTACTATAGTCATTTTAGTGCAGATAACTTCCTCGATGAATAGCATTTTTTATTTAGCAGCTACGATAATTAATATTCATCTTGCTTATTTAATAGTTATTTGCTGGTCATCCAAATCACTTGTTTAAACCATTGATGTATATCAGTCATTGTCTGCCTCTATTTTTCAGTCATTTGTTTTAACTGTTGATGTATATCAGTCATTGTCTGCCTCTATCTTTCAGTCATTTGTTTTAACTGTTGATGTATATCAGTCATTGTCTGACTCTATATTTCAGTCATTTGTTTAAACTGTTGATGTATATCAGTCATTGTCTGACTCTATATTTCAGTCATTTGTTTAAACTGTTGATGTATATCAGTCAATGCCTGCCTCTATATTTCAGTCATCTGTTGATTGTTCATGAATCATATGTAGCATGAAAGATGGTAAACCAGTACTGTCTACATGGTTCTCTGTCTTAGACGACACTGATGGTATTACCTGCACTGAGAATGCTGATCTCACTGTTTAAGTAACGTTCTGATTTGTGCTGTTGATATGGTATTCTGCGTGTGTGTAAAATATTATGGATTACATTCTGAGAGCACATTGCAGCAAATCAGTTGTACAGTGCGATCCTACCCTCTGTTCCTATAGAAAATATTCACAACACATACGCCACCTAGCGGCTAAGAATAAAAGAACGGTTGCAGATCGTGCTTGTGATGTCGTTGCGATGTTTATGACGTCATTGCGGCAATATCTGAAACTGGTAGAATTCAAAGTTGGTCATTCAAATATTTTTTTGTTTTTAATTATAATTTCCGAATGGGGTTGTCTTATTTAAGCAAATGCGTATGTAGTCAGTTTATTATTTGCTGTCGTACAATAAACATTGTTTATAACATGTACACATGTTGGTTAAGAATGGAACCAGTGGAATTGTTAATGTGCATGGATTGTGAACATCGTATATATATATATATATATATATATATATATATATATATATATATATATATATTGTTGCTAGCGTCATAGTTTTTTGTTGACATCATCATTACTGTTGTTATCGTTACTTTTGTTTTGCCAGACATAGCTACTCTTTTACCTTTGTGCAGGCGACTTCAGACTACCGGAACACGCTGGGCCGCTGCAAACAAAGCTCCTTGGCACTGTTGACTTCCAGGTGAATCAAAAGTGACTTATGCATTTCAAAATGGCTGTAATTGTCTGCTTGGGCTCTGATGTCACGTTCATAGGTTACAACATTATCGCTTTCAGGCAGGAAATACCATTTTACCCCTGGTCTTGCTTTTTGGAGGAAATGCTCTGCTTCCTTTCTAATTTTGAAAAACAAACAAAATGCTTTCTATTTGTTGCACACAGATGAATCATGGATGTCCTACCGACAGCTATCATCGAGACATGTGGCTCCAACTGCTGGCTGCCTCATACATCAAGGTAATAATAAAAATAATATTTATTTTATATAGCGCCATATCTAAAAAGTTTCTCAGCTCTGTACATAAATCTAATGCATAGATAGTGCCAAATAAACAATTTTTAAATAAGAATAAATTAATTAAGATAATACAACTGTATAAAACAAGTTAATTAATCCACAAAATAAATTAGAATAAGTATAAACAAAGACATTAATATATATATATATATATATACATATAAATATATATATATATATATATATATAAATTTTAAATAATAAATAAATTAAGATAGTACGACTATATAAACATCAGTAGATTAAAGATAGTTAGTTTAAATGTTAGGATAAATGTGTTAGTTCAGATAAATCGCTATCCATCAGCTAAGACAAGTTAATTAATCTATAAAATAAATTGGAATAAATATAAAAAAGTTAATATATGTATGTGTATATATTATATGTATGTATTTAGTGAGTTTAACATCAGTTGTATGTAGATTACTCGAAACATTAATTAGACACCATAAATTAATAAATACATCTCAACACAGGTTCCTGAAAGCAAAGTTATGTCTAACCAATTTCTGATGTTTTTTTGAAGAAATTACAAAGTGGGTAGATGACGGGTTACCAGTGGATGTTATATACTTAGATTTTCAGAAAGCTTTCAATAAAGTGCCACATCAAAGACTGTTACTTAAACTAAAAGCCCATGGTATAGGCAATGATATAATCAACTGGATAGTAGAGTGGCTTACACACAAAAGACAGAGTAATAGTAGGTGGAGAGATTTCAAACTGGAATTCTGTTCTGAGTGGGGTACCACAGGGATCAGTATTAGGCACTATATTGTTTTTAATATATATAAATGATTTGGAAGATGACATATCTAGCAAAATACTGAAATCTGCAGATGACACAAAAGTATTCAGAAAGGTTACTAATGTTACAGATAAACAAAGTTTACAGAATGATCTAGATAAATTAGTTAAATGGTCAAAAAAGTGGCTAATGTTATTAAATTTTGGGAAGTGTAAATGCATACACATGGAACCACACAAGAAAAGGACTTGAAAGTTTCAGAGCAATGTCGGATTGCTGCTTCGAAAGGAAATCAAGTTCTAGGGCTAATTAGGAGAACTATCACGTATAAGGAGAAACAGCTAATTTTATTCCTGTTCAAAGCAATAGTTAGACCACATTTGGAATATTGTATTCAAGCATGGAAGCCATATCGTAAAAAGGACATAGACAAGTTAGAAAGAATACAACGAAGAGCAACTAAAATTATTCCAGAATTGAGAGACCTTAGTTACGAAAGCCACTTATTACAATGTGGTTTGACAGCACTAGAGACCAGGAGACTAAAAGGAGACCAAATAGAAGTGTTTAAAATAGTGAACGGTTATGAGGATGTTGATAAAAAAAATATGTTCTTCAAACTTAAAGAAGGTAGTAGAACCAGAGGACACAAAGCAGCATTAGTTAAGGAACAGTGTAGATTGGACATGAGAAAGTACTCTTTCTCACAGGGATGATAAATGAATGGAACAAACTGCCAAATGATTGTGTTAATGCTAGTATTGAGAATATGTTTAAAAATAGAATTGACAGATATCTGATAAGGGCGGGCTACACATAGATGATAAAATTGTTGGACTCTCGAAAAGCCAATGGCTTCCTTATTCACTTGCCATCTGGAACTTGTTGTTTGGGATGGCAATCTTGTTAAATTAGGCTAAAATTTTGCTGCAGTACTTTCAGTATACACCGTAATACAAAGTTGAGTCTTTAAAACTGCCTTGAACCATTCAAGAGACACTTCTGATGAGATGTTTTTTGCCAGAGCACTCCATACTGCAGGACAGGTGTACTGGTTTACGTTGATGTAAATATGTAAAGGGATAATAAATTATATACATTTGTTTTCTTTTGGCATTTATTATGGCTGCTAGAAACATGTCGTTTACAATCTATTTTAGCACGTAATATGGCTGATATAAACCTGTAAATGCAGTTTTATTTTCCATGCGTATCATGACACGTATACATTGCATACCTTTTGTTAATATAACATTTCTTTGCTGCTTAAAGTTCCTCTACTGTACAAAGGAGCACAAATACACATCTAAAGAAATGTTTACCGATAATTTCGGAAAATTAACTTAAATGTGTGTGTTTAAATGTCAGGAACATAGTAAATAAAAAAGTGAGTTAGACATAATGGTAGCAGATATTGACCTTCATGTAATAGGTACCACAGAATCATGGGCAAATAAAATATATAGTAGGTGCTTAGTTAGCACTGACAGGTTATGTAATGTTTACGAAGGACAGGCGCGAGAGAAGGGGAGGTGGAGTAATTGTATATATTAAAGAATCTAACACTGAAAAGTGAAACAGATTATGAGGAAGCAATTTGGTGTAACATAGTTACCAAGAACTCAACATTAACAATAGGAGTAATACATATATATATATATATATATATATATATATATATATATATATATATATAGCGGTATCCAGTACTTATATAATGTGGTATCCAGTAACCTGTATTTTGTAATTTTGCAGACGGCACGTACAACCTGTTCGTGTGACATGTCTTCACGTGTCTCTTGAGTTTGACGAGGGACTGAAGTCATCGGCTTGCCAGACGACAGAAGGAGCGCATGAGATCTTGGACTTGGACAATGGTCAAATTGACCGGATGTTCTGCACCGACTACCCGTTTATGTTTTTCATCATCAGCGAACAGACAGCGCCATCTTGCAGATCGGCAGAATACTAAGGCCAACACTCATCTACTAGTCCATCTTTGGTCCGCATTCACTGTGGTCATCGGTGATCTACTAGTCTGGCTTTGGTCCTCATTCACTGCGGTCATCGGTGATCTATTAGTCTGTCTTTGGTCCGCATTCACTGCGGTCAATGGTGATCTACTAGTCCATCTTGTGTCTATAGTAACTGCAACCAACATTGCTCTATTAGTCCGTCTTTGGTCCGCATTCACTGCTTATCCAAAGTTGGCTAATCAGTCCGTCTTTGGTCCGTAGTTGAGCCGACTGTGCACAGGTCATGTGGGGCAAATAGTCTCGCTTCAGTCTGAAATCAATTACAGCTGCCGTTGGCCTATTAGTCCGTCTAAAGCCTGAATTTGGCGATTGTACAAATTGCATGTACCTGGTTCACTTTACATGTTGCCAATTGAGCGATATATTGAACCGCCCAGCACTGTCCACACTTAAGTCTGTGTGGTGTGAACGACCAAAACACTTCTATTGTTAGGTCTTCATTTGATAACATGAAGTGGTAGTGAGGCTGGCCACCTAGTCGCAACATGTGAATCCATCGCGTTAATCAACATGACAATTACAATTGTAACGAATGATGTTTGGGAATTGTTAGATCATTTGGTCAGCCGGGTTATCATTCTTCCAATGTTCATCATTTTGATAATCAATTTCATCATCAATTTTATTATCAAATTGATCATACACTTTATTATCCATTCAATGATTAACTATGTTATCCATCTTACAGTGATACAGGATATGAGCGTGCTCGCATGCACGCACATTATATTGTATGAAACTATACATGCATACCCACAAACATACATATTAAAATTATGGGCTGTGCAGAAAGCTTGCAACGTGATGTGTTTTCTTTGTTCACCACGCAACATTTATAAATGAGATTACAGAGTTAAAAGAATAATTGACATAACCTACATTGACAATTTTACACCCAGTGAACGTTACCTGTCACAACAAAGGAGATCACTCGTCTTCTCATTGATCAAAAGGGTACAGTAAGATTCTTTTAAAGGCTTATGATATTGAAGAAGAAACAAGAAGTGTATTTTCTTTGTCAGAAACCAGCCCAGGGTTTCTCCCAGTGGGGCACTACAGTGGGAATCTATTTAGAAAGTTGTATATTTCAGGTAAATTCCTTAAACAAATTTCTGTGACATAGTATTATAGGAGAGAGAAGAACATGGAGAAAGATATTAAGAGAAGATGAGAGACGGGGAGAGAGAGGGGAAAAAGAGAAGGAGAGAGAGAGTGGAGAGGGGCTGAGGAAGAGGAGAGAGGGAGGGAGGGATAGAGCGAGAGAAAGTGAGAGGGATGGGAGAGTGGGGAGAGACAGAGCGATGGGGGAAAGAGAAGGAGAGATAGAGACATATGAGAGGGAGAGTGAGATAGAAAGATGGAGAGGGAGATGGGGGACAAGGAGTAAGAGGGGAGAGAGGAAGAGTGTGGGGGAGAGATGGAAGAGAGAGGAGAATGAGGGAGTGAAGAGAGATGTGCGCACTAGTGCCCTACGCGGGCCTAGAATTTGATCCTAAGTCCGGCCCGCAATTAGCAGTTAGAGTCCAGACCCGGCCCAGGCCCGCAATAATTTTTCAAGCCTGGCCCAGGCCCGCAAACTAGAATTTAGACCCGGCCCGGCCCGGCCCGGCCTGCAAGTTTCAGGCCCAGGCCTGGCCCATAGCCGCTAAGTTTAGAGAAGATAAACCTATAATCTTATAACAAAGAAGAAAAACAAATAAACTGTAAAACAGACTTATTGTTTTATTAAATAAAAAAACATATATATATATATATATATATATATATATATATATATATGCTTTCTTATTCAACCACTGTATTGTTATGTTGGTATAACAGTCCAACCTGTTAACATGATGGCACATGGAAGTGAACTTCAACTGAATGGCTGGACCATGCTTTCTTATTCAACCACTGTATTGCTATTATATATATATATATATATATATATATATATATATATATATAGGATGGGGCATAATATCCTTAGCTCTTAGTGGAGTACTACTCTTATGCTAAAGGTCCATAGTGTGCTGGGTGAGTTCTAAAAATTCAGCAACACCAACTTCTTCAAACTTACGAATATCCTGAGGAAAAATGAAGAAAAACTTCTTAGTGTCATTACTATTAAATATGATAACATTTGTTATATTTGGCTTTAATGTGGCTCATGGTTAGGGTAGGAGATTTGTTTATCTAACCCTGACTTAACTCATATGCAAGCCATAACCCCAATTTATATTGTTAATTGAATTAGGTCAACTAAGTTAATATAATTTAATATGATATTTCAATTAAATGTCACCCACTGGCACTGACACCCAGTGGCATTTCCAGCAGGCCTGCAGTCACTAGCCTCAGACAGACAGGTTCAGACGTGTGAATTAGTACAAGTGTGAATGGATTAGGACTGGGGAGATATACCAATTACCAACTGGGTTGGGTACTGGGTAGTGGGCTAGTGGCCTAGTGGGCACTTGGCAGTGGGCAGGTCATTCATGTGGGCAATGTTTGGAGGGAAGACCTAGACAATAGAATGTCCACTGGTAGGGTCAAAGGGTGATAAGTTTATGGTTAATCATGGCTTGATTGCCTCTGCAAATATTTCTAAAGTAAACATTTTGGGCTGGCTACTTCCAGCCAAGTGAACTTATGGAGCCATTAGATTCCATGCAAGGTCTCAATTTGCAATTATATGTGACCCTGTGACTTTTTATGTATCTGGCATTAGACCCAGGTTTCTACATTTATCATCCATTATAACGGTATGCAATGAATACACGCTGACAGTGATAAACCTTTGTAGCGTCGCTGGTATAATCTGGCTTTTAGGGCGCTGCATTGACATTTCCCAATTTACGATAATAACTGTGCGCAAGAACGGATGCGCAAACGGGAATGCGAGTTATATTTTCCCGCGTAACGGGTGTTCTGACTGGGTCAGAAATCACATCTGACTTACACCTATCATTGTTCTGAGGTAGCAGTCGCCGTTTCCGCCATAGTTTCCGTTTCGGCCATATATCATCTTGGTAAAGTTAAACAGTTCTTCACAGAAATTAAGTACATTTTAGTTAGTCTGCCATATAATGTTATGTCTCGGTTAATTGTTCTTCTGTGCGAATAATATATATATATATATATATATATATATATATATATATATATATATATATATATATATATATATATATATATATATATATATATATCTGTTTGCTTTAGTGTAATTCGATTGGTTTGGGGACCCGCGGAACGCTGCAGGTCACATTAATATCAACACACTAAGGATATTAATGTAATTATACTACCTAAACTATTGCGTATAAATAAATGATATACACACCCAAATATAAAAGAAACCACTACAGACGTAGTAAAAACAATAGTAGCATTTTGACGTTTACTAACAACCAATTTATAGCAGCTTCATATTACTTACCATCGCCATATGGATTAAAATTCAAATAAAAATATAAGTAAATGTAGACAAATTAATTACTCAGTTAACTTATATAAATATGAAAATAGCATATTTGTTTCATGTTCTTACTAAGATTGTAGTTTAGATCTGTCTACTCCACAGACTATGGTCTACTCAAGTCGCTGCTGCACAGTGGGTTAGTATGACGTCACCAAACCACTGGTCAACATTTCATGTCTGTTATGTCCTATTCAAATGTTACTACGAAATTGCATCATCACATAAACTTCTTATAGAATGAAACGTGACAGTGTCCAATTAACTGAAATAAACAAACGTTGACTGATGTCTGTAAATATATTATAATGTGACTTGCTCTGCTTTGACGTAACTTACCAGACGGAGGCTGCACTAGTGATAATTTGTCCCCACCCCCAAATATACTGGTCTCATGTCACTGTCATTTGGATTCTCAGGCGGATTAGACGTCTTTGCATTCAGATAACGGTTTTGTCGCTTTCATTAGTAATTTTACTTGGATTTACATGGAATTTTACAATGGAGGAGACAACACATGACAGCAGCAGCAGCAGCAGCAGCAGCAGCAGCAGCAGCAGCAGCAGCAGCAGCAGCAGCAGCAGCAGCAGCAGCAGCAGCAGCAGCAGCAGCAGCAGCAGCAGCAGCAGCAGCAGCAGCAGCAGCAGCAGCAGCAGCAGTAAGAGTGAGGAGAAATGTCCACCTGCTGGTGGAATTAAGATGAAGTTTGGCGACTGTTACAACTTGATAAATGCTCTGACCTAACAGACATCTATCTTCAAGCAGAATCACATACAAGCAGAAGCACATGAGGTGTTATGTTAAAAAATAATGTAATCGCCTGCTATATATAATATATACGCGTAAACATAACCTTTGCAAGACTGATCATTGGCTCCTTTTGTTGGGTAGACTATTTAGTTTACAAGGGGTGTCATACCTCACGTCGGGCAACATTGTCACGTGACCGTATGTGGTTTTATGTGATTTCTGTGTGTACAGTCGTTAATATACCTATTTTCGTAAAAAATCCATATATGTTTTTAATGACAAGTAGGTATAGTGAAAGTTTATTCATTGGGACATTGTGTGTGGTCATCGTATTCGGATTACGCATCGCAATGCCGAGATACGGATGCTGAAAGGTGAGTTGGGTCATTGGTTGCATATCCTTTTATAGCAATGCCGGAGCTCGTTAGGCGGCGCTAGTAGTGCTATGATCAGCAAGTCGACCAAAGGGATCATGCCTCAGTTAGACTTCCTGGTGTGTTACAGGAGTAAGACCACAGTTGACCTTCCTGTTTATTGTTTCACACGAATGTATAGGGCGTATTAAATTGCGATATGTGAATTTAAAGAATTCATATGATGTGACATAAGTGCAATTGAGCAGGCATGTTCACAGGTTTCTTTGTAGAAGCTATTGGCTGTGAAATGTTTCATTTTTTGAGAGTTTAACAGCGGAGGGTTTTATTGGAATTTTTCTGCTATATATATGGGCCTCGTGGGCACATGAATACATCGCTATTTTTTTCAAAATGGATGGGCATTGCACGTCGGGGTGTTTTAAAAGAGCTGGATTTATGTGATTTTGATAAACTTGGTCAGCATGTCAATGAAATGATGGCAGTTGCTGTGAAAAAGTTTCAGAAGTTTTAGTGGTCACGTTTTCTTATAATCAGACAAAACGTTAACATGGCCACCAATGCAATTCTCAACTGTGGTCTGACTCCTACAAACGAATGTACGGCACAGTAATTTTAGATATGTGTAGTTTTCAAAAAATCATACCATCTGACATAACTGCATTTGTGCAGACACATTGGCAAGTTTGCTGGTAGAACATGTTAGCAGTGTAACCGTGGATTTTTAGATGATTTAAATAGGCGGAAGGATTTTTGGCAATTTTTTTCACCATAAGGCACATGTGCGTAGTAATTTATGCAGAAATTGGTCAATATTCAGTTTCAGAATTTTTTATGGTCCTGTTTTCTTATAATCGTGCAAAATGTTAACATGGTCGCCAATGGGAAACGTAACAGGAGGCTGAACCCCAAAACGTGTACCCAGAGAGGCCCATTTATAGGGGGTGCCTTTAACGGTCCATAGCAGCCGACATAGACCACCTATAATAAAAGTGTGCATATGCCTGTAAAGCTGAATAAACGTTCTTTACTTTGATGTACATCCTGTTTTATTTCTTTAGGTGAAAGTATTTTGTTTTTTAAGGTGAAAATTTCATGATTCTTGCAAATCCGGGATTCACCTTAATTCACGAATAAAACATGTCTTTCATTGATCATTTATTAACACAAAAATATTTTTTTATTTTGGCTAGGTCTGGCTAGGAATGTACTGTACAACTAAAACAACCCCCTATCACTATCCACCGACGCCAAGAATTATCTAGCTATTTGAACGTTAGGTAGTAATTGATCTATCTAACTATATTATCGTGTAGCAGTGTATGTTTGAAGTTCTGGAGGGTGTTTTGCTCATTTTGGCAGATAAAACGGTCTAGTACCCCTAGCCCCCGTCCCACTGGCCCTCCAGGGGCTACTGGCACTAACGGGGGGCTAGTGGCACTACTTACCATTTTGCCAAAGCCACCTGGCTGTTCCATTCAGTGTTCTATCCCATCTTAACTTTAGGGCTGAACAAATGTAGGTACCTGATTTTAAATAAGAAAATAGTCATATATCTGGTGCATAGTCAAGGAATGTCAGACTTTTTTATTGGAGGGAAACTGTAAAAAACCTCTTTTATTTGTTATACACAGATACAGGTAACCAACCATTAAGAGAAATAGACAGTAAATGGAAATGTAACATAAAAATAATGCTGTCTTCATAGCAGTAATCAAAACATTGTTGTGAGAAAACACTACAATGTCATATCAAAGTTGATAATAAGTTGTTTGCACATATAATACCATATCCATATGCAAGTATGACTAGTCAATGAAATTAAGTGAAATTGTCCATCATGTGTCCAATGGCACTGAGATATGACTCAATTCCCCGGTCACATAACATGTATTCCAGTCCAAGTTGGTCCAAACGAGCATCAAGTTTGATGTACTTCTTCCTGCGCTTGGGATCGGGCTGACCCGACTGTATCTGGAGGATGGAGACGAGTGATGCGGCTTCCTCTTGGCTGAACAGCTCGACCGCCTCAAAGATATTGGAGTGTATCTTGCCTGCCTTCCGCATGAGTCGTGTATGATACCCTTCAACGTGATTGTTGCTGGGAGGGCCGTCATATTTAAAGAAATTCCACATTTCGATTGAATACTGCCCGTTCACCCATGTCCTGTCGAAGTAGTCATTGAAGTATCATGCATGGGGTGCATCTGGTGCTGTGTTCTTGATAAATTGAAATGCGTCTTTCACATGTGGCACGGGGACGAATGGCATCGCTAGTAGCATACGAAACCAATTCCTGTGGTCAGCGTTCTCTATGTAGCTCACGGATAGTCCGATACCTTGGATTCTCCGCCACAGACACTGGGCGTAGTGGAAGTAGCACCCCTTGACAATCACTCCGGGGAACACGTGTATGCAGGCATTCATCAGACCTTTCTCGAAATCCTGCATGATACGTTGGGGGCTGATGGTGAATCCGATTGATTCAGACTTTTCCTTCACCAAACTGAGGAAACGAATGTAGGTGTTCCTCTCTTTGTTGGGGAGCAGACCAAACACAAGTGGCAGCATCACCCCAAGAACGAATGCATGCAATGTGACTATTTGATAAAACAGCCTTGGTGCTGTTGCAAACGTCCCATCCGTGTGATGGGTATCAGCATTCGCTAGCGCATCCAGAGCAGAGTTGGATGCAAACGCTATTATTTTGTCGGCTCCATCGCCATCTTCGCCAAGCAGGAACCGATCTCCTTGAACCGTAGTTGTCCACTGGCCATCCAGGTCAACGTCACCTCTTGTGGAAGGCATTGGGGGAAGCGTTTCTTCCATTCATGGTACAGTGATGACTTGACACGCTGGTATTGGGGCAGAGCAGATGCTGTCTCACCTGGTGAAGCCGTCGCAGTCGAACTTTGTTGAAGCAGTTTCACCTTTTCCTGATCGTAAATCGCTTGCATTGAAGTCGTTTCATTCCTGGCTCGCTTCCTCATGTTTCCTCTCAATTGTCGCGCTTGTACGTCACCAGGGTTGGGTTGGTGATTGTGGCTATATTCAGCTTTCACCACAGTTCCATCATCGCTGACCACCACAAATGCCTTACACTTCACACTTTTTCTCTTGCTACATGTGAACTTCATGCCATTTGTCAACGCTTTCAGTTTGAATTTGTGATAGGTATAACTGTTCAAAACAGCAACAGGAAGTCCCCTAGCACGTTCGATGAACTCAACACTTGCAGCCATGTTTCACGTGTCATTCTGAACTCAAATATAAAATTCAACATGAAACTCAGCAGAGCAGCTCAACATATCCTTTCCTTATTGGCTAGAAATATGTGAACTGACAGGCACAGAACACCACAAATCCACAATCAATAGTCTATTCAGTTAAAAGTTAGGGCAATTGACTTTCAATAGCTTTTACCTGGATCAGGGCAATTAGCTTTTATGTGTGAGTTATGAGTTAAATTGGGTTTTGCTCACCTCAAACAAGCTTTATGTAGAGGATTTACTTTAGCTCTTAGGACAGTGAGCTTTTCATACCACACAATTGATGTGTGAAAGTTACATGGAGCTTCAAATGGTCGACCCTTCAAATGATTAACTCTACCTACAATTAGAAATATCTAGAAAGAGGGGGTGTGTTAAATCAACAGCATACTGACTGGAGGGCTAGTGGCACTCAATTCTCACACCTCCGGGGCTACTGGAACTCAATTCTCACACCTCGGGGGCTACTGGGACGGGGTTAGAGACACGGGGGCTACTGGGACGGGGGTTAGAGACACGGGGGCTACTGGGACAGGGGCTAGAGACACGGGGGCTACTGGGATGCTACCGATAAAACGTGTAAACAAACTTGCAAAGTGACCGCGTGACTGACCTGTCAAACGATGTCCCAGCATAAAAGACGAAGAAAGGCATCCATTACTCACATTACCTCAAAGCTGACATTCTTAAACTTGGAATTTTAATATGATTTACACTGTGCTTTCTGAATGTTTTTCATTATAAGTACTATCATACCTGTGGACACGACTTATGTATGATGACTAATGACTAGTATTAGTAGTAATGTAAATATTTGTTTATGCCAATTTTATCTATTTTGGATATGATGATGGCCTAGATGATGGGTGAAGCTGTATGCAACTCTAAAAATGATGTACAACTGATATTAAGTGTTTAAAATAGTTAACGGTTATGAGAATGTTGATAGGAATATGTTCTTCAAACTTAAAGAAGGCAGTAGAACCAGAGGACACAAAGTAGCATTAGTTAAGGAACAATGTAGGTTGGACATGAGAAACTACTCTTTCTCACAGAGGGTGATAAATGAATGGAACAAACTGCCAAATGATTGTGTTAATACTAGTTGTGTGAATATGTTTAAAAATGTAATTGACAGATATCTGATAAGGGCGGGCTACGCATAGATGAGAAAATTGTTGGACTCTCGATAAGCCAGTGGCTTCCTTGTCCACTTGCCATTCGGAACTTGTTGTTTGTGATGGTAATGTTGTTAAATTCTTGTTAAAATTGTTTTGGATTTGTCATCAAACTTTCTCCAATAATGTTGTTAATGTAACTGTTATAGATTTTGGTCACTGCTTTGGTGGCTATTTTTCTTAATTTTTAAAAGTTTTCCCAATGTTTTATTTTTTATTTTCTTGACTTTAGCATGAGTTTTGTCCCTTTTTCTATGTAGTCTGATAATGAGTCTTGTGATCCAGAGTAGGTGTTGTTTAGATTTTGTCATGTGGCTAGGGATGGATACTCCTATCAGGTTAGTGTAGTTTTTATGAAAGAAGTTCCAATTTGAGTTCTTGTTCATCTGATTTTCGAAAAAGTACTGCTAAGCTAGCTGGGTGCAGTTTGATTTTAGGGATTCCCAGTTTGCAGATCTGTAGTTGTATGCTTTGTGTGGTGGTTTGTTTTTTCTGTTAGGATTCATATTGATATCAAAGAGAATGGCTTCATGATCACTCATGCCTGCCACTGTGTTTATGGTGGAAATAAGGGATGGGTTTGATGTAAGTACTAGGTCTAATATATTTCCAGAATCTAGCTGGGTGGGTTCATTTACCATATTAACTAGTCCAAATTCCCCAACTATTTCAATTAGTTTGTTATGTTTTGCAGCTGTCTGTTGGTTTGTTGCACACAAATTCTCTCAGTTGATGGCAGGAAGGTTTAGATCTCCAGCTAGGATGACATCTATAACAAGATTTAACAAGATTGCCATCCCAAGCAACAAGTTCCAGATGGCAAGTGGACATGGAAGCCATTGGCTTATCAAGATTCCAACAATTTTATCATCTATGTGTAGCCTGCTCTGATCATATATCTATCAATTCTGTTTTTAAACATGTTCACACTACTAGCATTAACACAATCATTTGGCAGTTTGTTCCATTCATTTATCACCCTCTGGTTCTACTGCCTTCTTTAAGTTTGAAGAACATATTCCTGTCAACATCCTCATAACCGTTCACTATTTTAAACACTTCTATTTGGTCTCCTCTTAGTCTCCTGGTCTCTAGTGTGGTCAAACCACATTGTAATAAGCGACTTTCGTAACTAAGGTCTCTCAATTCTGGAATCATTTTAGTTGCTCTTCTTTTTATTCTTTCTAGCATGTCCTTCTTATGATACGGCCTCCATGCTTGTATACAATTTCCAAATGTGGTCTAACTATTGCTTTTTACAGGGATACAATTAGCTGTTTCTCCTTATATGTGATAGTTCTCATAATTAGCCCTAGAATTTGATTTCCTTTCAAAGCAGCAATCCGACATTGCTCTGAAACTTTCATGTCAGCACTAAATGTTACACCCAAGTCCTTTTCTTGTGTTGTTCTACCTAGTACAGCATCCCCCATTTTATATTCTTCGTCTATGTTTCCATGTTCTATGTGAATGCATTTACACTTCCCAAAATTTAATAACATTTGCCATTTTTCTGACCATTTAACTAATTTATCTAGATAATCCTGTAAACTTTGTTTATCTGTATCATTAGTAACCTTTCTGAATACTTTTGTGTCATCTGCAAATTTGAGTACTTTGCTAGATATGTCTTCTTCCAAATCATTTATATATACTAAAAACAGTATAGGGCCTAATACTGATCCCTGTGGTACCCCACTCAGGACAGATTTCCAATTTGAAATCTCACCATCTACTATTACTCTCTGTCTTCTATGTGTAAGCCACTTTTCTATCCAGTTGATTACATCTGTCTTCTATGTGTAAGCCACTTTTCTATCCAGTTGATTACATCATTGCCTATATCATGGGCTTTTAGTTTACGTAATAATCTTTGATGTGGCACTTTATTGAAAATCTAAGTAGACAACATCCACTGGTGACCCGTCATCTACCCACTTTGTAATTTCTTCCAAAAAACATAAGAGTTTGGTTAGACATGACCTTGCTTTTAGGAACCCATGTTGAGATGTATTTATTAATTTATGTTTTACAAGGAATACCACCATGTGGTCTCTAATTAATGTTTCAAGTAATTTACATACAACTGATGTTAAACTCACTGGTCTGTAATTTTCTGGTTTGTTCCTCGATCCTTTCTTAAATAGCGGTGTAATGTTTGCTCCTTTCCATTCTGAAGGAATTATTCCTTCTTCTAGTGACAAGTTAAACACTTTTGCTAATGGTGTATTAATTTGCTCAACAATTTCCTTAAGCAGTTTTGGGTGATTTATTATCTTTCATCTTCTTAATTTTCTTAGCTATCATTTCAGGAGTTACAAATAACTGCCCCAAATGTTCTGATTTATTGCCCTCAGATTTAGTAAATGGAACTGGAAGTGAGCTGATATTTTCTGTGGTAAAAACTGAGCTGAAATACTCATTCAGGGCCTCTGCCATTTGAAACCCATCTGAAATTATGTTTTCACTGTTGTTTTCCAGTGGTCTGACCTTATCTCAAACTTTCTGTTTACTCCTTACATAAGCATAGAAACTCTTGCTGTCATTTTTTATATTACCTGCCAATTTTTGTTCAAAGGTTCTTTTAGATTTTCTAATTTAAGTTGTAGCTAGGTTAAGTGCCTCTTTGTAGTTTGTGTAGTCTTCTACATTTCCAGTGTGTTTATAGACCCTCCACAGCATCTGTTTGTGAGCAATTTTTTTAGTAGCCTCTTTTGACATGTTTTTCTTCCTGGACCCTTTCCCTTGTTTTCTTAATGGAACAAATTTCTCAATAATGTCCTAAATTTCATATTTCAAACAAGTCCAGCATTCTGTTGCTGTCTTGTTCTTCAGCAATTTATTCCAATCTATATTTGCTAGATATGTTCTCATCTCTTTATATTTGCCTTTGTTGAAGTTCCTTCTCCATTGTTTTTTATACGTATTCCCTGTTTTTACTTTTGTATTAAAATGGATTTGGTTATGGTCACTTTAACCTAAAGGTTCGTGTACTTTAATATTGTCAACTAATTCATTTTGAGAAGACAAAATTAAATCTAACACATTCCCACTCTGGTTGGTTCCAAGACATATAGAGTAAGGAAACAATCCTGTGTTAGAAGAAAAACTATTGTTCGTCACCTCCAGCACTCTCTAATGATTTCTATTGTATATGGCCATGGTTAAAATCACCCATTATAACACATTCCTCTTTGCTCACCTCCCATATCGCCTTTTGTAATTTTACATCTTCCTTTTGTCCTATGTTGGGACTACGATAAACTACTCCTATTGTTAATGTTGAGTTCCTGGTAACTGGTGCTTCCTCACAATCTGCTTAACTTTTCAGTGTTATTTCATATGCTTGGATAGATTCATTAACATATAAAATTACTCCACCTCCCCTTCTTTCTCGTCTATCCTTACTAAACATCGCATAGCCTGTCAGTGCTAACTCAGCATCTACTATATCTTTATTTGCCCATGATTCTGTGATGCCTATTACATGAGGATCAATATCTGCTACCATAATGTCTAACTCATTTTTTTTATTTACTATGCTCCTGGCATTTAAGCATACACATTTAAGTTCATTGTCTGAAATTATAGGTGAACATTTCTTTGAATGTGTATTTGTAGTAGTACTTCTTTGAGTTTTCTCTGTCAGTTCCCCCTGCGCATCTAATTTAAATAATGTATGGTACCTGTGCCCTCGTCGACAACTCTGACAAACTCACACCCAAGAACTGCAGCACCCTTCCCTGCCAGATGAAGTCCATCTGTCATGAAAAAGTTATCTCTTCCCACAAAGTTTAACCACATGTCTACGAAGCCTACTCCCTCCTCCATACATACCTTCTGTACCTGCGTGTTGATCGCCATCCTCCTACAGTTCCTATATTCCTCTCCCCTGCCTCCCATTATTGGTAATATCCCCGACAATACAATCTGTCCAACTCGTGCCTCTTTAAGTGTCTTGATCAACCTCCTGTACTTACCAACGATGGATGACGTTCCCTCCTTCTCTGCATTGTTCGTTCTCACATGCACGAGAACAGCACCTCCCGTGCCACCACCCATGACTTGTCCTGCTTTCTCTGCTATATCCTCTATTTTTGCCCCTGGTAGGCATACTGTTATGTCATCTCCTCTGTTGGAGCCACACTCTGTAAATAACAATAGGCAATATTGTATGGCTCAAAACATTGCTTTGGTCATGGGAAATATCCTTAATGCCTGTTAGAGTTGAAATAGAAAAAATTGTAAAAACTTACATTTTTTCGTGAGTTATGTAGAATGAACCGTCTTAAATCATCATCTCAATCACTGTTGTGTGTCGATGTCAGTTAGCTGTCATAGCTGATGTTGCATCATGTCTTGGTATCAATTTGTTCACATGAATTTCAGCAGGTGACGCCATGTGTGGTGGTCTAAGTCTGTCTGATTGTGATCGCAGGGTTGCTAGTAATCAGGTAGTAGACGCTCCATGAAATGCAGAATGATGCAGTGTTAGAATGTCATGTGTGCATGTACAGTTCTTGTGTGTCTACACTCTGCTGGCATAACTGTGGTCAGCAGATTTCCGTGACCTTAATGAGTATGGGTGATCAGTGCAATCTGCAGGTGACTTTCGCTGTCGCCACCTTCGTTTCATCACTGGCCTAGTAGCTGTAGCTGTGGTTGTCATTGCTGATGTTGAGGTAGATGCTCTAGCCACAGTTGCTCGGGTTGCAGGTTTGGGGTCAAGCAGACTCTTTCTGTATATGTCTACTTGACGGCGGTTCCTTTTTGTTTCAAAATAGTCGCTCATTCTGTTTAGCTTTGTACGTCATCTGTGCAGCCGCACCGAGGGCTGTCTGGAATATGCTCATTGGTAGACCACGTCATGCTGAATGTGTTTCACTGCCCGAGCAACCCTGCCACCCTTTGTTATAGGACACTGTACATTTTCTAGTTTTCATAGCATTGAGATTCTAGCTCTATAATTGATGTGATCAATTACAGAACACACTCGTCCCTGTGCATTTCTGCTGAAGTTCACATTCTTTGGAAGGGATGCAGAGAATGATCTGTTGATCGATTCATTCTTGGCCGTGGTTAATCTATGTCATGTTATCTGAAGTGCTGCATTTCCGAGATGCATTTCTATTAACCCTTGAAGTGTTAACCATCAGCACCTATTATGTTTAACCATGTCACACCACTTGCCTTCAAGTGCTGTGATTTATGCCACCAATTGTTTTGCAGTCCGCCTCGGCATACCACTGCATGTTGGCGACAGTTTTTGCAAGAACCTGCGTAGCAGTCTATGGTAGTTTGAATGGTGTCACTGGAATACCGTGTATGCACATTTGTGTAGATTTCTGTCATCTGGTCTTCACATCTTCAGCAAACATTCTTTTGTTTTCTGCTCTGATGATGGCTGATTCTCCCGGAAACATTTAGGGGGAGAATGAAGCTTTCATGATATGTCTAAATTGTGTCTGACCAAGATGTGTTGTGTCAGCCTGTCTTTCTGTGGGGACTGCCGGCGTAGCATCCTGTACCCCACTAGAAGCTGATGCATCTCCATCAGTAGCCACATATCTGATTGCGACATTGTCTTGTGCGAAACTGTGGCCTATCTGTTTGCCAATGTCATACTCCTAGATTGGATCCACTGCTTGTAGAGTTGCCGAGCATCGCTCATGACTAAGGCATGTGACATTGTGACCTTGACTGCGAAGCATGGATCCCACTTTACAGGGCTTATTCCCTAGATGAAAACCGACAATCTGGTGTTGATCTGTCTGCCACTCTATGGCAGCTCCAATCGCTTGCGATGCAGCCTGCCCAGCTCCAAAACTGTTCTTAGCCATTGTTGAATTGTAACTCACATCCATGCTTATGTTAATCTGCGCATTCTCTGACATGGCTAAGGCATGTGACATTGTGACCTTGACTGCGAAGCATGGATCCTACTTTACAGGGCTTATTCCCTAGATGAAAACCGACAATCTGGTGTTGATCTGCTTGACATTTTCCAGCATAAACCGACTTGTTTTTCGTCATGTAATTCAAAGTGTGGAGAGGTGCATGTCGTGTTTTTTGCATGCTCTGTGAAACACTCATTCCACATTGTCACATTTTTCTCAGAAACTCCACCAGTTTCTTCTGCTTGAAAGTAGCTGCCTGCTAAATCAGGGCATTGATCTAGCCGTTGTCATAGAATCTTGCTATTTCCACATATGCCATGAGCATCAGGCACTGTTAGCAGTCCACCAGGCGTTACGTGCATCACTCTTGAATATTCATCCATATTCAGTCTTCGCAACCACATGCAGCTGTTTTTTTACGTGTTTCTGATGTTGCAGCATTTCGTGATTCAAGGTACGGGTGGCCACGTTTGAAACCTCACACATTCTTAATGCCACCAGCGGATGGCTTACAGTTGCTCTCACTCCCATGCTCACTATTCTCATTTACTGTCTCTTCCATTTTGTAGCAATGCAGGGTAATCCAGGCAAAATTACAGTTGAACATGACAAACTGTTATTTGAAATCACAGACGTCTAATCAGTCAGAAAGTCCAAATGACAGTGACAGAACATCTGTATTATAGGGCAGGAGGGGAGAGAATTGCATTAGTAAAGCCTTAGTTTGGACATGTATATCAGTCTCAACCAATGACATTGGAGTATAATGACTTGTTGGTCAGTTTTTGTTTACTTCAGCTAATTAGACACATGGGCCTACTGTGGAGACCTGAAGGAGTACACCCTCCTGTGGCTTGGGAAAATCTTGGACAGAGCCCATGCTGTCTGATAAGGTCTACTGATTCACTGGGGGTGATCCATCAGGCAAGTTCCTTTGTCATTGCAAGTTTGCTAATTAGGTTGTATAATGTTATGCAATAGAACTAGTTGAGTAGTCTGGCCTTGATGGAATTCACACTTTAAGGTGAATCTTGTGTATGTTTACATCTGTGTTATAGAGCAGGAGCTAAAAAAATATATAATTTTCAGTGTAAAATAAAAGCTGGCTGAATACAATGTGCTTACAAACATATGCTGGGCTTTCTGAAACATGGTGTTAAAAATCCATAAATGCTAGCTGAGAAAGTGTGTATCTTAAGGTGGATTATAGAAGTTTGGACACACGACCATTTGCAATGTTCATGTCAACAAGGTACTATTAGTAACCTTTGCTATTTGTTGCTGTGTGATAATTCATAATATTTTCATTAATTTGTTACACACTAATAAACAGTCATGAACGTGGGCATTATTGGCCTATTTGGGAGAAAAGGGTGAATAAGCAAAATAGCAATTTTCTATTGCTGTATAAACTCCTGAAGTTTTAAGGTAAATTACATATATAAGTTCCTGGTTTGTCCATAGTGGTGTTTGATACGTAGTGACTCAACCACAGACCGAGCATAATAAGTGATCCCTGCTTTGGGGTTCATGGTCCCTGCTACAACAAAAACCCTGTAAAGTGGTTTTGAATTTTCTTGCGAAAGTATGTATTTGCAGATGTTTGCTATAACTTGCCTTTAGAGGGCTAAAGTCACATTAGATCAATCAATGTAATGTATAGCGCTAAAGTCACATTAGATAAATAGTGTGTACTAAGCTGTTTGAAAGTGCATGTGCAGGGGTTGGACTAGTGCAAACATAGACAGATACACAGTAGGAAGTCTAGGGGTGCGTTATATCTGTGGTCCTGGGCTGACTCAGGAACTCTAGGTATATGAAAACACAGGGATGGCAAAGAAGCACCCGAAGAAGGGTCTGTTTATTAGTACAGGATTTGATAAACACAGGGTAGGATTTCTTTGAAATTCTAAACTAAGAGTATATTTAAGTGTATCTAGTTTATATTTATAACTAATACACGGTATATTTAAATTTGAATACATGCACTATTTTTAGTTGTGTTGGGGATGATTTGGGTTTCACGTGTTGTAACAGCTATTGTTTACGTCCGTCATCTTGATTTATGTTCATTGTTAAGCAAGGTAAACGCAGCTGATTGAGTAAATTTGGTTTAGGAACGTGTGATCTCTAACGTTATAACACGATTATATTCTGATTTTTATACTATTGCATATCTGTAAGTTTAGGGTGTAAAGAGCCTTCTATCTCGGCACGTAGGACCATCCCGATCCCATTTAATTGTATGACTTTGTCTGTCATATATGCTTATTTCATTTGTAATTTGCATAGTTGGCTAATTCCTTGTTAAATTGTTACTTTGGATTCTGCTAGGTACATTTTGTGAAGTGTAACACAAGTGAATAATGGATAAACACAAAGCAAGATCGCATTGTCAGAAATCAGGAAGGAGTTTTATTCATTAATAAGCATGCTAATCTAATTCATACAATCATTATAACAATTTTATTAAGCTGGTAAATCCTATATCCATATATACGCCCCGATCATCTACGCTGTCGATCACATCACATATGGTGAAGACACCTTCCTGATTTCGTACCGAGTTAATGGCACGTAAGAATTCATTTATTTGACTGGTCCATAATCAAGGTTGAAACTAAGTTGCCAATCAATAGAGATACTGCTTCATCCTAGTTTGTTAACTAAAATAATGTCTGCTGTATAATCCATCATTGCTGCAGTGACACTGTGTCTGCATCAAGAGTAAAAAGATGGGTCTGGGTCGAAGCAGAAGGGATACGTATGTCCTAAGCTGGACGGCTGTGGACAACTACTCCCACATCCAACATAACTACCACATTCCTGACGGCGTGGCAATCTGGGTGAAGATACGAGTCTCCAACAATGGTTTGTTCTAATCTCATTCTAAAAGTATACAGGCAGTACGCACTTTAGTTTACAGACAGTGTCTTTAATGTTGTGTTATGTGATTTGACTGTCCTTATAATATGGGGTTCCTTGTGTCTGAAATATATTCTCAGTTATTATTGTCAATATCTGCAGCTTCAAATGTTTTTGTAACCAGGTTGTAGTTTGCCGACAGCGAGGAGCAGCAATGCAGAAGGCACGATCACCATAAAGGTGGAGATGTGCACTGCGTACAGTCAGTAGAGAGTCTGATGAGGATCGCAATGTTCTGCAGGGTTGGTAAAACTGGAGCAGGTCTGCGATGTAGCTCGGCACAAGCAGATGAAGAGCTTTGAACGTCATCAGTAAGACCTTGTATTCAATACGGTACCGGAAAGGAAGCCAATGGAGAGTCTCTAGGATGGATGTGATGTGGTCATAATGACTGGCTCTGACCACAATAAGAGCTGCCACATTCTGGACTCTCTGCAGCTTGTCCAGTAACTGGTCAGGTATACCATAAAGGAGGCCATTTCCATAGTCCAGTCACGATATGACAAGGGAGTGAACCAGGAGTTCAGTAGCATGTTGTGTCAAGCAATCTCTGATGGAGCGAATCCGATATAGGTGAAAGTATGCTACCTTGCACAGTTTCGACACTTGAGATTTCATGCTGAGTTCACTGTCAAACATCACTCCAATGTTGCGAGCGACGGCAGTAGGCTGGAGGATGCTGTCACCAATGACGACATCAGTCAGACTATGCTTGCTAGCCGAGCTCGGTGTAGTGATCATAAGCACTTCAGTTATTCAGCTTTTAGTTCTCCAATACATGCTTGGATGCGTGCCAGTGCAGCCATCTCATCATTGGTGTCCTTGATCTTAAATGGTGTCCTTGATCTCAAACACATGTTTGGATGTGTGCCAGTGCAGCCATCTCATCATTGGTGTCCTTGATCTTAAATGGTGTCATTGATCTCCCATACATGCTTGGATGCGTGCCAGTGCAGCCATCTCATCACTGGTGTCCTTGATCTTAAATGGTGTCCTTGATCTCCCATACATGTTTGGATGCGTGCCAGTGCAGCCATTTCATCATTGGTGTCCTTGATCTTAAATGGTGTCCTTGATCTCCCACACATGCTTGGATGCGTGCCAGTGCAGCCATCTCATCATTGGTGTCCTTGATCTTAAATGAGACATACAGTTGAGAATCATCAGAAAAGAGGTGGAAGTCGCAAACTATGGCATTTTGTTTCAGTTTGAAGTTGGGTAAAAGCACTTTTATTGTCTAAACACAAATATGTTTGAAGATTGCCTTCCAAAGCAATACGTTCCAAATGGCTAGTGGATTAGGAAGCCATTGGCTTGTAATCCACCATTATCATACAGTTTTCCTACCAGGGCCGGCTAGAGGATATAAACTTGTCAAATAACAGTGACATGTCATCAGTGTGGAACAGGCTATTATCTGAGGAAGTTTGTTATTTGACAGGTTGATACTCATAGTGCTGGAATGACTTAAATCCGGGTGTCATGTCAATATCCTCTCTTTTGTCATGCCCATCGTCATTGGTGTAATACTAATAATGTCACTGGTACATCAAATATCACCTGGTTCTGTGCTGGCTACGAGGGGAATGTTATTTTCTAGGGCATAAGAAAGAGTCCACAACACTATAGTTCTCTACTTCCAACACGCCACCAACCCTGTCGACCAAAAGGGTGGCGTCGCGATAATCTTGCACTTTCTTTACAGGCAACTGAGACAGTAAACTGGCTTCATTGGTTCGCAATGCTCTTGAAATCTAGTGTACATGATCTATGGTTTATCAAGTGTCAATATCAACCTATAATTAAATTATGTGACTGGTTTTCAGCTAATATTATGGGTAAGGTATTGTTTAGACTTGGTTGTAAAACAAATATAATAATGACTTGACAAGCAGGAGTGTTCTATAATGTGTCTACCTATACATTGTGCCGCAACTTGACATTTTACAGTGCTCAAACAAAAAATCCTGTACTATAGCATAGAAGACCAAGACTAGTAGAGCCTAGAAGAGAAATGACACTTCCAATGCATGCACACAAACAATAGTTAAGAGCAGGTAAAAGGATAATAGCCTGTTCTGTTCAGCATGTGCAGGTGGGTGGAATGTTGGGAGGAGGGGGGGTGTTTGGAAGGGTGAGCGTTTGATTTTGCAGCTGCATGGACTGAAATTATTCTGTGTGTCATTCAGTATTACTAATCTTGGCTAGTTGTGGTGTAAACTGGTTGTCCTAAAGCCCTCAGTTTTTGCCATTTTGTTTACGTGCTTCAAGACAGCAACAAACGCACATGTATTCTACATGCTTTTCAATGAAAATGCTACTGCCCAAATTGGCTCAAAAGGGAAACTTTTGTTTAGCAAATTCTGATGCCATGTGGTCTATGGCCCAAATGACCACCGGTAGCACTAGCCTAGCTAATGATGGAGATGATTCTGTTTCAGGCACAACTTCCTTTGGAAGGGTGAGCATTCGTTGTTGCAGCTGCATGGACAGAAATTATTCTGTGTGTCAAACAGTTACTAATCTTGGCTAGTTCTGGTGTAAACTGGTTGGCCTAAAGCCATAAGTTTTTGCCATTTTGTTTACGTGCCTCAAGACAGCAACAAACGCACATGTATTCTACATGTTTTTCAATGAAAATTCTACTGGCCAAATTGGCTCAAATGGGAAACTTTTGTTTAGCAAAATCTGATGCCATGTGGTCTATTGCCCAAATGACCACCGGTAGTGCTAGCCTAGCTAATGATGGAGATGATTCTGTTTCAGGCACAACTTTTCACACTTACACTGCATCCACATAATACTTGTGGTGGGAGAAGCGCCAATGTGTGGAGTATACAGTGCTTTGAGCAGGACGCACATTCCTACCCGGCCACCTGCGTGCCTCCCCGCGTCCATCCCTGTGTGGTTTCATCCCTGTCTCTCTCCCTTTCTGTGCGTGCATGCGTGCGTATACTGGTAGGTCCTATGTAAGGGGCTTTCCTTTTCTGTCCACATTGAAATCACATTTACAGCAGAACACTGAATTCACACAACTGATGTTTGCTTTTTGAGTAAACATGTTGTAACCAGAATGATTATGTGTCCTCGATAGAACAACATGCATGTGTCGTTACAATTGAAATAACAGGATAATTGTGACAAAGAAACAGCGCTTCTAGGTGAGGATTTCAATGTTGTTGAAGGTGTTGACAAGTGTGAATACGTGGAGTTGCAAAAGATTATCTGATGCATACAGGACAACAATGCTAATCGTGATTCATTTGTTACAGCTTGGTGTACATTGTTTAGAGCTTGGTGTACATTGGATAGAGCTTGGTGTACATTGGATAGAACTTGGTGTACATTGGTTAGAGTTGGGTGTACATTGGTTACAGCTTGGTGTACATTGGTTACAGCTGGGTGTACATTGGTTAGAGCTTGGTGTACATTGTTTAGAGCTTGGTGTACATTGGATAGAGCTTGGTGTACATTGGATAGAACTTGGTGTACATTGGTTACAGTTGGGTGTACATTGGTTACAGCTTGGTGTACATTGGTTACAGCTTGGTGTACATTGGTTACAGCTGGTGTACATTGGTTAGAGCTTGGTGTATATTGTTTAGAGCTTGGTGTATATTGTTTAGAGCTTGGTGTACATTGGATAGAGCTTAGTGTACATTGGATATAACTTGGTGTACATTGGTTAGAGTTGGGTGTACATTGGTTACAGCTGGGTGTACATTGGTTAGAGCTTGGTGTACATTGGTTACAGCTTGGTGTACATTGGTTACAGCTGGGTGTACATTGGTTAGAGCTGGGTGTACATTGGTTAGAGCTGGGTGTACATTGGTTACAGCTTGGTGTACATTGGTTACAGCTGGGTGTACATTGGTTAGAGCTGGGTGTATATTTGTTAGTTTGGTGTACACTGGTTAGAGCTGGGTGTACATCTAATCTCAAGATCCTGTTGGAGCTGACACTGGATCTTGAGATTAGGCTGTATCACACTGCCTGATTCCAAGACCCTGTTGGAGCTAACACTGTCTCATCTCAAGATCCTGTTGGAGCTGATGACACTGCCTAATCTCAAGATCCTGTTGGAGCTGACACTGTCTAATCTCAAGATCCTGTTGGAGCTGACACTGATTCTTGAGATTAGGCTGTGTCACACTGCCTGATCTCAAGATCCTGTTGGAGCTAACACTGTCTCATCTCAAGATCCTGTTGGAGCTGACACTGGGTCTTGAGATTAGGCTGTGTCACACTGCCTGATCTCAAGACCCTGTAGGAGCTAACACTGTCTCATCTCAAAATCCTGTTGGAGCTGACACTGGGTCTTGAGATTAGGCTGTGTCACACTGCCTGATCTCAAGACCCTGTAGGAGCTAACACTGTCTAATCTCAAGATCCTGTTGGAGCTGACACTGTCTAATCTCAAGATCCTGTTGGAGCTGACACTGGGTCTTGATATTAGGCTGTGTCACACTGCCTGATCTTAAGACTGTGTTGGAGCTGACACTATCTAATCTCAAGAACCTGTTGGAGCTAACACTGTCTAATCTCAAGATCCTGTTGGAGCTAACACTGTCTAATCTCAAGATCCTGTTGGAGCTGACACTGTCTAATCTCAAGATTCTGTTGGAGCTGACACTGGGTCTTGAGATTAGGCTGTGTCACACTGCCTGATCTTAAGACCGTGTTGGAGCTGACACTATCTAATCTGAAGACCCTGTTGGAGCTAACACTGTCTAATCTCAAGACCCTTTTGGAGCTGACACTGTCTAATCTCAAGACCCTCTTAGAGCTGACACTGTTTAATTCCAAAATCCTGTTGGAGCTGACACTGTCTAATCTCAAGACTGTTGGAGCTGACACTGTCTACCCTCAAGATCCTGTTGGAGCTGACACTGGGTGTTGAGATTAGGCTGTGTCACACTGCCTGATCTTAAGACCATGTTGGAGCTGACACTATCTAATCTCAAGACCCTGTTGGAGCTAACACTGTCTAATCTCAAGATCCTGTTGGAGCTAACACTGTCTAATCTCAAGATCCTGTTGGAGCTAACACTGTCTAATCTCAAGATCCTGTTGGAGCTGACACTGTCTAATCTCAAGATTCTGTTGGAGCTGACACTGGGTCTTGAGATTAGGCTGGGTCACACTGCCTGATCTTAAGACCGTGTTGGAGCTGACACTATCTAATCTCAAGACCCTGTTGGAGCTAACACTGTCTAATCTCAAGATCCTGTTGGAGCTGACACTGTCTAATCTCAATATCCTGTTGGAGCTGACACTGGGTCTTGATATTAGGCTGTGTCACACTGCCTGATCTTAAGACTGTGTTGGAGCTGACACTATCTAATCTCAAGAACCTGTTAGAGCTAACACTGTCTAATCTCAAGATCCTGTTGGAGCTAACACTGTCTAATCTCAAGATCCTGTTGGAGCTGACATTGTCTAATCTCAAGATTCTGTTGGAGCTGACACTGTGTCTTGAGATGAGGCTGTGTCACACTGCCTGATCTTAAGACCGTGTTGGAGCTGACACTATCTAATCTGAAGACCCTGTTGGAGCTAACACTGTCTAATCTCAAGACCCTTTTGGAGCTGACACTGTCTAATCTCAAGACCCTGTTGGAGCTGACACTGTTTAATTCCAAAATCCTGTTGGAGCTGACACTGTCTAATCTCAAGACTGTTGGAGCTGACACTGTCTACCCTCAAGATCCTGTTGGAGCTGACACTGGGTCTTGAGATTAGGCTGTGTCACACTGCCTGATCTTAAGACCATGTTGGAGCTGACACTATCTAATCTCAAGACCCTGTTGGAGCTAACACTGTCTAATCTCAAGATCCTGTTGGAGCTAACACTGTCTAATCTCAAGATCCTGTTGGAGCTGACACTGTCTAATCTCAAGATTCTGTTGGAGCTGACACTGGGTCTTGAGATTAGGCTGGGTCACACTGCCTGATCTTAAGACCGTGTTGGAGCTGACACTATCTAATCTCAAGACCCTGTTGGAGCTAACACTGTCTAATCTCAAGATCCTGTTGGAGCTGACACTGTCTAATCTCAAGACCCTGTTGGAGCTGACACTGTCTAATCTCAAGATCCTATTGGAGATGACACTGTCTAATCTCAAGATCCTATTGGAGCTGACACTGTCTAATCTCAAGACCCTGTTGTAACTGACACTGTCTAATCTCAAGACCCTATTGGAGCTAACACTGTCTAATCTCAAGATCCTGTTGGAGTTAACACTGTCTAATCTCAAGATCCTGTTGGAGCTGACACTGTCTAATCTCAAGATTATGTTGGAGCTGACACTGGGTCTTGAGATTAGGCTGGGTCACACTGCCTGATCTTAAGACCGTGTTGGAGCTGATCTCAAGACCCTGTTGGAGCTAACACTGTCTAATCTCAAGATCCTGTTGGAGCTGACACTGTCTAATCTCAAGACCCTGTTGTAACTGACACTGTCTAATCTCAAGATCCTGTTGGAGCTGACACTGTCTAATCTCAAGACCCTGTTGTAACTGACACTATCTAATCTCAAGATCCTGTTGGAGCTGACACTGTCTAATCTCAAGACCCTGTTGGAGCTTACACTGTCTAATCTCAAGACCCTGTTGGAACTGACACTGTCTAATCTCAAGACCCTGTTGGAGCTGACACTGTCTAATCTCAAGACCCTGTTGGAACTGACACTATCTAATCTCAAGATCCTATTGGAGCTGACACTGTCTAATCTCAAGACCCTGTTGGAGCTGACACTGTCTAATCTCAAGACCCTGTTGGAACTGACACTGTCTAATCTCAAGATCCTATTGGAATTGACACTGTCTAATCTCAAGATCCTGTTGGAGCTGACACTGTCTAATCTCGAGACCCTGTTGGAACTGACACTGTCTAATCTCAAGATCCTATTGGAGCAGACACTGTCTAATCTCAATACCCTGTTGGAGCTGACACTGTGTAATCTCAATATCCTGTTGGAGCTGACACTGTTTAATCTCAAGATCCTATTGGAGCTGACACTGTCTAATCTCAAGATCCTGTTGGAGCTGACACTGTCTAGTCTCAAGATCCTATTGGAGCTGCACCTGAGAGTGAAAATATAGGTGCCCCTAGAAGTGTATTTTGGGGTCATTGGGTCAAATCTCCCTGTGGCTTAAAGTTTAGATTTTTTGTATGTAACCTTTTGCGCCACTACATGGTAGCACAGGAACTTATGGGTGACTAAACTTAGCCCCCCTTTGTGAGATCCTAGATACGCCAGTGACTTGGAGACGCTGTGACTGGGCGGTCAGAGGCCAGACTGTTAATTGAAATGACGGTGGTTTGAATCCAATTGCTACCAAAAGCCGTTGGTCAGTTCTACATGGTGTCTATGCCAGGGGACATAAATACCCCACACGGGATAAATGTAATGTAAACATTTGAGTGTTTGTGTAAATGTTTTGCCGAACTGATCATTGATTTGTAGACATGTTACAGTGTTGTGTGTGGCAGGTTCAATCCCTGCTGGTGTTTGCAGTGTGCATACAAACACTACTGGTTGTGTACACATCTACTGAATTCACATCACTACATTCAGCCTATTTAACTATATGTACAATTTACGTAGAATATTGTCATTGAAAAAAAAATGTTTAAGATGCATTAGTTATGATATCATCTATATGTAAAATATGTTTTAAATAGTTATATTATAGCATCAGATATCAGAGTATCCCACAGGCCGGGCTGTTTGGTATATAACCAGATAAGATATGATGAGTCAAGTCATGTCTATTAATAAAATGTTTCACCTTGCAGTGAGATCATGATGTCTGTGCTCTATGCTACCGAAGTACCTCCTGGTAAGTTTACAGCCACCGCCTCCCCCCGTGTCTCCTGGTAAGTGTACAGCCAACCCCACCCCCTGTCAGAGGTGGGTTCAGTTACACAGCATCATAAAAACTTAATTAAAATTAAGGCGCTTCACTTTGAATCAGGTTCACTGATGTTCAAATTAATAATGTGAAAGTTTAAGTTACGTGCAGTCGATTTAATAAAAGAGGGCATATTTTTTTATAATTTTCAAAATCATTAACTTTGGTATAACTTACAAAGTGTGAATAGTCTGAAGTTATAATATATAGCCTGATGTTGTAGTATATAATCTGATGTTATAGTAGTTAGCCTCATGTTATAGTATTTAGCCTCATGTTATAGTATTTAGCCTGATGTTATTGTATATAGCTTGTCATATTGGATACTAGATGGGGTATATTGTTTGCAAAATTAATCTGAAACGAGACAAACAAAACACTCAAATTGAGCAGGGACCTTAATGCCTTCAAACTGCTATTAATTGCAGCATGGCTGAATGCTTCCCAAAGAAATTGAGATGGCGTTCAAATGAACAGGTCTGGAAGGGGTGAAGTGTTTTAGCAGTCCCAAGGACTAAATACCATGTTATATAAGAACATACCTTTACCTTTTTAATTAAAAAATTTACAGGTCCGACATTCTGTTTACTCTTTCTTTCACAGTTCATGCTGTTTGTAGGCTGTTGCCATTTACCAGGCTAAACAGAAACTGAAGTCAGTCATGCATTCGAAAGAATAGAGGATGTCTTCAGAGGAACTCATTAAATATGCTCACAAAATCAGCGCCAGCAATGCAGTGGCTGCCCCAGCGACCTGGGCACCAGGTAAGTAATAGGGTTTAAATAGAGCCTACCCAAAATAACCCGTTGTGCCTGTAGGCGTGTGTGGTGTATAGGTGAAATCACATGAGGTAGTCAACGTAGGTACAACACATAATTCATGACTCTTACTGTGCACTGAAACAATCGTGTATCTAGGCCAACTCATGCTCAATCGCGTTCAAAGTTATTCAAACGTCAGATCAGCCCTCTTTGTTGAGCAACTATCCAAGTAAAAATATGTATACTGCATGGAGTGATAAAGCATTGAATTAATATCCAGGATGTTGTAAGCTAAAACTGGGCGGGTATACCCTTTGTACTTCTCCCTTTCATTCTTGAATTTTGCATAGATAATCTTTACCAATATGTCTACATGTTTAATCAATGTAAGATATGTAGCTGTGTCCAGTTATTTGACATGGGTTGTTCATAATGGAAGACGAAAAAGAAACAAAAAATGGGCTTATGTTTTAATCATTGTTCATTCCCTCTAAATGACTGCAGTTGTGGTAGGACTCATTACAACATAATGATGTGGTAGGGCTTGTTACAACATCATTATTATGTGGTAGGGCTCGTTACAACGTAATTATGTGGTAGGGCTCGTTACAACGTAATCATGTGGTAGGGCTCGTTACAACGTTATTATATGGTAGGTCTCATTACAACATAATTATGTGGTAGGGCTCATTATAACATAATTATGTGGTAGTGCTCATTATAGCATAATGCTGTGGTAGGGCTCAATATAACAATGATGTGGTAGGGCTCATTATAATATAATTATGTGGTAGGGCTCATTATAACATAATTATGTGGTAGGGCTCATTATAACATAATGATGTGGTAGGGCTCATTATAACATAATTATATGGTAGGGCTCATAATATAATTGTTACCACATCAGTTTTATAAAATAATTGTTACCACATCAGTTTTATAATATAATTATGTCATCAGTTTTATATTAGTTGTACTTGTTATATCTAACTACATGTTTTAAGTATCCTGCCAGTGGCAGTGCTGGGGTGTCTGTGCTGGGGTGTCAGTCCTGGGGTGTCTGTGCTGGGGTGTCAGTGCTGGGGTGTCAGTCCTGGGGTGTCAGTGCTGGAGTGTCAGTCCTTGGGTGTCAGTCCTGAGGTGTCAGTGCTAGGGTGTCAGTGCTGGGGTGTCAGTCCTGGGGTGTCAGTGCTGGAGTGTCAGTCCTTGGGTGTCAGTCCTGGGGTGTCAGTGCTAGCGTGTCAGTGCTCGGGTGTCAGTGCCGGGATGTCAGTGCTGGGGTGTCAGTCCTTGGGTGTCAGTCCTGAGGTGTCAGTGCAGGGGTGTCAGTGCTAGGGTGTCAGTCCTGGGGTGTCAGTGCTGGGGTGTAAGTCCTTGGGTGTCAGTCCTGGGGTGTCAGTGCTGGGGTCTCTGTGCTGGGGTGTCAGTGCTGGGGTGTCAGTGCTGGGATGACAGATAGCCAAGGTCCAGTGTCACCAGATGTATAAGTATCAGTGTTAATTAATTACCCAGGGACTGTTGCCTTGTGAGAAACCTGTGGTGTTAGTTAGTCTGTTCAAACTAGAAGGCCAGAAAGTGAGAGTTAATGAATTGTTAGTAAGTGTTTGGTCAGCCAGGCTTGGATGTTATATAGTTGTAGACAGAGAGAAAAACAGTGAAGTTGTAGACAGGCAGTGGTGTAGGCAGAAGAGGGTTTCCTCAGTCAAGGGCTGGATACACTGGTGAGCTTCTGATAGGTGTCTTAAGCTTGGCTGGAACTGGCAGACTGTCAGGGTTTAACAACTACATTGACCAGTAATTTAATGTCAATTATAAATATGTGTTTGGCAGTATCCTTATGTCTTGACTTCGTCTACACATTCGGTTAAGGACAACTTTATTTTCTTAACGATGTCACCATGACAACAGTTTCCATGACAGCCCAGCAACAGATTGCGATGGAGAAGAGACAGAGACATCCAACTTCTACAACCTGAAAGATGCAGAGGACCTCCTGGTAAGTTTACAGCCACCCCCCCGTGTCAGGAGGGGTGTTCAGTAACACAGCATCATGAAAACTGTTACAATTACACATTTCACTTTGAATCAGGTTCAATAATGTTTAAATTAATAGTGTGTGACAGTTTAGTTATGTGCAGTCAGTTTAATAAAATATTTTTGTTAATATCCTCAAAATAAAACCCGTTCCCTGGGTTGGTCGAAACCTCCATTTTGGGTTAAACTGCGTTAAACCCGGGTTAAACTATTTTTCAGGCATATTTTATCACAGTATGAAAGAATAAATCTGGTGTTAGTTGTTGAGTTGAACTAAATGACTTGACCATGAATTGGTGGTGGCTCTGATGATTGTTTTAACTTTAAAGGGTTAGAGGGTGAATCCAGTTGTTGGCACAAGTGCTGCTTGCTGAGAGAGTGGATTACCACCTGTCAGTCTCCAAGGCTCAATATTCCCTCTGCAAGCTGACACCAGACTATACTGGTTGCCTGGCTTGAATCACTACACTTCTTTTTCAGAAGACTCAACTTGCAATTCATGGCACTGTCCATTGTGAGGTCAACAAAAGCATTTTATGGTTATGGCTAACTGATAAAAGTCCCTTTTATTATGGACTTCCTGACCTGGTTTAAGCAAATACAAGGATTATGGTCTGAACTGGAAACTAGTACAGGCTGTTTCCATAAGGTGGATATTAACTTGAGGTTTCTGGCTAGGGAAAATACCACCAACTGAAGGGAAATCTGTGTAGCTTCTATGATTTCAATGTGCAGAAAAGTTGTTTCAATCAGTAACAGAACACACATTATCATATAGTGATAGGTAGACACATTGACAGACTTATTTAAAGAGCAATTTTCATCTTTTATTGCATCAATAATATGACACCAATGTTAAACCATCATTAATCCACATGCCACCTGTATTAATATTGAGAATGTCTCCCCACTAATATCATCCTCAGTTCTCAAAGTAAAGCCCAATTTAATCCAGGTTTAACCCGGGTTAAACTAGTAAAATGCAGGTTTAACCTGGGTTAAACCACCGGGCTGGACAAAACCAGTTTAACCCAGGTTAAACTCCCTTATAGTATATAGGCTGAAGTAACAGTATATAGCCTGATGTTATAACCTGATGATAAAGTATATAGCCTGATGTTATTGTATATAACCTGATGTTATAGTGTATAGCCTGATGCCATAGTATAATAGCCTGATGTAATAGTATATAGCCTGATGTCATAGTATTTAGCTTGATGTTATAGTATATAGGGCCAGATAACTTTTTCCACCAAACTGTTAGTAATTGCAGAGTGGCTGAATGCTTCCCAGAGAAATCGTGCGTGAATGAACAGTGTAAAGTATTTTTACCAGTCCCAAGGACTAGATACCGGGCTACATAAGAACATACCTTTACCTTTTTTAATTCCAAAAATTGCATGTCCGACATGTTGTTTACTCTCTTTCAAAGTTTATACTGTTTGCGGGTTATTGTCATTTACCAGGCTAAACAGAAACTGGAGTTGATCAAGCATTCGAATGAACAGCGGACGTCTTCAGAGGAACTCGTTAAATATGCTCACAAAATCAGCACCAGCAACGCAGTGGCTGCCCCAGCAACCTGGCACCAGGTAAGTAATATGGTCCTAATAGAGGCTACACGGAATAACATGTGGCGCTTCTGGTGTGTAATAAAAAGGCGAAATCATGAGATTGTGAACATAAGTACAACACATGCTGTGCACTGAAACAGTCACGTATCTAGGCCAACACATGCTCAATCATGTATCTAGGCCAACACATGCTCAATCATGTATCTAGGCCAATACATGCTCAATCACGTATCTAGGCCAATACATGCTCAATCATGCTCAAACTTATTAAAACATCAGATCAGCCAATTTTTACATTCTGGTGGCAGCATTATGATTTCTATTAATATAAGTAAGCATTATTGTTGATATGCTGTATTCTTTCCTGAAACAGTAATTCTTTAACAATTTACATACTTGTTGTTGCCATGGATACATCGTTGTTGTCATGGATATGTCATTGTTCAGACTCTCTAATTTAAAGTATAAAATTACGTGTTGTACTTCCATCGTCAACTGATCCCACGATCAATGTTTTTATACACGCCTGTCTTCTAGCAATCAAAATCATGCCTTTCCAAGTGCACATGTACCAGCTATTGAAATTGCATAATTTTAATGTTTTTGTTTTAAATTGATCATTGTAATTGAAACCATTCCTGGCAGCAAGAATGGATGAATTCAGCCAAAACACTGACTAAGATGAGCAAGTATTTTTATAAAGGAGTATAGTTATACTCAACCAAAGAACTATTGCAATTAACCCTTTTTGAAGCATTGTGGCCCTATGCTCTACCTCAAGCGAATATATTAAATAAGTAAGAAGCATTCTAGTGATTTTTTTTAAGTTTTGCAATTGTAATATAACTTGTGTGTAATGCTTTGTATTTGACAATTGTAATTGAGTCCAGCCCAAGTCGGTAAGTTAGTGGCTGTCCACCAACCTTAGTACAAGGTACATCATTTAGTGACCACCTCTCTGATTTAGTACACGGTCAATAAGGCAGTGACCACCCCACCTAAGGCAGTGACCACCCCATCTAAGGCAGAGACCACCCTATCTAAGGCAGTGACCACCCCCACCTAAGGCAGTGACCACCCCATCTATGGCAGTGACCACCCCATCTAAGGCAGTGACCACCCCACCTAAGGCAGTGACCACCCCAACCTAAGGCAGTGGCCACCCCATCTAAGGCAGAGACCACCCCATCTAAGGCAGTGACCACCCCATCTAAGGCAGTGACCACCCCATCTAAGGCAGTAACCACCCCATCTAAGGCATGACTACCTCATCTTAGGCAGTGACTACCCCATCTAAGACAGTGACCAACCCATCTAAGGCAATAACCACCCCACCTAAGGCAGTGACCATCCCACTGAATTTGCATAACTATAATATTGCAACATGTGTTAATAGATTTATTTGATTCTCAGAAACTAGTCCATGGTTCAGTTTAAATACAGATGTGCAACAAGTGTTGTGTCAAGTTGTATGGGATTATACTGTACAATATATAGCCATCAGTAGTGAAGTTGCCAATGGCAACTTGCAGTGCCTACATAAATTCCTTACATGTGATTTTGTTCACAGTTGCACAGAGCTTTACCTGAGGATGATAGTATGAGACCCAATGTAAAGATGTGTTATGTTGTAACTAGTCTGAAGTAAACATTTGTATTATGTAATATTCAGGTTGATCTACATTGCCAGCGTCAGTCAAGAGCAGCCTCTTCTACTGCAGACAACAAAAAAGGACAAAAGAATACCTCCTGTCCGAGCACAAAGACCATTGTAGTGACAAGAGTACAGAAATCTTGTGGACGTAATCGCTAATAATTATAGTATTATGACCTGTTGTCATATGAGTTGGTTGAATTGAAACCCAACATTTGCTCATTTTGGAAATGATAAAGTATTTGTATGTATGTATGTATGCATGTATGTATGTATGTATGTATGTATGTATGTATGTATGTATGTATGTATGTATGTATGTATGTTAGCATGCATGCATGCATGTATTTTACGTTTCACCAAGAATCACTATTATACACACCCACTATGTTGATCAATGTGTTCGTATATGTACCTATAATGCAAGTAAACATTTGCCCAACAAGCTATATATGCTATTACGACACAGTGCGCCATCGTGACGTTTGTGCAGATACACAAACAACAACACAGGAGCTCTTACGTCTAGGGAATTCTCCTTCCTCAGCTCTGGACTCCTTGGAATAGGATTTGTAAATCGAACATGGTGACGGGTATCCCCAGATCTCTGCTGACCAGGCATACTCTCCTGATCTGCAATGGTGCTATAAGTAATTATTCGGTGAGTGAAGTGTTCGCGTATGGACTGTTCCTTACCAAAGTGGATATACAGTACCAAAATATAATTATGAAGATAATTAAATTATAACACTGTATCTAATATAAAAATGTGTGCATTAAAAAATGTGACAAGAAATCACCAAATTATGCATCCATATGTCATAACAATGTGGCAACTTGCCTTCATTGTTTTTATGACATTGTCACCTTTTGTTGATCTTTCTTCATGACAATTACTGATGTCTTAACTGATGCAGTGATATAACATGCTTTATCATTCAATAAAATTTCCGTTTTTATACATTATACACACTACCTCAATCTGCCCTCCCCTTTCCCCAGCACACATGATGCGGCATAGAGTCAACCTAAGACTCTGTCATATGACGCTCGCATAGATTTAAGAAGATGCTGGCATCTAAGTAGCAATATCAATGTTATCAACAATTATGTACCATGTAAAACGTCCGTGTCATAAGATTATTCCTGTAAATTCCAGATATCTATTCATGTGATGGCTGCACTGTGCGAGTTAACAATATATAGTTAGCTTTCTACTCACCAGATGTCAGTATTGTCATATGCTGTTCACTGAAATGTGATATGAATATGTATGCAAATATCAACCCAATCTACACAATTATCACCAATAGTAATTACTGGATTAAAAACTACCAAGTCTTGTTTGTTTCAGTGTATACTGAATCTGTTGTCGTTTATTGACATCTGACATTTCAGTGTCCAGTCTCAACATTATTGAAGAGTTTACAAGCAAACTTCAGGTGCTGTGATTTTTAACACTGTAATTTCAAATATGTGAACACAATAGAGCCTCCCTCCCTCTCTTAACCGAATGTGTAGACAAAGTCAAGACATAAGGATGCTGCCAAACACGTATTTATAATTGACATTAAATTACTGGTCAATGTAGTGGTTAAACCCTGACAGTCTGCCAGTTCCAGCCAAGCTTAAGACACCTATCAGAAGCTCACCAGTGTATCCAGCCCTTGACTGAGGAAACCCTCTTCTGCCTACACCACTGCCTGTCTACAACTTCACTGTTTTTCTCTCTGTCTACAACTCTATAACATCCAAGCCTGGCTGACCAAACACTTACTAACCATTCATTAACTCTCACTTTCTGGCCTTCTAGTTTGAACAGACTAAGTGTTTTTAAGTGTTGTATGACTGTTTTTAAGGACTCTGGCTGGGAGTTTACCCGTGTTGTATGATTTTTATAACTCTGACTGGGAGTTCATCTGGGCATGTAGCTTTGTTCTGGTTTAGATTTTCCAGCTGCTTTATTACGCCATCTATGCCAATTTCGAGAAGGAGGATGTAGGGGTAAGTAGAGGGGGCTATTTGGGGGATGGGGTGCTTTTTTTGGGTAAATACAGAGCTACTCTCGTGTACAGTTACTTCAATGTGTTACACACATACTCTAGTTTAAAGTTACTTCAATGTGTTAAACGCATACTCTCGTGTACATTTATATTTATTTCAATGTGTTACACGCATACTCTCGTGTACATTTACTTCAATTTGTTACACGCATACTCTCGTGTACATTTATTTCAATGTGTTACACGCGTACTATCATGTACAGTTACTTCAATGTGTTACACGAATACTCTCGTGTACAGTTACTTCAATGTGTTAAACGCATACTCTCATGTACATTTATTCCAATATGTTACACACGTACTCTCATGTACGGTTACTTCAATGTGTTTCACGCGTACACTCGGTACAGTTACTTACATGCATACTCTCGGTACAGTTACTTCAACGTGTTACACGCATACAGTCGGTACAGCTATTTCGTTGTGTTACACGCGTACACTCGTGTACAGTTAGTTATATGTGCTACATGCGTACTCTCGTGCACAGCTACTTCAATGTTTTACATGCGTACTTTTGTGTTATTTCAATGTGTTACACGCATACTCTCATGTACTTTCACTTCAGTGTGTTACACATGTACTCTCGTGTTCAGTTACTTCAATGTGTTACCATGTACTCTCGTATACAATTTCAGCTCCCATGGTTCCACACACAAGAACACAATACTAGGATCAGTATATAGATCACCAGACCTAAGTACAAGGTACGTATTTATTCAGAATCTTGATAGAATGCGCAAACAACTCCAGAATGAAAACATAAACATTGTTATCTGTGGTGACACAAACATCATTATCTGTGGCGACACAAACATCATTATATGTGGTGATGCAAACGTCATTATTGTTTGTGACACAAACATCGTTTTCTGTGGTGAAACAAACATCATTATCTGTGATTATAAAAACAAGATTATCGGTGGTGATACAAACATCATAATATGTGGTGACACAAATATCATCATCTGTGGTGACACAAACATCATTATATGTGGTGACACAAACATCATTAACTGTGGTGATACAAACATCATTATCGGTTGTGACACAAACACCGTTTTCTGTGGGGACACAATACTAGGATCAGTATATAGATCACCAGACCTAAGTACAAGGTACGTATTTATTCAGAATCTTGATAGAATACGCAAACAACTCCAGAATGAAAACATAAACATTGTTATCTGTGGTGACACAAACATCATTATTTGTGGCGACACAAACATCATTATATGTGGTGATGCAAACGTCATTATTGTTTGTGACACAAACATCGTTTTCTGTGGTGAAACAAACATCATTATCTGTGATTATAAAAACAAGATTATCGGTGGTGATACAAACATCATAATATGTGGTGACACAAATATCATCATCTGTGGTGACACAAACATCATTATATGTGGTGACACAAACATCATTAACTGTGGTGATACAAACATCATTATCGGTTGTGACACAAACACCGTTTTCTGTGGGGACACTAACATCATTATCTGTGATTACATAAACAACATATTCGAAGGTGATACAAACATCATTATCTGTGGTGACACAAATATCATTATATATGGTGACAATAGCATCATTATCTGTTGTGATACAAACATCATTATCTGTTGAGAATGAGCCAGGAGAAGACGGAAGTGATGTGGTTGGGACATCAGAGAGATAACTTGAACATTAGTTTGGATGGTAAGGAGATCAACAAAGTGAGTGGCTTTGTGTATCTTGGAGGAACGGCTAATGAGGATGGGCATTCAGAGGTAGAAGAGCGATGTAGGATACAACAGGGAGCGAATGCTTGGGGAAAGATAGTGGGTGTCATGTTGGAAAAAACATTTTGAAAAGGCTGAAAAGGGAAGTCCTGAGAGCTTTTGTTACACCAGTATGCCTGTATCTGTATCTGTAGACAGTGGCTTTGACAGAACAACAAGAGCAGCTGCAAGTTTAGTTCTTGGAAAGTCAAATAACAAGAACAAAGAGGATTGATGAAAGAAGGATGAACGACCTGAGGAAATATGGGATGCAACAGGACAGCTGAACATGAAGATGGGTGAGAAGCACCGTAAGATGGGAATGCAGCATGGTAAGGATGGATGCAGACAAACTAGTAAAGAGAGTGGAAGAGAGAGGTAGAAAACATCAAGAATGCAAGAAAAGGGGAAACGAACAGCTAAGATGGAAGGAATGCCTGTGGTGGGATACGAGAAGATCGGGGGAGGATGAAAGATGGAGAGGGGGCGGAAAGTATGGAAAGAATCAACAGAAAGAGTTACTCGACAATATTTTACCTGACCCTAACCCATGTACAGCAGGAAACAAAGAGGAAAAGCACCGTTAGTTTGGTAAACAAAAAGTTATGTTTACTAAATCCAAGAGTATGATCAACATTTTCATAAACAGTGCATAAATTGCTTACGAGAAAAACATTTTAATTCAAAATTTGCTAAATTGTAGCAACCCTCTACATACATGGGGTTGTGTGACCATGATGCACCATTTAGAAATCTGGTGCATATGAAAGTAACACGATTCTCTCCAGAGCCTTTTTCTCATGACACACCTATCTCACTGATTGACCTATCTCACGTGCGACGAGGCTTCCATCATTGCTGACCATGACGCTCCACAACTGGATAGTGGAAAATAAGGTGGCGGGCTCCATCCTGTTACAGTTTTCCTGGCCAGTGTTGAGCACATTGGCATTGAAGACCACGTGATCTATCAAATTCTTCAGACAAGGACTAGTCCACGAAAATTGGCAGCGTGCAGAATCCTTCATCCTGTCTGACACAAGCATACAAGATACATAGATCTGAAGGTCTGCGTCAATCAAACAGTTCGCACACCCACACTTTGGTATTCTGTTGAGGAACATTACAAAATCAACATCTCATATGTATCTCTGTTTGAGCAATATGCATTTTACCAAATGGGTGTACTCATATAAATGACGTACTCTTCTTGACTACAGCATGCCCATAACAAATAAATATCCTTTGACAAGGTACAGGGAAAGAATATATAACAACATTTAACAAATCAAGCTGGTTACCAAAACAAAAGCCATTACCACTCAGCGCTAATATTGATTTATTAGAACAAATATAAAAGTTAGTTTATCAATTTAATGTGACATTCTCCCCTCCCCCATATTTCATCGTTACACTTTTTGTAATGTATGTTCCACTCATAATCCAATTAATTTCCAAGAGAACCATGACTGGCCTGCTTCCAATGCGATTATGTCTACTTATGACACCAACCTGTACCAACACACAAAGTGGGGATAGGCAAGAGCGATCTGATTGAAGTGACCCTTGACATTGTTCACTCTTGGTCCACCAAAATTGTTCCTGGCTGGCGCAGCACCTGTAAAAAGACTTCAAGTAAAGACATGTTTATATATAAACAGCACTGTATCCAGTCCTTGTGATTGTTCAACGTGCTTAACAGTTCAACCCCTGGCTGACCAGTTCATTCCAACACCTTCTGAACTTCTCTGGGAAGCATTCAGCAATGATACAATTACTGTGAGAAGATTATTCGTTCACATTTCCACACTCGTCTGTACCTGGGTACTCATTTATAGCTGAGTGAACTGTGGTAATGTGGTGGAACAAAATTGAAAAAGCTTTGGTACTGCAGCAATTGGATTTGAACACGGGTTCCGTCAGCCGAGTCTGGCGTTCTAACATTGTGTGGTAGAAATATAATGAATAAATATTTTTTTCATATTTCGAAGCATAGGCATATTGAAAGAAATGAAGCAGTCAAATTTATGAACTTTCTAACTTCTCATGAGACAAATTCCCAACAGATGTTTTTTATAGTGTACACAGCCATTGTCTTAACCAAAACATGTACTTACATCTATTGATTTGCATCTTTAACAAAGAACAACACTGTTGCCTTTTAACCTTTCATGGCTATCGCTTGTAGATGGAAATCTCCAGAATGGTCTTCGTGCAGTAAGTGCAGCATGACTGAGTGCTTCCCAGAGAAGTCGAGATGAAGTTGAAATGAACAGGTGTGGTAGTGGGTGAAGTGTAAAACACTTTGAACAGTACAAAGGACTGGATACGACGAACATAATTTTTATGCGTATCTGTCTGCCTCCCTCGATGTCTGCTTCCATCCCCGATTACGTATTCCCGACATTACAACATGCATGTGTCGATACAATTAGGATAAATGCTTCCCAGAGAAGTTGCGATACATGCTATCCAATGTAAGGGGCTGTCCTTTTCTGCCCACATTTAAATCACATTTACAGCAGAACACTGAACGTACACCAACTGATGCGTACTATTATTTTTTTGTGTAACCGTGTTGAGAAAATTGCTGTAAACAGAACGATTACGTATCCTCAATAGAACATCACGCATGTGTCGATACAATTGGGATACCAGAATAATTACGACATAGAAATTGCCCTTCTAAGTGAGGATTGCAACGTCATTCAGGGCGCTGACAGGTGTCAAGGCGTGGTGCTGCAAAAGATTATCTGATGCAGGCAGGACAACGCCGTCCGAGCGCATAGACAATGCCTGTCGTGGTTCGTTGATTACCTTCGCCAGCACAGACAACAGACCACAAGGATTCATTCCTGTTTACCAGCCAGCATGCAGGGAATTCTTGCATTTAGCGTGTCTTATATAGCAATCCATGCGAAGTTGGTGATTCTTCTTCCAAAAATTGGTATACGGTGTACGGCCTACCATGACTGAAGAATGATCAATTGGAGAAATATGGAGGAGTGTGCAAGATAGCATTTCGTGTGCTACATCCGTGTTGGCGTGCATGTTATCTGTTTCAACATACGTTGTACGTTGCATATCAATAGCACACGCTGCGTGCTTCTTGTGGTGTTCTCGGTAAAAGCTGATTTCATCTAGATAGGTAGAAATGCATTGCGTTGACAGCCAGTCGGACGAAATTGGTCTTAACAAAAGTGCATTATAAACAGGGACTTTATGACCTACCAGAATGCGGAAGGTTTGTTTGTAAACACAATGTGGCTTTGTAGATAAATAATATCTATACTGCGGAGTACACATGTTTGATATGATATTAATTCTGATACATATTTTATTCATTCTACAAACGATTGATCATTTCATATGGAGTTTTGAATAATGTATTGGGACAGATTACTAATTAGTGACAACTATGTTTTTCTGCTTCTGATGAAATTGATGACTGCGTATTAGTCGCATGAAAATTTGGCTAGACTGTTGCTGGCAAGGAGACGAGACACTTTCTAGGCGTTTTGGCTGATTGTTGGCTAACGTAACTGTTATGTGCATTTGTTCAACAAAGTAACGGCGGTGGGAATTACTAGATGCATAGATAATAAACAGACATACCAGTTAACACAACTGTTCGATGAACCTATTGCCAATATAATAAACCTTTTCCACTTGGAGTGTGTTGTATTCCTAAGACAGGGTTTTGTAGGGTTGTTGATATCAATTACACGGCCAACGTTCTAGTAGACGCCATCTTAGAGTGATCACTTCCGGCGCATGCGCATAATTTTCACCACTAGATCTGCATAATTCAATATCAATAACATAGACTAGTAATATTATTTATGCATGTTATACACTTTGCTGCATTACAACATGAACTATGCCATATAAAAAACATTCTAATTAACTAAATTGTTTAATGAGTATTTGTTATGTCAATTAAATGTGAAGTGAACATGTCTCAAGAGTTCACACCACACATTTATCTAAACAGGGTATACATACTATATAAACGGGTAGACGTGTTGTAATAAGTGTTGCAAGCTCGACATATAGGGATTGTCAGTAGTTTGGGTGGAGAACTACATGGTCTGGGGGCCGACAAATCTCTCCCCTGAGAGCTGCTCGATAAGCAACCATAAGAGACTCGGTGACTGTGGATTGGTCTCTCCACCGACCGATAGGAGGTGCAACCAAATAGCAGATAATGCTAAGTGTCACTCACGTCATTGGTCTCTTATTTTTTTCAAAAAAAGAACATCAATCATTACATATTCAGATAAAGGTTATTATTCTCGATTCACATTAGTTGGTCAATCGGCATCAGTTTTATTGTCATCGTAGCAAACGTCTGTCAATCCGTAATCAATTACATGTCAATTATTATGTTGATGTCCTTCCTTGCATTTTAGTAAATCAATGCTTTCATTACATCATTCTACGTCACTCCCAAAACAAAAAGGCTATATAATATTAGTGTTTTATGGCACTCCAGCACACATGCAAATTTGTTCTCTTCGAAGAACTGCCAGGCGACACTGTTCAGTTAATGCTTTCCACACGTTTTGATTTTACTCGGCTTCTCTACATGCAATCTAAAGTCTGACACATCAGGAAACGCATTGCAACATATTGTGCACACCTGTGGTCTCTGTCATCCAATGGAAGATTTTGTGGAGACAATCTCTGAGCTAGTTTTGGAAGTGATTTGTATCTCGTGTAGCCAAAATAGCATAGGTATGTGATCTGTTAATATACATTTGGTGATCCAAGTTGTGACGACGGATAACTGAGCCAAGTAGAGTAGCGTAGATAGTGAAACACCCTGAGGAACATTACGTGAAGTAGGGAGGGCAGCTGAGAAACAATTCGCTATCTTCATTCTTTTGTATCTATCAGTTAAATATTATGAGAACCAGCTCTGTTCCAGATATGCCACACCACATTGACACACTTTTAATAAGTTGTCCTGTGACCAATGGTATCAAATGCAGCAGATAGCTTCAGCAAGGAAATGGTCTTCTTCCATACACTTCCTGGACCCACTACCCAGTGTGTAGATCCGCTCAAGTCTGGTCAATAATAGATTTAACACATACAAATGGTTCACTGAATGGTATAAATTCAGTCAACACTTGATCATTTGCTGTGTCACCAGACAGTATGCACTGATTGTCCTTAAACACTTCCAGGAGAAACCATGTGGCAATATCTTTATTTTGTTGGACCCCCGACTGCAACGTTATTTTTTAAATTATATAATAATTTATAACATTTGCATACATTAAATGTAACAACGGTAATAATAAATACATTTGTATGTGGGCGTTTTCACGTACAGGGAACACTTTTGCCAAAATGAACTTTCCCGCATAGTATTGAAATAATTAATGGTGTAATATTAATTCAGTCTAATTACCATACAATTTTTTAGGCTGAGCGGGATTGAGAGACTTTACGTGAAACCGTAAATAATCTGTATATCTGGACAGACGTCTTTAAAAACAAAGGCGCTAAAATACGATTAGATGGAACGTGATACGTCTCTTTCATGGTCAAAAGCAAATTAATAAATTTTCACCTAGATTAGCTAAGGAAGCTCCAGCACATTGTAAGATATATGCCTCCCTCTTCTTGTCTTCTTCGGGGCCGCACGCAATGGTCCAGGAGGCATTTCTCACAACGAAGGATATTTTGATTGTCCGTCGTTTTTGCGCTCGCCAGGTCGAGATTTATAACTGAATTTGTACTCACTCGACCAATGAGTACATAGAGTACTACAGAAGTGTAGTCAACGCATTGTTCTCCAGGTTCGAAACGATTTTAATCTGGTACATCAGACGGCTACGTACATAGTAGCAATATAATCACTCACGATGACAAATAAAAATAACAGTGAAGACATCTATCACTGTAAACCGTAAAGAAAAGTAGTGAATGTAAACATCACTCAAACTGTATACAGATTCTTAAAATCTAGAAGATTTGACAATAAAATTCTGGCCGGAAATTTTGAATTCTAATGCTAAAGCAGGTATGGCCCGCCAGGACCACCCTTACTGAAAATTTGGATGCCTAAAATTCAGCATGACTACACACCTAAGTGTGAATTTAAAATAGTCTTGCCGCCCCCTTGTAAACGCTCCTCCGGGGTATTTATACTCCCAGTTTTCCAAAATCAGACGCCGTCACTAGAGGCGCTGTGGTTGCTTAAATACCCAATACGCTTTACTATTGGTCAACTTGTTAAATCCACCCACCCTCTCAACCACTGGACAATGACGTCTGCCAGTCTTCCTTTCCCAATTTTGCAAGTCAAACTTTTGAACTCTTGGAGCTGCGCCAAATCCAGGGTTCCCAGGGCTCCTTCTCGGTTCCCCAATTACGTTGACCCTCGGGTCAGAGCAATTTAGCAAATGTCAGGATTAAAGGGAAGGCTGAAGTGTCTAAACAGTACCATCAATCTTTGACACCATATGGATTGTGTCCATATCCACTTGGGTGGTTTAACTATAAACTTTTAGAAACCTGTTTTTCTATTGTTAATCTAGGCTTAACACATCGAATAAACTTCCAAATGACTTACTAAACATTAGCGCATAAAAAACTAATTAAACCAAACTGGCCTATACTTTACATTCCTCCCACACTTTTTTTTGTTCAAAACAACATGTTGTTTTTAACACAACAATTAAAAAAAACTTAAAGGAAAGGTCAGTTTGATTGTGCTACCGTACGTCTAAACAACGACGTTGCTAGAATACAATGAAAGTATACCTTCACTAAAACAGACAATATGTCTTTGACATACGAGAAATATAAACGTTAGTACTTATACATGTACCATACAATGTACCAAGAATACAGCATCGGTAGTCGTGTGCATTTTACAAAGTACCGTAAAACAAACGTCGATACATACATGCATCATACAAAGTACTAGAATAAAACATCGATAATCACATGCATGTTACAATGCACCAGAAAATACACAGACACTGAACAAACGCAAATGATCATGTAGAATATACGTCCTACTCTATCCAGCACTGATACAAACGCTGATTAAGCAAATCAATGTCCGTTAGCATATAATCAAAGTGCGTGTCAATAATACACAGTTGTATCTAAAAGCTACATAAACAATCATAAAATGATGCTTCACAATGTTAGGATAAATGCAAGAATACATCAACAATCCAAACAAATCACTTCATGTGCTACAATAAGTATGTCGACATATTAACAGCTAGCGGTTTCGACATGGTCTCTCACGTTACGACATGATTCTCTGTCCATTTGTGACACCATTTCAGTGTCGACACAGTACTCTTATAAAGCATTCCAACCACCACGAACAAACACAATATAACAATTGCTACAGTACAGGATACATGTCCCGGATACGTTTACCACATTAGAAAAGTACCACTGGAGACTAGCGAAAGTCAGAATACGCATTAATTCCTGTCTGTTTAAGCAAATCCTTTGTTAGAAAACCTAATTCTAACTATGCCTTTTGTGTTTCACTTGTAAACCAATAATATTCTCACGAAACTTCACTAGCTGATCATGGGTTTTAGCTAATTACTGAAAGCATTTGGTTTACCGAAATTAAATAAATACGCTAGTTTCGTCGGCTGTAGAGTCGCACTAACGTTGGCATTCACGAACGTCGATGTCGGTCGCTGGTCCAAAGAATGTTTTTGACAATAAGTCGAACATGTCGCGTAATCCTCGTTATACCGTGCACTGTATATCGGGATGGACATTTGTCTTTTTAATTTCAGCGATACGTATACTCTTAGACTCAACTGTCGCGTCTGCTACGTCGTGGATCGAGTCATGTCGCCAGTCACCAATTTGAAACGTTGCATTTTAAAGCGTAATCCCGGGATTTCGGTCGGCGTTGCTATCGTAATGATAACTACCCATGTCGCCATGTGATCTCATCACCGCCTGTTACAAGGAATCTGTTAAGTAGATAGGATTTATAAAACGTACGTCCATATGGACGTATTCAGTCGATTTTGAAATTGCCATCAGTGTGTGAAATACACACAGAGCGCTATAGCTGCGCATTTCTGTCGCTTTATTTCAGTCTCAGTCCGCGGCGCTAAGTTGCGTCGATTTCTAAAATACTTCGTCGTCGATAATGACTCACTGTCACTGTCGAATCTGTCCGCTGCTTCGCGAGCAGTCACAGACCGTGTCCTGGGGCGGAGCGATCTGTCCGTCGCGCGTCGGGTAAGCCTGGGGTTCGGCTGTCTGTCCTCGCGGGGCGGGTCATATCCATCGCTGGATGATAAGCTGCGTTCTCGCTTACGTCGCTTAAGTCGTTTACGTGTAACCTGACCAGGCTTCACAGAGGGACCGTCTCGAATTTGATTAGGGCCAGTGTCAAAGTTCATCGGTCTGTCGTTACTGTCAGTATGGGCAGCAAGTCGTCTGCGAGTAGTGCTAGGAACCTGATGACGAATTGGACGCGGATTGCACGAGTCCCAATTTTGTTCGGGGTTAACGATTCGACATTTTTCTGCGTTTAGCACTTTGGTTTTCCCTGTCTGTTGGTGGTGGAGAGAAATAACTGGACCCCTTACTCGGGTTACTGTCCAGTGTGGGTCCCACCTAGAAGTTAAAGTCACTCTCGCTTCTGATTTAATAATCACCGAATCTCCAGGTGAAATTTGACGGGCGTTAGCTCTCCTGGCTAACCTTTCTCTGTTGTGTTTACGACTGTCTTCAGTCATGGCACGAGCTATTTTCAAAGCTCGAGCTAATTCATCAAGTCGATTACCAAAGGTTTGGTCATTAGAAATGCGAAGTGCCTTTTGTAGAGGCATACGAATGTGTCTGCCAGTCATCAAGAAACACGGTGTATAACCGGTGGTTGTGGTACGCAAGTAGGGCGCCTACTGAATCAGTTCTTTAATAGATTTATTGAATCTCTCAATTTTGCCATTTGATTGTGGATGTACTGGGGTTGTTGTGCGGTGTTCAATTCCGATTTGACTGAGATATCGTTCGAATTCAAAAGCTGTAAATTCTTTCGCATTGTCTGTAATAATCGCTTCCGGTACGCCATGACGGCATATGAATCCGTTTGCAAAGGCGTTCCAAACACTTTCATTAGTTTTGTTAGGTAAGGGAAAGCTTCGGCCCAACCGGTACAAAAATCAATGATTGTGAGAATGTAGCGGTTCCCTGTGGGTGACTCCACTAGCGGTCCGATTAAATCGGCACCTATAATTTGGATGGGGTATGATGCAATTGGCATGTCTCCCATAGCATGGCTTTGAAAATGTCGGTTATTTGTTAGACAAACTGCGCAATTTCGTAATTGTGCTCGGACATCTTTACGTAAACCTTTCACACATAGGCTTCTGTTATTCGACGTACAGTCTTCCAGACAGACAAATGGCCACATTCTTGATGTGCGCGTGAAATGACAGCTTCGCGATAGCCTGTAGGAGAACTAAACGAGGATATAAAGGCGCGTGTAGGTTGGGGGATTTCAGACTGTATAAAACACCGTTTAAAATCTCATAGTCATCATCGGCTTTGGCTAATTGCCATAATTCAGGAAATTCGCGGCGTTGATCCTGTGCTACTGCTTTCAAATCTAGTCCGTCATGGAGTAGTGGTAGTATGTCCGTTATGTCATCGTCATTTGTCATCAGTTCCGGGTCAAAAATATCTTCTGTGTCTATCACAGCAACATTGTTATTCGCGGTATGTTTTATACGAGATAACATATCAGCGCGAATGTTGTGTCGACCGGATCGATAAGAAATTGTTGCTCCAAATTCAGCTAGAAGAATGCCCCATCTTTGTATTTTCGTGTTATTCAACGCTTTCGTGAAAAGACTCAACAAAGGTTTATGGTCGGTGTACACATGAAACTGAGACCCAAACAAGTATGCTCGTAATTTCTCAATACAGAATACAACGGCATATGCTTCCTTCTCGATCGTCGCCCATTTACGTTGTGTGTTAGACAAAGTATGACTAACGTACTGGATTACTTTCTCTACCCCGTCATCAGATTCCTGGACCAGTATCCCGCCAATCGCGTAATCACATGCATCGGTATAAAGTCGATACGGTCGATTCATGTCAGGAGCCGCCATCACATGTGATGACGTCAGTAACCGTTTCAATTCGTCAAACGCTGCTTGTTTGTCGTCGTCCCACGAAAATCTAACATTTTGACGTGTCAAAGCAATTAATGGTTCAGCTACTGTCGCATAATTTGGTAGGCTGTTCCTGTAGTAGTTACACATGCCAAGCATCGATCTAACTTCTTTGACTGTAGTAGGTGGTTTCAGTTTAGCGATGACGTCAACTTTATCCGGATCTGTTGTAATTCCGTCAGCATTAAGAACATAGCCTAACAGTTTTACTTCTGGTAAACCAAATGCACATTTTGTCGGCTTAAGTTTAAGTCCGGCATCCCTAAGTTTGTCAAAGACGAGTTGCAAGTGTTTGATATGATCGTGTTCAGTTTTGCTATACACCAGAATATCGTCGATGTATACAAAGACACACTTGCCAATCAAATCAGCCAAGATCTTATTCATCTCTCTTTGAAAGAAATTTGGAGCTGATTTAAGACCAAACGGGACCTTGTTAAAGGCATAATGACCTAAATGGCATCGGAAAGCAGTTTTATGTTTATCTTCCTCGGCCACGGGCATTTGATAATAACCTGCCTTTAAATCTAACGTTGAGTAAATCGTGCTCCCGCCTACTAAATCAAAGATTTCTTGAATGTGTGGTAATGGGTAAGCATCTTTCTGTGTTACCTCATTTAGTTTGCGGTAATCAACACACAGACGAGACTCGCCATCCTTCTTTGGAACGAGCAAAATAGGGCTAGAATACGCCGAATTACTTGGGCATATAATGTCATCATCTAGCATTTCCTTAATCATTTCTTCGACTACCTTTCTCTTACTTAAAGGCATACGATACGCTTTCTGACAAATCGGAGGCCCATGTGTTTTGATACGCAAGGCACCTGTTGAACAATTACCATTTCGCTCTAGAAGATTTGACAATAAAATTCTGGCCGGAAATTTTGAATTCTAATGCTAAAGCAGGTATGGCCCGCCAGGACCACCCTTACTGAAAATTTGGATGCCTAAAATTCAGCATGACTACACACCTAAGTGTGAATTTAAAATAGTCTTGCCGCCCCCTTGTAAACGCTCCTCCGGGGTATTTATACTCCCAGTTTTCCTAAATCAGACGCCGTCACTAGAGGCGCTGTGGTTGCTTAAATACCCAATACGCTTTACTATTGGTCAACTTGTTAAATCCACCCACCCTCTCAACCACTGGACAATGACGTCTGCCAGTCTTCCTTTCCCAATTTTGCAAGTCAAACTTTTGAACTCTTGGAGCTGCGCCAAATCCAGGGTTCCCAGGGCTCCTTCTCGGTTCCCCAATTACGTTGACCCTCGGGTCAGAGCAATTTAGCAAATGTCAGGATTAAAGGGAAGGCTGAAGTGTCTAAACAGTACCATCAATCTTTGACACCATATGGATTGTGTCCATATCCACTTGGGTGGTTTAACTATAAACTTTTAGAAACCTGTTTTTCTATTGTTAATCTAGGCTTAACACATCGAATAAACTTCCAAATGACTTACTAAACATTAGCGCATAAAAAACTAATTAAACCAAACTGGCCTATACTTTACAACATGATCACAGAACAGAATAAACTAATGAAATCTAAATCTATATTCCTCGCTCACTTACCATATGTTTCTGGGATAATCTCAGCTGATGGATGCACAATAACCAACTCACTTCTTCGTGGTGATGTCCTACTCATGAGAGATGGAGTCCACAGCTGACCCATTGTGTCTGGAATGATATTAACAGACGTCGTCATTTCATCCTCCCAAAGGCCAATAAATGAATGGGACAAATTTTCTACAGTTTCTGTTAATGCAGGCCATGTGAATATGTTACAAACACCATTTACAAATATCTTGTTACACATAGGTGTAAGAAAACCTGTCTAATTAAATAGCTTCCTTTTCTGTCTGAATCAACCAATGGTTCAATTCCAAAAAAATATATAATTCTAACTCGACCAAACATTACATCTATATTACACATCTGTTGAATAATAGTGAAATGATAGGATGAACATTTGAAGCAGTGTGCCGACGACCATAAAAGGATGAAAATTTGCAGCAGTAAAAAATACCCCAAAAAGCCATCTTGGTGCACCCTGAGGCAAGACAGCCACCCGTATACCTGGGGTAGTTCGGTCTACAACTCCTTCCCCGGTGTTTTTAGTTATGTCATGTTTGATAGCCCTGACAGTATATGGCAAAGTCAGTTTAGGTTGCCCACCCATGGCATTGTGTTCTTTTGACTGTCGAGGACATCAAATATACGTCATGCCTGGACGATTCTGATCGAACGCAGCAACAAGTTGAATGTTAAACCTCTAACCATGAATAAAATACCGAAATAAGGAGTTATGTACCATATTGGTTCGTCCATATAAATATGGACGAAACATTGCCTGAATAATAATATACATACACACATGCAAATATTATTATAGTACACAGGCTATAACAGTTGTCAAGTAAAAATGGAGTTAGCACATGAAATATACATTCCAATTCATAAATTGGTGAAATGTTATAAAAGTGTTATATGCACGTATTTCCACAGTGACTGGCTGTGGTAGTGTTTGAATGTTTAGTGTCATTGTAAAATTAAAACAAATGCTTCTTTCCTTTGTTTACATGAGATACAATTCAGAAAATAGTAATAAGTTATCCTACTCAATATAACCATATAACCAGAATGCATGTAATTCCAAAAACAATGCCCCGAAAGCGGCGGTGAGCAGAAGAGTTGCACGAATCATTAAATGTTCGCTGACCCAGTCGCACAACCACGATTCATATAAGTTATCATCTCTCTGATTGTATACCTACCAATATTATCTGGACAATATCTCAAATATCGTAACTTAATATATATAATCTAATTTACTGAAATATCTAATTCTTTTAATTCTAGATCCCGTTAATGTGACTTACCAAAGTTGTTTCGGTGGATATACTGAAGGAGTGACTCCACCATCTCTACGGAGATAACCTTGAAAGATGCCAAGGCCACTAAACGGGGTGTGTAGTGGTGATGCATAGGAATCCGGTCACGCTCCACGTATGTACATGATTGTACTCAGAACACACTGCAAACACAGCAGTGAGCTACAGTGATTCACTTTCCTTTATTCAAGCACCTGATACTGATAAGCCTCATCTTATCAAACGAAAGCTGATATGATCATAATCAATGCTTCAATTTGGATTACTTGAAAAGAAAACCAAGCTTTTACTTGTATATTTTATATAAATGTGGATGTCACAGTATATGTAATTGATGGCACACTAAAAATCAACCCATAAATGTAACATAGTCACCATCAAGAAATAAAGCTTTTCCAGGCATATTTGAATATTTTCCAAAGACATATACTTGAGAATTGGACTTACCACAGACGAGATGCTTCGATGACAACATCAACTTAGTGATGGGACTGGTGTGTACAGAGAACGTCTGGATGAGCTGTGGGCCCTGTCCAATTGACTCTGGGTGCTGCATGCGCAGCTCCCGAAATTGTCCAGTAAGCTGTCTCAATCCATTTCCCACTCAGGGCTGAAAACAGTCAAGCAATGTACAACACATAAACAGCCCTGCTTAAAAGGAGCAACTTGCACATTAGCGTAAGAAATATAATCAACACATCTAAATGAGACGTTAGTATTAACTGTAGTTTCTCTGAATTAGTCATTATTTATAACATTTAGTTTTAACATTCTAGACAAATGTAACAAGCAGGGAGACTCACCTGTTGTGGGGGCGAGATAGATATTGAGGGTTGTGACACTGTCCCTACTATGGTATATGTCCTTCATACGCAGCGGAAACGTCTGCATATATGTAGGTAGGATGCAAAAACAATACTCAATCAGCTTTAGTTTTCAATATCTGCATAAACATATTATGTCTACTCTATCTAATCTATAAAGAAATTTATGTTGGTATGTCAGTTGTGTCCTATTCACGGACGTATTTGTGGGCCAATCTAGATGAAACTGTACAAGGTGACACAGGAGCCCCTTCTGACGAACATGGAAGGTCATGTGGGGAACCATCCATATGGGCGCCCGGGGTGGGAATTACATTTTAAAAAGGCTTTATTTTGCTTTCTATGTCATCATAAAGATAATAATTATGGCTGCCTTTTTCATATCGATACCAGCATTACACCAACTACTGTCCTGTCAGTGCACCAGTTTATATTAAATGTGTGGCCGTGGTGAGAGTCCTTGTTGACCACCACTGTCTCCGGGCCTGGGAAGCTTTGGTGGATTCTGATCCATTCAGCCTTGTTCTCAGTTTCTCTTCAACCAAACTGGCTTTCTGCATCCTCTAGCACCATATCTGTAAAAATCAAACATCTTCTTCTTTGTAAGGTGACCAAAGTACTGACGCTTTCTTGTCATCACTGTTCTCAATAATCAATAATTGTTTTCGATTTTACTTACATAGTCATTTCTTTTCAATCCAGCTAATAACCAACACTCTTCTATACCGTCGCACCTCAAGAGCGGCAACGTGCTTTTTGCCTGCCCTTTTCAAAGTCTAACACCACCTACCTACGTAGCATATCAATCCGTTGTTACCAGCCTGGGATAGATAATGACCCAACCGTGTCATACCTTGTCACTGGAACCATGTTCTTTACCTACAATACATTTCCTCTGCAGAAGCTGAACGGATGATACTGCATTCCACAAAGAGCACTACATGTACTAGTGTTTACGTCAATCCTGGTTAAATCATGGTTAATAAAGGAACAATTTAACTAACAAATTATCTTGGACGGATAATACACAGTATGCTATTAATATTTTCTGACTTTCTTTTGTAAAAAGGGCATGCAAACTGCGTTTTATTTATGTGACTACTTGCCAGTTCTGTGTCATGGCATGCCACACCAAAACCTTGCCTGTCTTGCTGAGTACAGCCACCATCAGATAATTACCTGCCAGTTTAGTGTCATGGCATGCCACACCCCGACCGTGCCTGTTTTACTGAGTGTAGCCATCTAGAGAAAATTGCCTGCTAGTTTTGTGTCATGACATAAAACACACCGACCTTGCCTCTCCTACTGAGTACAGCCACCATAAGAGAATTACCTGCTAGTTTTGTGTCATGACATAAAACACCCCGACCTTGCCTCTCCTACTGAGTACAGCCACCGTGAGAGAATTACCTGCCAGATCTGTGGCATGGCATGCTACACAACGGCATTGCCTCTCCTACCGAGTACATCCACGGTGAGGTTATTGCGTGCCAGTTCTGTGCCATTGCATGCCACACCCCGAATTTGCTGTCCTACTGAGTATAGCCACCGTGAGCAAATTACCTGCCAGTTCTGTGCCGTGGAATGCCACACCCCGACTTTGCCTTTCTTACTGAGCACAGCCACCGTGATAGATTTAACTGCCAGTTCTGTGTCATGGCGTGCAACACCTAGACCTGTCATGTTCCTGAGAACAAAAAGAATAGTTGTGGTTGGATGTGGGTTGTCGGAAGAGTTTCCAGTTAACATCGGTTAGAGGAAAGGAAGTGACCTTTCCTCTTTATCATAGTGCTGGCACTAATCACCAGGAAGATCAGCATAAAGGATGTTCTCATGTAGGCGTTGTATGCAAATGATCTGGCCATGACAGCAGACAACAAACAAGAACTACAGGAAGTGTTGGCGGAATGGAAGGGGGTGTTCAAGGAGCACGGACTGAAAATGAGCCGAGAAAAGACAGAAGTCATGTGGGTTGGACATCAGACAGAGGATTTGAACATTAGTTTGGATGGTAAGGAGATCAACAAAGTGGATGGTTTTGTGTACCTTGGAGGAATGGTTAAGGAGGATGGGCATTCAGAGGTAGAAATGCGATTTCGGATACAGCAGGGAGCGAATGCTCGGGGAAAGGTAGAGGGAGTCATGTTGGACAGAGACATTTTGATAAAGCTTAAAAGTCCTGAGAGCTTGCGTTACACCAGCATGCCTGTATCTGGAGACAGTGGCGTTGACAGAACAATAATAGCAGCTGCAAGTTTGGTTATGGGTTCGTCGAATATCAAGAACAAAAAGGGTTGACGGAAGAAGGATGAACAACCTGAGGAAAGATGGGACGCAACAGGAAGATTGGTGAGAAGCAAGGTGATATGGGCAGGCCACATGGTAAGGATGGATGCAGACAAATTAGTAAAGAGAGTGGAAGAGAACGGTAGAAAACATCAAGAATGCAAGAAAAGGGGAAACGAACAGCTAATATGGAAGGAATGCCTGTGGTAGGATACGAGAAGATCGGGGGAGGATGAAAGATGGAGAGGGGGCGGAAAGTATGGAAAGAATCAACAGAAACAGTTACTCGACAATATTTTACCTGACCCTAACCCATGTACAGCAGGGAACAAAGAGGAAAAGCACCGTTAGTTTGGTAAAAAAAAGTTATGCGTAATGAATCCAAGAATATAATCAACATTTTTATAAACAATGTATAAATTGCTTACGAGAAAAATCATTTCAATGCAACATTTGCTAAATTTTAGCATCCCTCTACAGACATGGTGTTCTGTGACTATGCTGCACCATTTAGAAAACTGGTGCCTATGACAGTGACATGATTCTCTCCAGAGCCTTTTTCTCATGACACAATTATCTCACTGACTGACTTATCTCACGTGTGACGAGGCTGCCATCATTGTTGACCATGACGCTCCACAACTGGATAGTGGACTGGAAGGTGGCGGCCACCATCCTGTTACAGTTCCCCTGGCCAGTGTTGAGTACCTTGGCATTGCGGACCACCTTAGCTATCAAATCCATCAGAAAAGTTACATAGATCTGTAGATCTCCTTCAATGAAACAGTTCGTACGCCCACACTTTGATATTCTGCAAAGGACAACAATCTATCATATGTATCTGTGTTTGAGCAACATATGCATTTTCCCAGGTGGTTGTATTCATATAAATGACGTACCCTTCTTGAATACAGCATGCTCATAGAAATAAAATATAATATAAAATATATTGATTTATTAGAACAAATATAAAAGTTAGTTTCTCAATTTAATGTGACATTCTCCCCTCCCCCACAATTCATCGTTACAGTTTATTGCAATGTCTGTTCCACTCATAATCCAATTAATTTCCAAGAGAACCATGACTGGCCTGCTGCCAAGGCGATTATGTCTACTTATGACACCAACCTGTACCAACACACAAAGTGGGGATAGGCAAGAGCGATCTGATTGAAGTGACCCTTGATATTGTTCACTCTTGGTCCACCAAAATTGTTCCTGGCTGGCGCAGCACCTGTAAAAAGACTTCAAGTAAAGACATGTTTATATATAAACAGCACTGTATCCAGTCCTTGTGATTGTTCAACGTGCTTAACAGTTCAACCCCTGGCTGACCAGTTCATTCCAACACCTTCTGAACTTCTCTGGGAAGCATTCAGCAATGATACAATTACTGTGAGAAGATTATTCGTTCACATTTCCACACTCGTCTGTACCTGGGTACTCATTTATAGCTGAGTGAACTGTGGTAATGTGGTGGAACAAAATTGAAAAAGCTTTGGTACGGCAGCAATTGGATTTGAACACGGGTTCCCTCAGCCGAGTCTGGCGTTCTAACATTGTGTGGTAGAAATATAATGAATAAATATTTTTTTCATATTTCGAAGCATAGGCATATTGAAAGAGATGAAGCAGTCAAATTTATGAACTTTCTAACTTCTCATGAGACAAATTCCCAACAGATGTTTTTATAGTGTACACAGCCATTGTCTTAACCAAAACATGTACTTACATCTATTGATTTGCATCTTTAACAAAGAACAACACTGTTGCCTTTTAACCTTTCATGGCTATCGCTTGTCGAGGGAAATCTCCAGAATGGTCTTCGTGCAGTAAGTGCAGCATAACTGAGTGCTTCCCAGAGAAGTCGAGATGAAGTTGAAATGAACAGGTGTGGTAGTGGGTGAAGTGTAAAACACTTTGAATAGTACAAAGGACTGGATACGACGAACATAATTTTTATGCGTATCTGTCTGCCTCCCTCGATGTCTGCTTCCATCCCCGATTACGTATTCCCGACATTACAACATGCATGTGTCGATACAATTAGGATAAATGCTTCCTAGAGAAGTTGCGATGCATTTTTATCCAATGTAAGGGGCTGTCCTTTTCTGCCCACATTTAAATCACATTTACAGCAGAACACTGAACGTACACCAACTGATGCGTACTATTATTTTTTGTGTAACCGAAAATTGCTGTAAACAGAACGATTACATATCCTCAATAGAACAATAATAATAATTGCGACATAGAAATTGCCCTTCTAAGTGAGGATTGCAACGTCATTCAGGGCGTTGACAGGTGTCAAGGCGTGGTGCTGCAAAAGATTATCTGATGCAGGCAGGACAACGCCGTCCGAGCGCATAGACAATGCCTGTCGTGGTTCGTTGATTACCTTCGCCAGCACAGACAACAGACCATAAGGGTTCATTCCTGTTTACCAGCCAGCATGCAGGGAATTCTTGCATTTAGCGTGTCTTATATAGCAATCCATGCGAAGTTGGTGATTCTTCTTCCAAAAATTGGTATACGGTGTACGGCCTACCATGACTGAAGAATGATCAATTGGAGAAATATGGAGGAGTGTGCAAGATAGCATTTCGTGTGCTACATCCGTGTTGGCGTGCATGTTATCTGTTTCAACATACGTTGCATATCAATAGCACACGCTGCGTGCTTCTTGTGGTGTTCTCGGTAAAAGCTGATTTCATCTAGATAGGTAGAAATGCATTGCGTTGACAGCCAGTCGGACGAAATTGGTCTTAACAAAAGTGCATTATAAACAGGGACTTTATGACCTACCAGAATGCGGAAGGTTTGTGTGTAAACATTATGTGGCTTTGTAGATAAATAATATCTATACTACGGAGTACACATGTTTGATATGGTATTAATTCTGATACATATTTTATTCATTCTACAAACGATTGATCATTTCATATGGAGTTTTGAATAATGTATTGGGACAGATTACTAATTAGTGACAACTATGTTTTTCTGCTTCTGATGAAATTGATGACTGCGTATTAGTCGCATGAAAATTTGGCTAGACTGTTGCTGGCAAGGAGACGAGACACTTTCTAGGCGTTTTGGCTGATTGTTGGCTAACGTAACTGTTATGTGCGTTTGTTCAACAAAGTAACAGCGGTGGGAATTGCTAGATGCATAGATAATAAACAGACATACCAGTTAACACAACTGTTCGATGATACTATTGCCAATATAATAAACCTTTTCCACTTGGAGTGTGTTGTATTCCTAAGACAGGGTTTTGTAGGGTTGTTGATATCAATTACACGGCCAACGTTCTAGTAGACGCCATCTTAGAGTGATCACTTCCGGCGCATGCGCATAATTTTCACCACTAGATCTGCATAATTCAATATCAATAACATAGACTAGTAATATTATTTATGCATGTTATACACATTGCTGCATTACAACATGAACTATGCCATATAAAAAACATTCTAATTAACTAAATTGTTTAATGAGTATTTGTTATGTCAATTAAATGTGAAGTGAACATGTCTCAAGAATTCACACCACACATTTATCTAAACAGGGTATACATACTATATAAACGGGTAGACGTGTTGTAATAAGTGTTGCAAGCTCGACATATAGGGATTGTCAGTAGTTTGGGTGGAGAACTACATGGTCTGGGGGCCGACAAATCTCTCCCTTGAGAGCTGCTCGATAAGCAACCATAAGAGGCTCGGTGACTGTGGATTGGTCTCTCCACCGACCGATAGGAGGTGCAACAAAATAGCAGATAATGCTAAGTGTCACTCACGTCATTGGTCTCTTATTTTTTTAAACAAAACAACATCAATCATTACATATTCAGATAAAGGTTATTATTCTCGATTCGCATTAGTTGGTCAATCGGCATCAGTTTTATTGTCATCGTAGCAAACGTCTGTCAATCCGTAAACAATTACATGTCAATTATTATGTTGATGTCCTTCCTTGCATTTTAGTAAATCAATGCTTTCATTACATCATTCTACGTCACTCCCAAAACAAAAAGGCTATATAATATTAGTGTTTTATGGCACTCCAGCACACATGCAAATTTGTTCTCTTCGAAGAACTGCCAGGTGACACTGTTAAGCTAATGCTTTCCACACGATTTGATTTTACTCGGCTTCTCTACATGCAATCTAAAGTCTGACACATCAGGAAACGTATTGCAACATATTGTGCACACCTGTGGTCTCTGTCATCCAATGGAAGATTTTGTGGAGACAATCTCTGAGCTAGTTTTGGAAGTGATTTGTATCTCGTGTAGCCAAAATAACATAGGTATGTGATCTGTTAGTATACATTTGGTGATCCAAGTTGTGACGATGGATAACTGAGCCAAGTAGAGTAACGTAGAGAGTGAAACACCCTGAGGAACATTACGTGAAGTAGGGAGGGCAGCTGAGAAACAATTCGCTATCTTCATTCTTTTGTATCTATCAGTTAAATATTATGAGAACCAGCTCTGTTCCAGATATGCCACACCACATTGACACACTTTTAATAAGTTGTCCTGTGACCAATGGTATCAAATGCAGCAGATAGCTTCAGCAAGGAAATGGTCATCTTCCATACACTTCCTGGACCCACTACCCAATGTGTAGATCCGTTCAAGTCTGGTCAATAATAGATTTAACACCTACAAATGGTTCACTGAATGGTATACATTCAGTCAACACTCATTTGCTGTGTCGCCAGACGGTATGCACTGATTGTCCTTAAACACTTCCAGGAGAAACCATGTGGCAATATCTTTATTTTGTTGGACCCCCGACTGCAACGTTATTTTTAAAATTATATAATAACTTATAACATTTGCCTACATTAAATGTAACAACGGTAATAATAAATACATTTGTATGTGGGCGTTTTCACGTACAGGAAACACTTTTGCCAAAATGAACTTTCCGCATAGTATTGAAATAATTAATGGTGTAATATTAATTCAGTGTAATTACCATACAATTTTTTAGGCTGAGCGGGATTGAGAGACTTTATATGAAACCGTAAATAATCTATATATCTGGAAAGACGTCTTTAAAAACAAAGGCGCTAAAATACGATTAGATGGAACGTGATACGTCTCTTTCATGGTCAAAAGCAAATTAATAAATTTTCACCTAAATTAGCTAAGGAAGCTCCAGCACATGATCACAAAACAGAATAAACTAATGAAATCTAAATCTATATTCCTCGCTCACTTACCATATGCTTCTGGGAAAATCTCAGCTGATGGATGCACAACAACCAACTCACTTCTTCGTGGTGATGTCCTACTCACAAGAGAGGAAGTCCACAGCTGACCCATTGTGTCTGGAATGATATTAACAGACGTCGTCATTTCATCCTCCCAAAGACCAATAAATGAATGGGACAAATTTTCTACAGTTTCTGTTAATGCAGGCCATGTGAGTATGCTACAAACACCATTTACAAATATCTTGTTACACATAGGTGTAAGAAAACCTGTCTAATTAAATAGCTTCCTTTTCTGTCTGAATCAACCAATGGTTCCATTCCAAAAATATATATAATTCTAACTCGACCAAACATTACATCTATATTACACATCTGTTGAATAATAGTGAAATGATAGGATGAACATTTGAAGCAGTGTGCCGACGACCATAAAAGGATGAAAATTTGCAGCAGTAAAAAATACCCCAAAAAGCCATCTTGGGCACCCTGGGGCAAGACAGCCACCCGTATACCTGTGGCAGTTCGGTCTGCAACTCCTTCCCCGGTGTTTTTAGTTATGTCATGTTTGATAGCCCTGACAGTACATGGCAAAGTCAGTTTAGGTTGCCCAACCATGGCATTGTGTTCTTTTGACTGTCGATGACATCAAATATACGTCATGCCTGGACGATTCTGATCGAACGCAGCAACAAGTTGAATGTTAAACCTCTAACCATGCATAAAATACCGAAATAAGGAGTTATGTACCATATTGGTTCGTCCATATAAATATGGACGAAACATTGCCTGAATAATAATATACATACACACATGCAAATATTATGATAGTACACAGGCTATAACAGTTGTCAAGTAAAAATGGAGTTAGCACATAAAATATACCTTCCAATTCATAAATTGGTGAAATGTTATAAAAGTGTTATATGCACGTATTTCCACAGTGACTGGCTGTGGTAGTGTTTGAATGTTTAGTTATCCTACTCAATATAACCATATAACCAGAATGCATGTAATTCCAAAAACAATGCCCCGAAAGCGGCGGTGAGCAGAAGAATTGCACGAGTCATTGTATGTTCGCTGACCCAGACGCACAACCACGATTCATATTAGTTATCATCTCTCTGATCTACCAATACTATCTGGACAATATCTCAAATATCGTAACTTAATATATATAATCTAATTTACTGAAATATCTAATTCTTGTAATTCTAGATCTCGTTAATGTGACTTACCAAAGTTGTTTCGGTGGATATACTGAAGGAGTGATTCCACCATCTCTACGGAGATAACTTTGAAAGATGCCAAGGCCACTAAACGGGGTGTGTAGTGGTGATGCATAGGAATCCGGTCACGCTCCACGTATGTACATGGTTGTACTCAGAACACACTGCAAACACAGCAGTGAGCTACAGTGATTCACTTTCCTTTATTCAAGCACCTGATACTGATAAGCCGCGTCTTATCAAACGAAATCTGATATGATCATAATCAATGCTTCAATTTGGATTACTTGAAAAGAAAACCAAGCTTTTACTTGTATATTTTATATAAATGTGGATGTCAGAGTATATGTAATTGATGGCACACTAAAAATCAACCCATAAATGTTACATAGTCACCATCAAGAAATAAAGCTTTTCCAGGCATATTTGAATATTTTCCAAAGACATATACTTGAGAATTGGACCTACCACAGACGAGATGCTTCGATGACAACATCACCTTAGTGATGGGACTGGTGTGTACAGAGAACGTCTGGATGAGCTGTGGGCCTTGTCCAATTGACTCTGGGTGCTGCAGAACGACATGCGCAGCTCCCGAAATTGTCCAGTAGGCTATCTCAATCCATTTCCCACTCAGGGCTGAAAACAGTCAAACAATGTACAACACAAAAACAGCCCTGCTTAAAAAGGAGCAACTTGCACATTAGCGTAAGAAATATAATCAACACATCTAAATGAGACGTTAGTGTTAACTGTAGTTTCTCTGAATTAGTCATTATTTATAACATTTAGTTTTAACATTCTAGACAAATGTAACAAGCAGGGAGACTCACCTGTTGTGCGGGCCAGATAGATACTGAGGGTTGTGACACTGTCCCTACTATGGTATATGTCCTTCATACGCAGCGTGAACTTCTGCATATTTTGTAGGTAGGATGCAGAAACAATACTCAATCAGATTTAGTTTTCAATATCTGCATACACATATTATGTCTACTCTATCTAATCTATAAAGAAGTTTACGTTGGTATGTCAGTTGTGTCCTACTCACGGACGTATTTGTGGGCCAATCTAGATGAAACTGTACAAGGTGACACAGGAGCCCCTTCTGACGAACATGGAGGGTCATATGGGGAACCATCCATATGGGCCCCCGGGGTGGGAATTACATTTTAAAAAGGCTTTATTTTGCTTTCTATGTCATCATAAAGATAATAATTATGGCTGCCTTTTTCATATCGATACCAGCATTACACCAACTACTGTCCTGTCAGTACACCAGCTTATATTAAATGTGTGGCCGTGGTGAGAGTCCTTGTTGACCACCACTGTCTCCGGGCCTGGGAAGCTTTGGTGGATTCTGATCCATTCAGCCTTGTTCTCAGTTTCTCGTCAACCAAACTGGCTTTCTGCATCCTCTAGCACCATATCTGTAAAAATCAAACATCTTCTTCTTTGCAAGGTGGCCAAAGTACCGAAGCTTTCTTGTCATCACTGTTCTCAATAGTCAACAGTTGTTTTCGATTTTACTTACATAGTCATTTCTTTTCAATCCAGCTAATAACCAACAATCTTCTACAGCGTCGCACCTCAAGAGCGGCAACGTGTTTTTGCCTGCCCTTTTCAAAGTCTAACACCACCTACCTACGTAGCATATCAATCCGTTGTTACCGTGTCATACCTTGTCACGGGAACCATGTTCCTTACCTACAATACATTTCCTCTGCAGAAGCTGAACGAATGATACTGCATTCCACAAAGAGCACTACATGTACTAGTGTTTACGTCAATCCTGTTTAAATCATGGTTAATAAAGGAACACTTTAACTAACAAATTATCTTGGACGGATATAACACAGTATGCTATTAATATTTTCTGACTTTCTATTGTAAAAAGAGCATGCAAACTGCGTTTTATTTATGTGATTACTTGCCAGTTCTGTGTCATGGCATGCCACACCCCGACCATGCCTGTTTTACTGAGTGTAGCCACCTTGCGAAAATTACCTGCTAGTTTTGTGTCATGACATAAAACACACCGACCTTGCCTCTCCTACTGAGTACAGCCACCGTAAGAGAATTACCTGCCAGATCTGTGCCATGGCATGCTACACAACGACATTGCCTCTCCTACTGAGTACAGCCATGGTGAGAGTATTGCGTGCCAGTTATGTGCCATTGCATGCCACACCCCGAATTTGCTGTCCTACTGAGTATAGCCACCGTGAGCGAATTACCTGCCAGTTCTGTGCCGTGGAATGCCACACTCCAACTTTGCCTTTCTTACTGAGCACAGCCACCGTGATAGATTTAACTGCCAGTTCTGTGTCATGGCGTGCAACACCTAGACCTGTCATGTTCCTGAGAACAAAAAGAATTGTTGTGGTTGGATGTGGGTTGTCGGAAGAGTTTCCAGTTAACATCTGTTAGAGGCAAGGAAGTGACCTTTCCTCTTTATCATAGTGCTGGCACTAATCACCAGGAAGATCAGCATAAAGGATGTTCTCATGTAGGTGTTGTATGCAAATGATCTGGCCATGACAGCAGACAACAAACAAGAACTACAGGAAGTGTTGGCGGAATGGAAGGGGGTGTTCAAGAAGCACGGACTGAAAATGAGCTGAGAGAAGACAGAAGTCATGTGGGTTGGACATCAGACAGAGGATTTGAACATTAGTTTGGATGGTAAGGAGATCAACCAAGTGGATGGTTTTGTGTACCTTGGAGGAATGATTAAGGAGGATGGGCATTCAGAGGTAGAAATGCGATGTCGGATACAACAGGGAGCAAATGCTCGGGGAAAGGTAGAGGAAGTCATGTTGGACAGAAACATTTTGATGAAGCTTAAAAGTCCTGAGGGCTTGCGTTACACCAGCATGCCTGTATCTAGAGACAGTGGCGTTGACAAATCAACAATAGCAGAAACAACAACACTCAATCAGCTTTAGTTTTCAATGTCTGCATGCACATATTCTGTGTATTCTATCTAACATATAAAGAAGTTTATGATGGTCTGTCTGTTGTGTCCTATTCCCCTTCTGACGTACATGGAGGGTCAAATGGGGAACCGTCCATCAAACATTTTCTTCCTTGTAATGTGGCCAAAGTACCCAAGCTTTCTTGTCACCGCTTTTATCAATAGTCAACAATTGTTTTCGATTTTACTTATATAGTCATTTCTTTTAATCCAGCCAATAAACAACCACCTTCTATAGCATCGCACCTCAAGAGCGGCAACGCGGTATTTGACTGCCCTTTTCATAGTCTTACACCACCTACCTACATAGCATATTAATCCGTTGTTACCACCCAGGAATAGATAATGACCCAACCGTGTCATAGCTTGTCACTTAAACCATGTCCTGTACCTACAACAGAACAGTAATGTGTGCAGTCTTTGCACATTTCTACGGGTTTGTTACATTTCCTCTGCAGAAGTTGAATGAATGATACTACATTCCACAAAGAGCACAACATGAACAAGTGTTTACGTCAATCCTGGTTATGTCATGGTTAATAAAGTAACAATTTAACTAACAAATTATCTTGGACGGATATAACACAGTATGTTATTAATATTTTCTGACTTTCTATTGTAAAAATAGCATGCAAACTGCGTTTTATTTATCTGACTTACCTGCAAGTTCTCTGTCATGGCATGCGACACAAAAAACCTTGCTTGTCTTGCTGAGTACAGCCACCATCAGATAATTACCTGCCAGTTTTGTGTCATGGCATGCCACACCCCGACATTACCTGTCCTACTGAGTATAGCCACCTTGAGAGAATTAACTGGCAGTTCTGTGCCATGGCATGCCACACCCCGACCTTGCCTCTCCTTCTGAGTACAGCCACCTTAATAGAATTACCTGACAGTTTTGTGTCATGGCATAAAACACCCCGATCTTGCCTGTCCTACTGAGTATAGCCACCGTGAGAGAATTACCTGCCAGATCTGTGCTATGGCATGCCACACAACGATCTTGCCTCTAATACTGAGTACAGCCACCGTGAGAGAATTATGTGCCAGTTCTGTGCCATGACATGCCACACCGCGAATTTGCTGTCCTACATAGTACAGCCACCATGAGAGAATTACCTGCCAGATATGTGCCATGGCATGCCACACAACGACCTTGCCTCTCCTTCCGAGTACAGCCACCGTGATAGAATTACGTGCCAATTCTGTGCCATGGAATGCCACACCCCGACATTCCCTGTCCTACCGAGCACAGCCACCGTGATAGATTTAACTGCTAGTTCTGTGTCAAGGCGTGCAACGCCCAGACCTGTCCTGTTTCTGACAACAAAAAGAAGGGTTGTGGTTGGTTCTGGTTTGTTGGAAGAGTTTCCAGTTAACATCGGTTAGAGGCAAGGAAGTGACCCTTTACTGTTTATAATGGTGCTAGCACTAATCAGCAGGAAGATCACCATGAAGGATGTTCTCAGGATGGTGATGTATGCAAACGATCTAACCATGATAGCAGACAACAAACAAGAACTACAGGAAATGTTGGAGGAATGGAAAGGGATGTTCAAAAAGCCCGGACTAAGAATAAGCCGGGAGAAGACAGAAGTGATGTGGGTTTGACATCAGAGAGAGGACTTGATCATTAGTTTGGATGATAAGGAGATCAACCAAGTGGATGGCTTTGTGTAACTTGGAGGAATGGTTAATGAGGATGGGCATTCAGAGGTAGAAATGCGAAGTCGGATACAACAGGGTGCGAATGCTCGGGGAAAGGTAGAGGGAGTCATGTTGGACAGAAACATTTTGAAAAAGCTGAAAAGGAGAGCTTGCGTTACGCCAGCATGCCTGTATCTGTATCTGAGACAGTGGCGTTGACAGAACAACAACAACAGCAGCTGCAAGTTTGGTTCTGGTTTCGTCGAATAATCCGAAAAAAAAGAGGGTTGATGAAAGAAGGATGAACGACCTTAACCACAAGCCCACGGCTGACCCCCATCTGGACAATATCCTACCATTCAATCCAGGTATACTATTCCGGAAATACTGTTCATCAGACAAAATATATCCTGGATATTTTTCTTCTACTGCATTATATACAGAATGTCTGAAAATATTCCAATTTCTGAGGTTTATTTTGATTGTCTTTGGAAACGTATAATTGAATTACGGTTAGTAATTTATTATTTAAGCAGTCACATCAGTCAACAATGCAATTTGCTGGCCCTGTAATTTGAGTTACTAAAAATGTAAGGTGGTTCCTCGAATTTGACTATTCAAGCCTTACATACAAGCGTCTCATGACCCTATTGTCTTATCAACTTATGCTCCTATTGCATACCATGATTTTGTATATCCATTATACACTTTTGATTGGTCGATGTATGTATAATTATTATAATTTGTATTTACCGATGTAAGAATTATTAGAAGTTGCTATTTTTTCTTAAATAAAAGCATTTTTCTTCAAATAACAGGCGGGCCCAGACTAACAACAAAGAGGTACCCAGTTTTCCAATAAAACATCAAGAATATCAACTATAGTTATCCATATTTCCACACAGACAGCACTTTCTAGAAAACAGCACAATGAAAGGTTCATACAATAGTTTTTCTTTACTGAGGATATACGGTTATATGTGGTTCCAAGTTATCTGTGGAGATGACTTTAAATGATGCCAAAGGCATCAAGCTAGGCTGTGTGCTGTTCATGTCATGGACATTAGCTGGTGTGGTGATCATGTCATGAAAATTAGCTGTGTCCTAACCGTATCCATTCAGACTAATATAACTTTAATTATATTCATAATCAATGCTTCAATTTGGATTACTTGAAAAGACAACCAAGCTTTCAATTGTATATTTGATCTTAAGTTACACATTTATTTATCTGTTTTGTCACTGTTATAAAGCAAAGCATGCTAATCATTATGACAAGTAAATATAAAGCTTCAGTTATTTTAAGCATTACTACGGATATGGGTATATCAAGGACACCTTGGCTATACAGTGACCTTAGTACACAAATACCAACAACTGCCGTATTTGCAAGATATTTATGAAATACAGATCAGAGTTTCATTCAAAAGATGACAATTAAAATATAATGAAACAACATCCTCATAGAAATAATTGCATAACATTTCATTTGTCCATATACTTATACAAAACTATCTCCGCTGTGACCCCCCTAGAGATCACTGATTGGCCGTCACGGGGAGCCTTACCGGCAAGTTCTGTGTCATGGCATGCCACACCACGACATTGACTGCCCTGTTGAGTGCAGCCACCGTGAGATATACCAGCAAGTTCTGACCTTGCCTGTCATACTGAATGGAGCCAATGTGAGCGAAAAACCTGCCACGGTGAGAGATTTACCTGCAAGTTCTTTCATAGTATGCCACACCCCGACCTTGCATGTCGTACTGAGTTCAGCAATCATGAGATATTTAACTGCCAGTTCAGTGTCATGGTGTGCCATACCCTGACCTTACCTGTCCTACTGAGTGCTGCGAGTTGATTGCCAATGAAGAACAGTTTGTTGATGACAACATACATATGGAACTTGCCTGCAAGGGGAGAGAACACTTTTATTCAGTGAAGTAGCACGACGTTTTCACCTTACACTAAGCAAACATTTTAATAAAACAGTTGTTTATGGACCTGCTAAATGGAGATATTTAATCCACATAAAAGTACCTCGGTCTGAATGTATCAGTTTAGTCGACTGGACTAAAAAATTCAATTCAAATTTATTGTAACTCTATACAATAAGAACAAATACAAAACAGAGCGAAGTCCTATCTAATTGCACAAAGTGAACAATAGGGGAAGAACAATATATAATGTTGTACTCCCTTTTAGTTTCATCAACTACACTTTTGAGCTATGGGTGGTTTGGAACATTTGTGTATGGCGAAATAGATTTGTACTTAGCAAAGACCAAAAACCACATAAAACTGCACGTGCAGAAATGTTACAGGAACTAGTTGCCTACGCAACCAAATTACACAGTCGTTGTTAGCATACATTGTTAGCCTACTTCAATATAGGGGCTGCCTCTGTGAAGTTACAGAGGCAGTATGCGAAACGAAGGAAGCCTGGAAAGAAATTGAGAAAAACAAGGAGAGAGGAAATCTACCGGATTCAATTATATACACATATACGGGCAGGTAAATACAGCAGCAAAGGGAGCAGTTGTTAGGTGAGGAGAGATATGGAAGCAGACGTACATAGCAAACTAGACGAGGATGGTGCAAAGAAAATGATCAAAGATATAAATGGGAAGTTAGTGACAGAAAAAGAGGTAGTGCTGAAGGTCCGAGAAAACTACTCCAAGGAGCTACTGAACAAGGAAGGACATAACAACGATGAGGAATTACCAATGGATGTAGAGGGGAAAGAGAAGTTAACTGGTATTACGGATACATAGATGCAAACCGGCATAAAAGGGATGAAGAATGGAAGAGCACCTGGTACCGATGATATGCATGTGGAGATGGTACTGACAGCGGGGGAGAGTGGAATCAGCTGGACAAAGAGGCTGCTGAATACATGTACGAGGAAAGGTAAAGGACCAGAGGAATGTTGAACAGAGCTAATTGTCCCAATATGGTAGAAGAAGGGAGATGTGCAATACCCTAGGAAATACAGAGGCATCACATTTCTAAGTCACATCATATCATGAAGCTGCTAGAGTGGACCCTGGATGGCAAGATCCGAAAGAGAGTAGAGCAAGAATTATGGGAAGAACAACAGCGATTCAGAAAGGGAAATGAGGACTGATGGGATGTTTGCATTAAGACAGCTGGTGGAGAAGAGGTTTGAGGTGCAAGGGAGAATGGTAGTGGGATTTGTGGACCTTCTCAGGAAGATGGTGTATGCAGATGATTTGGCCATAATAGCAGAGAGTAAACAAGAACTACAGGAAGTGTTGGAGGAATAGAAGGATGTGTTCAAGAAGCACGGATTGAGAATGAGCCTGGAGAAGACAGAACGGCTGCTGCAAGTTTGTGAGAACAACTGGGTTCGTCGAATATAAAGAACAAAGAGGGTGGACAAAAGAAGGATGAACGACCTGAGGAAAGAGGTTGGAATTCAATGCAGCCTAACAAGATGATTGTCGAGAAGCAATGTGAGATGGGCAGGCCACTTGGTAAGGATGAATGGAGGCAAACTAGCAAAGAGAGCAGAGGTGAAAAAACATCAACAATTCAAGAAAAGGGGGAGGCCACAGCAAATATAGGAGGACTGTTTGAGGCGGGATATGAGAAGATCGGAGGAAGATGAGAGATGGAGAGAGGGAGCGGCCTTTAGAAAACTATGAAAAGAAACAACAGAAAGAGGGGCTCGACAATACTTCACCTGACCCTCAACCATGTACAGCGGTGAACAAGAAGGAAGAGCGCCATTAGCTTGGTAAATAGTTATGTTTAATAAATGCAAGGAAGTGGTCAACATTTTCATAAATAGTATATAAACTGCTTATGAGAAACAACATTTCTATACAAAGTTTGCCAACGTTTCGCATCCCTCTGCAAACATGGTGTTGTGTGACTATGGTGCACCATTTACACACATGGTGGCTATGACAGTGACATGATTCTCCTCAGAGCCCTTTTCTCCTGACAGACCTATCTCACTGACTGACCTATCTCACGCGTGACGAGGCCGCCATCATTGCTGATCATGACGCTCCACAACTGGATGGTGGCGTGGAAGGCGGCGGTCACTATTCTGTTACAGAGATGTCAGCGTGCAGAGTCATTCATCCTGTCTCACACAAACACACAAGTTACACAGAACTGCTTCAATGACACAGATCACACCCACACTTTGGTATTCTGCTGAGGAAAATTACAGAATCAACCAATTATATTTATCTCTGTTTGAGCGATACCAATTTTACCAGATGGTTGTACTCGTATATAAATGACGTACTCTTCTTGACTGCAGCATGCTTATCAAAATAAATATATCCCTTGACAAGAAGGATGAACAGGGAAAGGATAAGTAACAACATCACAAAATTCAATCAGGTTACCAAAACAAAAGCCATTACTATTCAGCACCAATACTGATTTATTAGAACACCTATAAAAGTGAGTTTTTTAATCTAATGTGACATTCTCCCCCCTCCCCACCATTCATCATTACAGTTTTTGTAATATATGTTCCAGTCATGAATCCTATATATTTCCAAGAGGACCATGACTGGTTTGCTTACAAGGCGGTTATGTTTAGTTATGTGTCACGGATTTCGGTGGTGGTCCACGCAAAACCAGGGGCGGTCCGTACTTAGACTAAGCTCAACATATGAGTGTAAGAAATTTCCACAAATGAAAAACAACACCAAGGTAATCAACATGAATATGTTTACAATTAATCAAAACCTAACTGAAATGGTGCAAATGAAATAATAGACATCAGTGTTAATAAATTCGTCACAAGCAGAAAGGCGTATTTCACACTTATAATACAATGTTCCGAAAACAAACAAAAAATAGTCACAGAAGCATGCCTTGTGACGCAGAAAGTCAACAATACCGTTCGCGCATTCTGCTGGGTTGAGTAGAACGATAACTGATGTGGCCGTCGGTCGCATAATCTCACCGGCAGCAGAATACGTTCGACCGCAGTGATGTCGACGTTGTTGTCGGCTGGACGATAGTAGGCCAGATGTCAATAGATCGTGGAGACGGCGATGTTTCGTGACGACGGCTGACGCGGACGCTCTGATGTTACACACGGGGAAGACAGTTGAACGGTCAGCTGGACGTACAGTATGTCAGCCGGCAATATGTCGTGGAGACGGCTAACGTGTCGTGACGACGGCTAACGTGTCGTGACGACAGCTCATCCGGACGCACTGGTGTCGCGCGCGCGCGCGGGGAAGGCAGTTGAACAGTCGGCTGAACGCTCTGTAAGTCGGCCGTCAACATGACGTGGAGACAACGAACCTGTCGTGGACGGTTCCATTACGCAAGCACTCACACACCTAGCCCCAAACAAACATGATTAAATAGCATTCATACCCAACCCTGACAGTTTGACTCCATAGGAGTGTTGGCCAGTAACAATACAAGACAAGACAAGACAAGACGTTGATACCCGTTTTAATATAATGTACCACGCCAAAAGCGAAAACATAATGGGTACAATTATTGCATAACCTGTTCATGCCCCATGCCTAACAATAAACTTCCAATGTGGGCTCCCACACCACACTTGGACATTATTATTGCATAACTTGTTGATGCAATCCGTCTATATACACTCTAACATTTACCTCAACATATCCAGGAAAATAGTTCATATAATAGCAATTCGTAGAAATTTGACATAATGACACCTACCTGTGTAAACACACAAAGTGGGGATAGGCAACACCGATCTGACTGAAGTGATCCTTGATACTGTTTATTCTAGGTCCACCAAAATTGTTTTTGGCTACCGCAACACCTGTAAAAAGACCTCAAGTAAAGGTACATTGTTATACAGCACGCTATCCAGTCCTTGGGATTGTTCAACGTGCTTACCATCGAGGTACCGAGATTAATGATGATAACACAAGTCACAATACAATAGTGATATAGGACTGCCAATCATTAATAATCGCACGTGCCCATTAAATTATATGCGCACATAGGCTTAGGTGGTTAGTCTTGATATCGAAAAAAAATATATAACCTACTGCCATGATTTGGCATGTACCAACTGCAAATCAGCATAACTAAATAGATTACTGTAATTGTATTTAGTCTGAAAAATAAAATGATACTCTGTAATAAATAATATATCCGTATAACATGGATAGGTTATATTAATAAAATACATTCATGTTGTTTATAAAGAAATAATAATAATACTGTCATAGTGCCATGGAAACTGGATACGTAGGTTCACGCTACTTGAAGGTGTGCAAGTGTGCAAGTGCCAGACAATGCTTAAGTCATTTGACGCAGCAATGTCTCGGGAATGTCCGCAGGAGTTACGTAACACAGGCGTCAAACACGGCGCAGCTTGAAACATGCGTCCTGTTTACTTCGTACTTGATGGACAACACCCTGAGTGTCTTTGTACAAGATATTCCTATTGAAAGACCAATAGTCAGAAATCAGTTAATTTTTTCCCAAGTTCATACAGAAGTTCAGAACGAGTTTTCGTGAGGTCTTCATTCACAAATAAACGAAGGTTTAGACCCGAGGCTGTATTGTGTTGTTTTAGGTTGATTCGAGCTCTGTATATAGCGTCCCTCCAACGTTCGCTATTTAGTGTAATAATTGTAGTGCGTGGTCGCCCGCCATCCGTTTTAGGGCGGCCAATTCTGTGCGCTCGCTCAATCTCGTCAGACTGCAGGACTGGGGTTAACTTCATATGATCATTGACAATGTCTAGGATTGCATTTTCAATTTCACCAATACCTACAGATTCGGGTATTCCTTCTATTCTCAAACTGGATCTTCTAGGATATTGCTCGATGCTGTCGTTGGCAGATTCTAACAAGTCGACTCTACTTTCAAGTGCTTTGATTTTCTCGTTCTTCTCTTTCACAGTTTGTTTTAGTTGCTCAGTCTGAGCTGCTAAGTAGTCTATTTTGTCAGCAATCTCTTGCGGGAACAGAGCTCGTTTCAATTGTTTTATAACATCACTGTCACTCAGAGTTTCAATAAAGGTACGTTTTAGAAGTTCATTGTCAATACCTTCAAAGCGAGTAACCTCTGACGAGTTTTTTGGCGATGCTTGGGCGGAATGATGTCTTATTGTCGTTGGTTACACGTCTGATAGGTGTGTCAAATGTGGCATGTCCAAGATGGGCGTTCAATATGGCAACACGCAAATCCACCCCCATCTTAGGGTATTGTGAATGTTTATCTCACCAGATTCATCGTACGGCTCTTTGGAAGTTCGATGCCATTAGATAACTTCATTATTTTCCGTCGCATTTGTAACAAGAGAACATCGTCACACGAGAGCTCAACGAAACGCGGCTTGCTCCGTCCGACGTCATGAGTCGGACCATATATAAGTTAACGTTTCCGCCTGATTGTATCCCTACCAATATTATATGGACAATATCCTATCTTTAAATACATGGACACTATTCCGGAAATGACATACTCTTAGTAATGGGGGATTTAAATGCCAAAGTTGGAGAAGACAACGACGGATATGAAAACATAATAGGAAGTCATGGAGTAGGTGAAAGAAATGACAATGGAGAAAGTCTTAACCTCGTGGTAACAGGTACCATTTTTCCACATAAACTTAAACAGGCATGGACATCTCCAGGAGGAAAGACAAAGAATCAAATAGGCCATGTGTTAGTGAGCAGGCAACACCGGACATCAGTAATGGACACTAGGGCCATGAGAGGAGCCGACATTGCGAGCGACCACCAATTAGTGCGATCAAAAATCAAGCTGAAATTAAAGAGAAAACAAAAGAACAAGGCGATCAGAAAGAAATTTTATATAATTAAGTTACAGCAACCAGCTATTAAAGCCCAATTCTCACTGAAGTTACGCAACAAATATGATATATTACAAGACTACGAAGAAACAGGCGACGAAGAAGTTGAGAAACAATGGCAAGACTTTGAGGATGCATAGAAAGAAACAGCTCAAGAAGTCCTGGGGTACAACAAGAAAGGGCAAAAACCATGGGTCAGCAAGGAGTCGTGGGAGTTAGTAGAAGAGAGAAAACGACTGAAGAACAACATCGAGCAGACAAAGTCAGACAGGATTAAGCAGAATTACATGGATAAATATAGGTGTAAAGACAAAGAAGTGAAGAAGAGCATGAGACAAGACAAGAGGATGTGGGTTGACCACCTTGCCATGGAAGCAGAGGAAGCAGCACATAATGGAAGAATGAAAGAAGTGTATTATATAAAAAAAACTCAGTAATGACAAACGTAAGACAACAAATGCAGTGAAAGACAAAGGTGGAAACTTAATTACGGAAGTATTGGCCAGAAGGAAGCGATGGAAAGAACACTTTGAGGAAATCCTTAATAGACCTATACCTGATGACCCTATAACAGATGTGGCGATAGATCCGATCATAAACGAAATCAGCACTGACCCAATAACAAAGGCAGAAATTAGAACAGCGCTAAGGAAGATGAAAAACGGGAAAGCAGGGGGCAAGGACGAAATTACAGCATAATTATTAAAAGCAGACATGAATACAACAGAGAAATGGCTCGTCAAATTATTCAGAACATTTTGGATAACAAGAGAAAGTGCCAAAAATGTGGAAGCAGGGACTGATCGTTAAAATACCGAAGAAAGGTGACCTGACAGAGTGCGTGAATTGGAGAGGAATTACTTTGACATCTGTCCCTAGTAAAATATTCGGAAGAGTACTCATTGACAGAATAAGAGATGGAGTTAACAGCAAGTTGAGAGACGAAAAAGCAGGTTTCAGAAGTGGGAGAGGCACAGTAGAACAGATATTTATTTTACGAAATGTTATAGAACAGGTAGTGGAATGGCAGGTAACTCTATACATCACGTTTGTGGATTGCACCGAGAGTCTATGGAAAATTATGGAGAGCTATGGAATTACATGCAAGATAATCCACATGGTACAGATGTTATAAGAAGATAGTGAATGTGCAGTGTTAGACGAAGGTGAGGAATCTAAGTGGATCAAGGTAAAAACTGGAGTTAAACAAGGAGATGTAATGTCTGGGTTTATCTTCTTGATAGTATTGGGCTGGATAATGAGAAACAGAACAGCGGGAAACAAAACAGGAATAAGATGGAACATCACGTCAAAACTAGAGGACCTGGACTTTGCCGACGACATAGCACTCATGTCATCATGCTACACACACATGCAAACAAAGACAAGACAACTGAATCAATTTGCAGCAAGGACAGGACTAAGAATAAATAAAAAGAAAACTCAAATATTGAGGATAAACAGCAAGTGCGAAAACAGAGTACTAATCGATGATCAAGAGCTAAAGGAAGTGGACAAGTATAACTACCTTGGTGCGAACGTTAGTAAGCAAGGAGGAGGCGGCGATGACATTGTTAACATAATTTGTAAAGCGATGGTATCCTTCATGAAACTAAAGCAGATATGGAGTTCAAATATGTACACATTGAGATCGAAATTGAGGCTTTTTAACACATTTGTTAAACCAGTTTTGTTGTATGCAAGTGAAACATGGAAAATTAACGAAGGAGACAACAGAAAGTTAGATACATTTTTTTTCAAGTGTTTAAGACGAATCCTACAAATTCGATGGCCATACGTTGTATCAAATCGAGATATTCTGGCAAAAACAAAATTGAAGACAATCAGCACTGAGGTCAAGTTAAGAAGATGGAAGTGGGTAGGACATATCCTACGAATGGAGAAGAACAGCAACTGTGAGACTGCACTGACCTGGACGCCTGAAGGTAGAAGAAAGGTTGGGCGACCAAAGACAACGTGGCGATCAACTATTGAAGATGAAAGGCGTATACTGGGGTGGAATAGCTGGAACGAAGCCAGACGTGTAGCAGCTGACAGAACAAGATGGAGGAGATTCACTTCGGCCTTATGGGCCACTGGGCCCGAAGAGGATAGGTGAAGTGTGAGGTGATTCCGGAAATACTGTTTATCAGACAAAATGTATCCTGGATATTGTTCTTCTACTGCTTTATATATGCAGAATGTCTGCAAATTGTCCAGTTTCTGAGGTTTATTTTGACTGTCTTTGGAGACGTATAATTGAATTACAGTTAGTAATTTATTACTTAAGCAGTCACATCTGTCAAAAATGCAATTTGCTGGCCCAGTAATTTGAGTTAATAAAAAATTAAGGTGGCTCCTCGAATTTTACTATTAAAATAATGTGTTTCATGACCCTATTGTCTTATCAACTTATGCTCCTACTGCATGCCATGATTTTATCTATCCATTATACACTTTTGATTGGTCGATGTATGTATAATTATTATAATTTGTAATTACGGATATAAGAATTATTAGTTGTTATTTTTTTATAAATAAAAACATTCCTCTTCACATGACAGGCGGGTCCAGACTAACAACAAAGAGGTGCCCAGTTTTCCAATAAAACACCAAGAATAGCAACTATAGTTATCCATATTTCCACTTTGACAGCACTTTCTAGAAAACAGCACAATGGAAGGTATATAAAAAAATATTTTTTTTATTACGTAACATTATATATACTAATTTACTTAAATATCTCATGCTTGTAATTCAAGATCCTCTCAATGTGACTTACCAAAGCCGTTACTGTGGATATACTGAAGGTGTGGTTCCACGATCTCTATGGATATGACCTTGAATGATGCCAAGGGCATCAAGCCAGGTTGTGTGCTGATCATGTCATGGAAATTAGCTGTGTCCTAACCGTATCCATCCAGACTAATATGACTAGCTGTAATAATAAGCAATGCTCCAATTTGGATTATTTGAAAAGAAAATCAAGTTTTCTCTTGTATATTTTATCTTAAGTTACACATCTGTGGATATAAGAGTGCATAAACGCTATAAAAGTGACATGGTTAACATCATTAAAAAATAGCAACGACACGCTTTTGCAATGTCCCTACTAATATATTCTTATTTTCTAGCATAAAAACATGCACACTGTGTTTTATTTATCTGTTTTGTCACTGTTATAAGGCAAAGCATGCTAATCGTGATGACAAGTAAATATCAAGCTTTAGTTATTTTTAATTATTACTACGAATATGGGTATATCAAGGACACTTTAGCTATACAGTGACCTTAATACACAAATCTCAACAACTGCTGCATTTGCAAGATATTTATGAAATATGCATCACAGTTTCATTCAAAAGATGTCAATTAAAATATGATGAAACAACATCCTCATAGAAATAGCGAATTGCTGGTACAATTTTGTACATTTGCATAACATTTCATTTGTCAATATACTTATACAAAACTATCTCCGCTGCGACCCCACAGACCACTGATTGGCCCTCACGAGGAGCCTTACCTGCCAGTTCTGTGTCATGGCATGGCACACCCCGACCTTTCCTGCCCTGTTGAGTGTAGCCACCGTTTGATTTACCTGCCAGTTCTGTGTCATGGCATGCCATACCCCGACCTTGCCTGTCATACTGAATGGAGCCAATGTGAGCGACACACCTGCCACGGTGAGAGATTTACCTGCAAGTTCTTTCATTGTAAGCCACACCCCGACCTTGCATGTCGTACTGAGTTCAGCAATCATGATATATTTAACTGCCAGTCCAGTGTCATGGTGTGCCACACTCTGACCTTGCCTGTCCTACTGAGTGTTGCGAGTTGATTGCCAATGAAGAACAGGTTGTTCATTACAACATACATCTGGAATTTGCCTGCAGAGGGGAGAGAACACTTTTATTCAGTGAAGTAGCACGACGTTTTCAGAAAACCATGTCTATTAATGCTAAAGATGTGACAATACTGTTATTGACATTTGTTTATTTCATAGCTACAAACCAACTATCCCAGAAGCGAAAAAACCTTTGAGAAGGGAAATACGGAGTTGAGTACGTAAACCGTGTCTTTCCGTTGTCCGATAATTAATAATGTCTTATAATACAAGCAACCTAAATAATACAAGTGGTCTTAAATTACGACCGTTCATACAAATTTAAATTATTCTATTGGATCATACCCTCATGAGAATATATTAGAATAGACTTCTACATTTTAAAACCAACATTGTTATGATAGTTATCATGCCGAATGTATGGAACAATAATTTGTTAACAGTGTTACGTAGTGGACAAAGGTTAATGGTGGATAGAAATATATAGCTTTGGTAATTATTTTGACAAGGATGTTTACAACAATGAATCATGTAGGTCTGCCCAAGATGGGAGGAACATCGAAAGCCGTGATGACGTTCGTCAAAGCCGTCTGTAATGACTAATGGGTGAATATACACAAACGCAGAGTTTTACGGGTGGCAAAAATTGTGAAATTACTTGACAGTTTGTTTGCGTTTTCTGAATTCAGAGCCGTTCTACGAACTTTCGATTATCTAAAAAACAACATTGCCCACAACAACATTTGTTTCTTGATATTCCAGGGCGGAATTATATACGGATGATTCTTGGTGAATCTGTGGTTATTGCGACAAACGGTAGCGCCATGCACATCCCAGTGAGTTTAACGTCAGTGATTTGTAAATTATTAGAATTAAAGACCATATGGTGGACTTCCCCATTAAGCATAAATTATTAAATTCATCTCAACATGGATTCCTTAAAACGAGGTCATGCTTAACAAATATGTTATGTTTTTTGGAAGAAATCACTAAGTGGATAGACGTGGGATCGCCAGTAGATATTATCTACTTAGATTTTCAGAAAGCTTTTGACAAAGTGCCACATCAAAGATTGCTACTTAAATTAAAAGCCCATGGTATCGGGGATAGCATAACTGACTGGATAGAACAATGGCTGACTGACAGAAGACAACGAGTTGTAGTAGATGGAGAAGTTTCAAATTGGAAATCGGTTTTGAGTGGGGTACCTCAAGGATCAGTATTAGGACTTATATTATTCTTAATTTATATCAATGACTTGAACGACAGTATAACAAGTAACGTGCTGAAATTTGCGGATGACACAAAACTGTTTAGAAAGGTTAATACTGATGGTGATAAACAACATTTACTAAACGATCTAGACAGATTAGTGAAATGGTCTGAGAAATGGCAGATGTTGTTAAATTTTGGGAAATGTAAATGCCTACATACAGGACATAGGAACTTTAATGTAAACTATAAAATGCAAGATACTGTTCTGGGTACTACTGTAAAAGAAAAGGACTTAGGAGTTACAATAAGCGCTGATATGAAAGTTTCAGAGCAGTGTGGTATTGCAGCTTCAAAGGGTAATCAAATTCTTGGATTGATTAGAAGAAACATAATATACTAGGAAAAAAGTGAATTATACCTCTTTATAAAGCAATAGTTAGACTTCATTTAGAATACTGTATACAAGCATGGAGACCATATCGTAAGAAGGATATAGATACGCTTGAACGCATACAAAGGAGAGCAACTAAAATGATTCCAGAACTGAGAGAACTTACCTATGAAGAACGCCTGAAAGAATGTGGTTTAACAACTCTAGAGACAAGGAGGTTAAGAGGAGATCAGATTGAAGTTTTTAGGATATTGAATGGGTATGAAAATATTGATAGAAATATGTTTTTCTCACTCAAGAAGGATAGCAGAACTAGAGGACATGAGGTAAAATTAGTAAAGGATCAATGTAGATTGGACATCAGGAAGCACTCGTTCTCACAGAGGACAATAAATGAATGGAACAAATTGTCTACAGATTGTGTAACTGCTAGCAGCGTGAATATGTTTAAAAACAAGGTTGACACATATCTCAGGAGGGCGGGTTATAAGTAGGTGAACATTGTTGGACTCTCGATAAGTCAATGGCTTCCTTGTCCACTTGCCATCTGGACCTTTGGCTTGGATGACAAATCTTGTTAAATCTTGTTTCCTGTCTGCCTCCTTCTCTTTCTTCTTTGTTGAAATGTTCACGTCTTGAAGAGGCCAAAATGATAGAGGAGCGATTTCAAGTCAACCTTAAATATAACTGCATCCGCAGCCAGCTACGTGCTACACGGACACACCCATTGGCATGTCGCTGTTGACCGAACGCTACAAGGAACCAAAGGAAGCAATAGAACCAAAGAGTGAGGCTGACACGGAGCTACAAATGAGATACACACAGACGGACTGACAGACAAACTTTATCTTGCAATAATGTGTGCAGTAAGGGTGAAAACGGGCTGTTGTTACCTGTTTGTTTAACTAAGATGTATGCGCAACATTGAACATAGACAGAATCTGGTAAGTTGTCACAAACCGGTTAATTTACTAGATCAAACAACAGATGAGTTGCATTTTAATGGATGTGTCAAACGTGTTTCGTCTACGTATTACTGAACTGTTTGAAATGAGATTTAACAGAAACGCAAACAACAGTAAATGTAGCTGTAATAACTTGCTTCGTTGCTCTCTCGATCGTGCTATGGAGCGTGCACAGGCATAGGTCTGTTTGTCTATTTCTTCATACTCCTCTTGTGTTTTCCGTTGTCCTTTGTTTATACTAAAAATCAAGTAAATCGTCGTAAATCGATAGGACTGCGCCTTGGGTGGCAGTCAATATTCTGTAGAGCGGAACATACATACATACATACGTACGTGCGTAAGTACATAATTCCTTACATGCACGCACGCACGCACACACACACACACCGTTTTTAGTCTTGAAATGTTCCATGTCTAATCGGACTATTAGAAAATGTTTTGATTTTATGCACGGGCAACAGATGGACGTTTGTAATAAATGGCATTTTCACACGACCGATAAGTTACAACCTTTGCCCGGAGGACACACACACGCACACGCACACGCACACGCACACGCACACGCACGCACACGCACACACACACACGCACACGCACACACACGCACATGGTACTCCATTGCTCCTAAAAGCCATGGCCTCTTTTAAAAGAGAGGTGTCGTCCAACTTGCATGTTTACAGACGAGGAAATACTATTAGTGCAGTGACACTACGGAGTGGCAGTATCGTGAACAGGATTTAACAAGAGTAAAAAAAATTATTTTATTTTTATAAAATATAACATTACTTTAATAAAAGGATTGACAAAGATTGCTGTCCAAAGCAACAAACCCCAAGTGGACAATAGTGTATGGACTAGGCTTAGGTTAAAGGTCTAGTGGAGGGCTACATCACGTAGTTTAAGGACAAGGCCTATATCAAAGGTCCTGCAGTGAATGGACAAGGCGTAGGTGAAAGTTCTAACGGAGGGCTACGTCACGTAATGGGTGGACAAGGCCTAGGAAAAATATCTAGTATAGGGCTACATCAAGTAGTGGGTGGACAAAGCCTAGGTGAAAGGTCTAGTGTAGTGCTATATTCTACAGTGGATGGACAAGGCCCAATTGAAAGGTCTAGTGGAGGGCTACATCCTGCAGTGAATGTACAAGGCCTATACCTACGTAGTGGACAAGGCTTAGGTGAAAGGTCTAGTAGAGGGTTACATCTTGCAGTGGGGAGGGCAAGGACTAGTTGAAAGGGCTAGTGGAGGGTTACATCCTGCAATGAATGGACAAGGCGTAGGTGAAAGTTCTAACGGAGGGCTACGTCACGTAATGGGTGGACAAGGCCTAGGAAAAATATCTAGTATAGGGCTACATCAAGTAGTGGGTGGACAAGGCCTAGGTGAAAGGTCTAGTGTAGTGCTATATCCTGCAGTGGATAGACAAGGCCCAAGTGAAAGGTCTAGTGGAGGGCTACATCCTGCAGTGAATGGACAAGGCCTACACCTACGCAGTGGACAAGGCTTAGGTGAAAGGTCTAGTAGAGGGTTAGATCTTGCAGTGGGTGGACGCATTGTAGACTAGCATTCGCTTGTCCAGTGGTATATTGGACCTGCGCATCCACATCTTCCAGAAGGACCGGAATGCGACGTTGCCAAGTATAGAGTTTTTACGTCTTTGGTGCTGCAGAGTAGAGATCCTAAGGTCTTACTGGCCCGCCACTTCTCGTTTCCTCATAGCATGTTGCCAGCTTCGTCTGTCTCAGATGTGTTCGCGAGGAATATGTGACTATTTTCAGTGTTTGCCTCGTTGACGAAGATATTCCAGTTGGCTAGCTCGGTGCATGCCGTCGACAAGACAGCGTCTAGTGGTTCTCGCTCTTCGTCTGCAAAGTCCACATCGTCCGCGTATTCCCACTCCAGTGGCATGCCGCGGGTCGACATGGGTGGATTAGGCCTGGTTGTTTTCTGCCTGACCGCAACCAGAGCCGCCGCAAGGTAACGTGTAAATAGTACCGGTGATAAGCTGTCGGCTTGTGGGGAGCCGAGTGTCGTCTCGATCCAGGCTGATTGGGCTGATCTTACTCGATCCATCAAGTGCTTGCCTGCGAGGAGGAGGCGCATAAGTCGGAAGTCGTCATCGCTGCAATCTGCCAGGTGCAGAACTTCTTGTATTCTGTGTCTTTTTGTGGTGTCAAATGGGCGGGACATGTCAATGCCCATCTTTTAGAAATACCAGTGGCATGACATTACTACCGACACTGTGCTGTGCCCATACAATGTCCACACAGCTGCGGCACTGTTTGAAGCCGCTTTGGCGTGACCCAGTGAACAAGTTGACGTTGTTTTGAATGCGGCGAAGAACCACTGTAGATAGGATTTTGCGGATACTGTTGAGAATTGCAATCGGCCTGAGGTTAGACAGAGGTCCGAGCTGTTTCCATGGTTTTGGCAGTGGCACCAGGATGCCTCTGCCCACTGCATCAAGTGTGATATAGGTCTCAAACACAGTGTTGATGGAACGTGAGATGGCAGTCGAGAAGGCATATCCGGCGTATTTCAACAGTTCCTTTTGGATCCCGTCTGGCACAGTCGCGCGGCTATTCCGCAGCGATTTCTGCGCTCGCTGGATCTCTTCCGGTGTTATTGGTTGGATAAGTGGCCGTAGTTCTCCAGTGAAGGGCACTAGTGGTTCACCAGTGAAGGGCACTAGTGGTTCACCAGTGAAGGGCACTATTGGGTCTACGGCGGGGTCTTTGAACTGTTGTTCGAACCACTGCCGGATGTTTGTTTGTTTGTTTCGCGGCAGTTCTGCGAGTATGTCGTAAGCGGTGCTGCAGTAACGTATGCATGGACAGAGCTGGCGAGCTACATTGAAGGAATAGGGATTTCGTACAGAGGGAGAATTGGGAACGACGACTCAAAGGTGTAATTTAGCGATGAAACGGGAACGCCAGCCATATACGTCGTGACGATGCAAACATGCAATGGGCTTGCAACGAGAGGGTTCACTCGTGGGAATTGAGGTTAGTCTATAAAGTTAAATTGTCATATTTAGCAAACCATACAATCCACAGACACGAAGACAAAACAACAACAAAGACTTTATCTTTTTACCAAAGGTGAGCACACATCGATTATAAGCAAGCTCCTAAAAAGTTAACTGATATGAAATTCGGTGGTTATCGAGTCCTTGCAGGCCGAACTACCAGAAGGAGACGCTTTTTGCAGCCCAATTGTTGGAAGGTTGGACGGTATCATCGATTTGATCGACGACAATTGTACCAGTCGTTTCTTCCTATTCGCCAGAGGTCGCAGTGTAAAGGAAAGTAGTCCGGCGAGTGTCATGGCGCTGCCGCTCAAGTAGAACGCCGCCTGCTGGCCGGGGAACATATCGCACAGCCAACCTAGATGTATAATTGCATAGAACAGTGTTACGCTGTGCCCGTCAAACGTAGGCCTACAGTAAATTTATTTTGACCATGTAGTTATTCTACAAGTTGAAACAAGCAACACAAATATAAAGGCCAATGAGACTCCCACAGATTGTCGTTAACTTGGGAGCCACTTCTTATCATCAAAACTAAAACTTACATATCAAACAATGTGATTAACACTGAGATTTGAAATTATAAACAGTGCGTTTATATTAGCATAAATAATACCAAAATCATTGTTCATAAGGATACTAATTATGCATGTTTTATTGAACAGCATAGATTTTCACATGAGGTGAAACCAACTATTTTTAGTTCCACAAATGCAGTTACTGTTGTAAATATTCTAATTACGCCCCACAACGTTAGCCTAAATGTAGGTTCCAAATGGCAATTTGGAAACATAAATGGAACAATCTAGTCACTGAATATCTCATGATTATGAGATATATTTCATTTCATTCAACATATTTCTAAATCAGATAATACTTCTCATTATACGACAACATATGATAATTTATTGTGTCATTATTTCAATTTATTCTATTTTACTCTTTACTCACTTATCTATCGATTGCATTGTGATGTTTCCAGATCATGAACACATACGCACACATACACACGCAAAAGCACACGCGCATGCGCATGCGCACGCACACGCGCTCAGTATAAACTAACCCGCCAGTGGTGGTCCGACGTAGCATCCCGTGCCTTTGAACAAACACATCAGGATGAATGCGTTCGTTAACATGTCCAGTCCGATCAGTTCTACGAGGATGATGGACTGCAGCGATATGAACGAAGCTGGAACGATACAAGCGTTTTCACTGAGACGCAATGAGGCATACATGCATTCACATGTGCGTTCACGGCAAAGTACACAAACGAGTAAACATGCATCTACTAAAGTTAACATAAAAATAACTTGATTTTATATTCGCCGGCACATAGTCGATGATGGCACATAGTCCATGAAGGCACACAGTCCATGATGGCACACAGTCCATGAACTCACATAGTCCATGATGCAATTCCTTTTTGTTCACGATCAGCACACCGTACAGACAGATTTAGCATGGATATATTGGTTAAGTTAAAGTTTAAGTTAAACAGTCTTTCACCATGTATTATTTACTTATTTATATCAACTTACGATATATCTGCCAAATTTGTTTTTTAATGTATGCTGCTAGAATTTAACAAATTCAAAGACGATTTGTTCCACTTGTTTAGGCCTTTTTGTAACTAAGGAGTGGAAACGGCAACGTGACCCCCTCCACACATTCTTGTTTTGCATCAGCTGGCTCAAGACCTACGTGTCTGGCGAGCAGATGAAGGTACGACAGGGTTTTCCTGCCACCACCCAGCTGTACGGCGAAGGGGGTTCCAAAACACCAGTTTGGAGACTGTTTGGTTGACAACCAGAATCAGATTAGTTGGTCTTCTTTCTGTTATATCTAGCTTATCCTTGTCCTACTTACAATACATCCTCTAAAGCTTGTTTTCCAGTTCCATCGATATTGCAAATGAGGTTTTTGTTTTGTATTTCAATATTTAAGCGTTACACAATGTGACGTGTTATTTTTGAAAGAATCCATAATAACAAGTCAGATAAGTGAAATCTTTTACAAAGAAAACCAAGGATTTGTTTTAATATTAATGATAATATGCTTTGTTTGACATAGCGCCATATCCAAGATTGTTCGTAGCGCTTCACCGCATATTACAAATTAATAACAATCCCGCCATTGCTAAGGTAAGAAATAAATATATTAAAATATTACTAACAATAATTATTATTAATTAAAAATAAAATACTTATTAAAATGCTCAAATAAATAAATATACATAAATAATATATATATATATATATATATATATACATACATATATATATATATATATATATATATATATATATACATACATATATATATATACATATATATACATACATATATGTATATACATATATATATATATATATATATATATATATATATATATATATATATATATAATTATATATATATATATATATATATATATTATGTGTATATATATATAAATATTATATATATATATATATATATTATTTATGTATATTTATTTATTTATCCTTCAAGTTATTTATTATATATATATATATGTATGTGTGTGTAATATACATAATATATACACATATATATATATATTTATATATATATATATATAGATACACACATAATATATATATATATATATATATATATATATATATATATATATATATATATGTATATATATATATATATATATATAATAATAATAAATGTCTTAGAGGATAATATTAGGCATTTTAGTTACCAAACTAACACCTTACCAATGCACACACCGTAGACAGCGGCGTAGAGCGCCAGCAGCGGGTAGGTGTTACACAGCGGACACAAGATGGTGGCCACACCACCGAGTGTCATGGCGACACTGCTGATGATGATGCAATCGAATCGCGGCTTGTTGCTAATCCAGCCAACTAGCACACGTGATACAGTGTTCGTTGCGTTGATAATGGATATCAGAAAGGCGCCGTCTCGCGATGAGATTCCTACATGCATCGTCTTCTGCGGTAGATATACGAAGGGTGTGTAGAATCCTGGCAAGATAACGAATATTAAATTTATCAAATGAATGACGTCAATCCGCATTGTCAGATCTAATGGCTACTTGTGCAGTATGTTCAAAACACGAAAACACTACCGTAGACTAGCCCTAGGTTTACAACAGTCTAGAGTGTTTTCCAAAATACTTGTCGGCTTCATAATAAAATCATGATCAGGTTATCATAAAAGCGTGTTATATTAGGCTATTTCAAATATATATGTTTTAACATCTTAGCCGTTCAGGTGTGTTCTAGTCAGGCTTAGGTGTAACGTGTTGTTATTTGAATTAACGATTGTGTTCTAAGCAGGCCATCCCAACGGAGGTTGGCAGGTTCGTGTCATGCGCAGTATATGTTTACATGTTAAAGTGAAACCATTTGCAACTATAATCAAGAATATCACGCAAGTGGTTTACTGGAAATATGTTCTAAAAGTGCGAAATTCTGTGCTAATAATCTAATTTTTCGTGGAGTCTGACATATTCATCAGTGTTCGCAATTTCGGCCAATCGGCGGCGAGCAGTCCCATTAACCCAACGCGGCTGTGACGTAGGCTGTGCATATCGAGTGTATCTTTAACGTGGTTGAGATGTGCAGTTACGTATTTATTTGCTTTTAGATTGGATTTACACACAGCAAACACTATACTGTGCAGCATTCGTATCTAAACATGATTCAGCGAGGTACATAAAGGTAGGTTAAGTCATCCCCCAGGCATTACGCCTTAGGAAGCCATGAAGGCTTATATGGCCAGTGCTTAAACCTGGTTTCTAAAGTGCGAAGCAACTTAGAGTGCAGTTATACTGACTCTCCTGGACGGGACACTAGTCCATCGCAGGTACCTTCCAAACAGTGTTTGTACTCATTTACAGTAGAGTAGACTGAGGCAAAGTAGGGTAAACGAAATTGCCTAAGCTTCGAAAACGAACCGTGACCAGTGTGGGTTTTGAACTCACAACCCTTGAATTTAAAGTCCAAGACCTTAACCACTAGGCCACGGCTGCCCCCACAGCGAGGTATATAGAGTTGTCTTTTTTCCATTTCGTTTGGGAAAACAAACAGTAGTAAATCAATTAATTTACAATTACGGGCGGGCTGGTTGGAAGCCCACGCGATATGCTAGACTTTGTTCGGACCTTTATTTTGAAGAGTTGTGTTTTGAAGTTGATATATTTTCCATCAACTAATGGGTCAAGATCCTTCAAAACGTCGGCGACGGAGAAAGTTAAAGCCTGAAGCGGTATCTACAATCTTCCAGCATGTACCTCAGCCGAAGGCTTCGACACAACGCAAACACCCGATCAAGAGAACGGTAAAATAGGAATGCGAGGCGGTTAGTAAACAATGAATGAATGGACTATCTTGCCAAATAAGTTGATTTTAGACGCAAAAAGCATATCCAAACTTATTGGCAAGTATGTGACTAAAATCGTATCCGTCTACGATCAGTTTAAAGTTGGAGTTGTGGGAAACATAGTCATCACTCTTGATGTAGGATTCTGAACAAATATGTCGCTGCCGGTGCAAACACGATTTTCTTGATTATAGTTGCAAACTGTTAGTTTTCAAGTACAAAGGCCCCCCAAGTGCCTTTGGTTTCACTTTAAGCTCCGCCTACTTGGTAAGTTTTACAGGCTCTTGTGTAATTGCTGCACACCATCAATTTATAATGTTTTATATTGATAAATTGATTTATTGCTGACTACGGAAACAAACTGTCGCAATCGTCATCATTTTCAGGATCCGTGTCGTTAGTTTTCGTAAGTTGAACTTGACAAAAACAAGCGGACGTATTTTCGTAAGCAAAATCAAATTGCAAAATACTCATTAATCATTAGATATATATATATATATATATATATATATATATATATATATATATATATATATATATATATATATATATATATATATATATATATATATATATATATATATATATATATATATATATATGTATATATATATATATATATATACCATATTGAAACACAACATATCTTTGTCAAAATGTAGTATATTCATATATATATATATATATATATATATATATATATATATATATATATATATATATATATATATATATATATATACCATATTGAAACACCAACATATCTTTGTCAAAATGTAGTATCTAAGTTCAAAAAGAACCGGATTATTAGTATATTAATTTGTCCTTCGCATACGTGCACATATTTTCAACCATGTTTTTGTAATAATAATTAAATTTATTGCATGTTTTCAACCTTTGGCTTTGCTTAGCTATGTATGCAATAGGCATATAATTATTATGATTGCAAAAAATATTCTAATTAATTAAGATATTGATCACCAGGCTCTCAATTAAGACAACCCGAGTTCCAATCCTTATGATGCTGTTTCGAATCTTGAGCAGTTTAAATCACGCCACAAAGCCTCAGCTGTATAAATGAGTACTTGATTATAGACAGTAATATGTGCATAAATATTCTTTGGCGAAAGGCTTTAACAAAATATAATTATATTTTGTATTATTATAAAATGTACACAGCCTAAACACAATGAAACTATTAACATGTAACAGTATTTAAAACAAATGGAAACTCTCTAAAATGTCCCATAATGGTACATTGTTATGAAAACCTAATTTTTCTGATAAGTAAAAAGTTATAATGTCATCTTAAAGGTAGTTTTGTTTCCTACAAATCAGTTCAACATATAAGTTCAATCACAAAAGTGTATGTTTTGATAACCTTATTCTCATGGCACAGTGCATAGAAGGATAATGTTGCTCAGTATTTAGAAGCTAACAAGAAGTGTTAAACTACTAAATTGCATAAACATGTTTGCTATTCCCCTGAAATAACTATGTGGATGAGACATGTTAACTGATATTATATTAAGCATTTGAATCATACCCTTCTAAAAGAGTTTCAAATGACGAGCCCACAACCCCAGGCGAGCTGACTTTCTTAACGTAATTAACTGCTCATGATACTGTCATAATTGCTCACATTTTGAACATAATATTTTCATTAGAGTGTTGCACGCGCGAAAAACCAAACCTGCCTAGTATCCACTGTAATATGCTAGCTCGTTTGTGCAACTTTTGTATGTTGTTTTTGTTAAATCATCAGACAATCTATTAAATTAGTTAACGCTTGTTCAAGCATTAACTAAAGTGAAAATCGAAATGCTGAAAAATCGCGATTTTTTCCTTGGTAACTTTCGTAACATTGTCATGCGATTGGCGAGAGGATGGAGGTCACGGCCATGATCAGCGTTGACCCACACAGCGTTTACCATTTTGGAATTATATATACATTATTTTGATCCTTACCAGATCTAACGAGTAAAGTCAATTTTTTCGATGATTTAAACAAAAGTAGAATTTTTTTATTAAAAAGACTGCGCACATTACTTGATATAGTCACGCACTACACGTCTGGACATAAGTGAACCGGATTCTCGATGGGCTGAAACATTTGTGGAAGCACCTTTAATAACAACAAAGAAGTGTAAGTACTGATGTCTCGGTTTCTTCTATTGATGGTAGCCATAAATGAAAATCCATTTAATCCTATATTGCGATAAATACATTATTGTTGTCATCCACTTGGACACTAAGTTGTTATAATTCTTGTAACCATCATGTTTGTTTTTAGGCTAACTCAGAGACTCGCATCATCGTGGACCTCAACAATCCTGGAAAGTGCATCACATGAATTTATGGAACCACAAACAACTGACAGCAGTTTTGAATGAAGCAATGCAGAATATTTGGTCCAGTTTATGCAGCACAATAATGGATTAGATATCTAAACGCCGACGAGTGTCAACCTTCGCCGTCGTAAACAGACTGGCTGGCAACTTCCGGCGATCACTAATTTGTCCCGATTTTCCCTCATGCGCGGAGCCTGCCAACCTCCTCTGGGCAGTCTCATACATGGCTAAGTTTGTGTCCCCTTTGTGAAAAAAAAAATCGGTCCATTCCCAGGGGCTGACATAGGCAGCGAACATGACATGGTTTTCGCTACTATGAAACTCAGGCTGAAGAAGATACATCACCAGAAAAGGTCACGTATCCGATTTGACATCGAGAAACTGAAGGACCCAGAAATTGCCAACATTTTTGAGGCTAGAATAGGCGGCAAATTCGCAGCTCTAAATCTTTTCGAAGAAGACATAAACGTCCTCACCGACAACATCAACGGAGTTCTACAGGAAACAGCCATAGAAGTACATGGCAAAGAAAGGAAAAAGATCCAACCGTGGATTACCAACGATATTCTTGATCTCTACAATACAAGGAGAAACATGAAGAAGACAAAGGACCCCACTCCTGAAACAGCGCAACAGTACAGCACTGTCAATCGCACCATCAGAACGGAGATCACAAAAGTAAAAGAGAAATGGATCTCAGAGCAATGTGACAACAATGAGAAAGGCATAAAGAGAGTAACAGCAAGACAATCTTTGATACATCGAAGAAGCTGAAAATAAAACAACAACGCAAGACTACAGTTATAGAAGATAAGAATGGTTCCCTGCTAACTGATAACACGGCCATTCTTACACGATGGGCTGAGTAATGCCAAGAGCTCTACAGTTATGAACTGTAACCACATACCAGCATACGGAAAAGCAAAACCAGCAGTGTTGATGGAACAAATAATATGCAAGTGATGAAAGAAGAAGTAGAGGAGGCATTGCGCACCCTGAAAAGAGGGGAATCACCCGGCGCCGACAATATTCCAGCAGAATTGATCAAACACGGCGGCCTTGAGATGGTAAAGGTCCTCACTATACTATGCCAGGGGATCTGGAAGACAACAGAATGGCCCAAAGAATGGATTCAATCCATGGTCATTCCACTCCCAAAAAGGTTAAATCAAAGGTTATGCAAAAATTACAGAATCAGCCTCATCAGTCACCTAAGCATGCTACGAATCATCTTGAACAGACTCAAAGGTAAATCAGGAGAAATGTTGGCTGAAGAACAGGCATGATTTAGGGGCAGGAGAAGCACGACTGAACAGATATTCAATGTAAGAGTGATCATATATATTGATGGAAGGCTAATTTGTAATTTTCGTTTTGCGGACGATATTGACCTCGTGGGAGGCAGCAAGAGTGAACTTCAAGACCTCATACCAGACTGGAGGAAACGTCAAGAGCTTATGGGATGGAAGTCAGCTCAGAGAAAAGCAAAATAATTGTCAACTGTACCAACCAGAACACGCCCATTAACATCATGATGACAGAGAGACGCGTACAAACATTTGAAACGAAATGCTTAAGAAAACTCCCCCGCATTTCGCATACCGAACACAAGACAAATGACTATGTGAGACAACAAGTGGACTCCCTTGCCGGAAAGCAAGAGCCCCTGTTGGCAACAATAAAACGACGCAAGCGCTCCTGATTTGGCCACATCACTTGACACAACACCATTGCAAAAACCATCCTGCAAGGCACCCTGGAGGGCAAGAGACGACATGACCGCCAGAGAAAAAACTGGCTAGATAACAATGGACACATTGAGACCTACCGACCATGCTACGCACGGCAGAGGACATACAACGCTGGCGAGGACTGTGTGTGAATGCCCCCCCCCTCACGACCGTCCCGGTCAATGGATGAAGGTGAAGGAAAACATTCTAGAGTGTTTGAACCTAAGATAAAAAAAAAATCTACCGTAGTGTTTTGAGCGGAGGTGTTTTGAAAGTCCCATACCGGCGTACGGCGCTATTAATGATAAACTATAGCAACAAAGCAATAGTTCGCATCATATATGAATTTTAGGTATACACATAGGGATGAATTTAACCCATTAAATCAATCATTACAATTCATACATAGGCACTATGTTGTTTTGAGGATTGAGGAGTTATCGTGTCCCGCAATAATTCAGTATTATATAGAATTATCATGTTAGCATCAACTGTGTCCATAATGTTCTCGTGTGTGTGTGTGTGTGTGTGTGTGTGTGTGTGTGTGTGTGTGTGTGTGTGCTCGCGTGTGTGCGTCCGTACGTGCGTGCGTGCGCGCGTATTGTCTGTGCGCGGATGTGTATGTGTAACCAATACACAATAATATTATTTAATTATTCATTGGAAAAGTTTTCATATTTGAAAAATTAAGTTTTCCAGTGTGCAATTTTATGAATTAATTTCAAAAGAAAGAAAAGATTGTTTGAAAAAGAAGGAAATTGGCGGAAAGATCTTCCCAACGCAGAAGACTTGGCACCTCTGTGATGGCAGAGCACAATGTCCAACCAGTACACCAACATTACGTACCGGTCATGCAAAGGAAGGAAGTGACGCAATATGCGAAGCAAATTTTGTCTCTGATGAGAGTCTTGGTCAATGTTAATGTGCACACACCCTGGGGTTCTCGTGTGTCTCCTGTGTCTTGGTTCGGTAAAGCTGTGACGCTCCGAATATACCCCTGAAACAATATGGACCTACATAGGACATGCTCATTGTCAGCGTTCTTTCCCCGTCAACATAAAATAATCTGGTGTATCTTACAGTCTTATGTTATATACAGTGTTCAAAATGATGGGATATGGGGGTTCATGACCCCCCCATAAGGCACGGGGGTCCTCCCATAAGAAAAAAAAATGTAAGCTTGGAGGTCCCACATTTTATCGTTGTACCGATGTAATTACCCTTCCGCCAATGCACATGTCGCTGTTTTTCACAAAAATAGGCGCTAATATCCATTACAGTGCCTGAAAAGAAGATGTTTTCAAGAGATTTTTTTCAGGAGGGTGACCAATATTTTTATCGTTCCGCCAAGAGTCAGTGGTCAATTTGAACCCTGGTTATATACACCTGGAGTAACACAGTATCTACTGAAGTGTTCATGCTAGCATTAAATATTATCGAAGTAATCAGTTAATTTGCATGTGGAACTTTTGTAGAAGTGAATAGAATGCGGGTACACA